>CAWUFW010019429.1:0-186802 GCA_963921515.1 Calotriton arnoldi
TAGAGGCATCGTAATTTGTACGCCGGGCGGTACGTCATTTAGTCGGATGGTGTTTCTCCATTGGCTCGCGCCGCTACGTGAACGGGCACACTTTGATGGTGGACGGCGTCGCTGGCTTACAGGCGGTGTTTTGCTCACTTTTTACATCCTAATTTGGCGGGCGTGTGGGCCGTTGCGGACGGACGGTAACTGGTGGTTTTTGCCTCCGACAGCACGGCAGTAGTGCTTCCGCCCGACATCGTAATGGGCCCCAAAGTGTCTCCAGAAAAATTACAATTCTGTCGACAAGAAGTAAGGTATTTAGGGCATAAAATAGAAAGAGGAGTTAGAAAAGTGACACTGGAAAGAATAAAAATAATCAAAGAAATGAAATTGCCACAGACTCAGAGAGAAATGAGAATGTTTTTGGGAGTGGTTGGATATTATAGGCAATGGATTAATGGTTTTTCTATGTTAGCAAAGCCATTAATACAGATGATCCGGAAACGAACAAAAGATCCAATTGATTGGAATGATGACTGCCTAGAGGCATTTGTGAAATTAAGAAATTGTTTGTGTGAGGCTCCTGCTTTGGGCATGCCTGATTATTCAAAAGATTTTGCTTTGTTCTGTTGTGAAAGAGAAAATTGTGCACTTTCAGTTTTAACAAAGAGACATGGTTTGAGTCAACGTCCAGTGGCATACTTTTCAGCCACATTGGACCCAGTAGCTTCAGCATTGCCTGGCTGCTTAAAAGCAGTAGCTGCTGCTTGTATGAGTCTGGAGCAAAGTGAGTCGATAGTGATGGGACATCCAGTGAAAGTCTTTGTTCCACACTCAGTTGAAATTCTTTTGACAAGAACAAGAACACAGCACCTCACCCCCAGTCGTTTGACAAAGTACGAAAGAGTGATTTTGGGAGCTGAAAATGTGACTGTAATAAGATGTACGATTCTGAACCCAGCCACTCTATTGCCAGACCCATGCGATGAAGAAGTGAAAGATGAAAGTGATCATGATTGCTTGGACGTGACTGAGTTATGCACGAAGTCCCCCCAGATATAAAAGAGACACCTTTGAAAGAGGCTGATCATGAGTTATTTGTAGACGGCTCTTGCCTTAGGACACCAGAAGGAGGTCTAAGTGCTGCATATGCTGTTTGTAAAATTTCGGTGGTAATTGAAGCATCCTGTTTACCTGGGGTCAAGTCTGCACAAGTAGCTGAACTGATTGCCTTAACCATGGCATGTAAAAAGGGGAAAAATTGGAGAGTCACCATATTTACGGATAGCCAATATGGTTTCGTGATTGTGCATGACTTTGGCCAGCTTTGGATGCAAAGGGGATTTCTGACTTCCTCAGGATCTCCTATCAGAAACAGCAAAAATGTAAAGGATTTATTGGAAGCAATACAATTGCAAAAAGAGATAGCAGTTGTAAAATGCACTGCACATCAGTCAGAAAATGACTATGTGACTGCAGGCAATAATTATGCTGACCAAGTGGCGAAATTCTGTGCTAAAAATGCAGTAGCCACAAACAGAAAAATTGAAACGGGTGAAACCAGATGCCAACTTATGTACTTCTCAGTACCAGAAACATGGGATGAGATTAGACAATTGCAGGAAGAAGTTGAGGAAAAGGAAATCTGGATAAAAGCAGCCTGTACCAAAAGACAGAGCGATACCAAAGGGGATGATGGACGGAGCGCTTGAGCAAATCAAACACTCACCCCCAGTCAACTGATCTGGGTTTAATCCATCATCATTCTTTAGCTCACTCCACCACCCCAGTTCAGACATGGCCATATGCAAATCAGTCTGACCATGTGCCTCATGGGAACAGTCCAGCCTGAACTGCCAAGCCATGTCTTCCCTGGACCGGAAACAAGCATCCTGGGACCGGTTTCTGGCTATTCAGCCATCATCAGCCAGACTAGCTTGAATCCAGTGGCAAAGTGAGCAAGGGACCCACGTCTGGGCATACCCTGCCAACTTAGGGTGAACAAAGCGATACCAAAGGGTATGATGGACGGAGCGCTTGAGCAAATCAAACACTCACCCCCAGTCAACTGATCTGGGTTTAATCAATCATCATTCTTTAGCTCACTCCACCACCCCAGTTCAGACATGGCCATATGCAAATCAGTCTGACCCTGTGCCTCATGGGAACAGTCCAGCCCGAACTGCCAAGCCATGTCTTCCCTGGACCGGAAACAAGCATCCTGTGACCGGTTTCTGGCTATTTAGCAGTCATCAGCCAGGCTAGCTTGAATCCAGTGGCAAAGTGAGCAAGGGACCCACGTCTGGGCATACCCTGCCAACTTAGGGCGAACAAAGCGATACCAAAGGGGATGATGGACGGAGCGCTTGAGCAAATCAAACACTCACCCCCAGTCAACTGATCTGGGTTTAATCCATCATCATTCTTTAGCTCACTCCACCACCCCAGTTCAGACATGGCCATATGCAACTCAGTCTGACCCTGTGCCTCATGGGAACAGTCCAGCCCGAACTGCCAAGCCTTGTCTTCCCTGGACTGGAAACAAGCATCCTGGGCCCGGTTTCTGGCTATTCTGCCGTCATCAGCCAGGCTAGCTTGAATCCAGTGGCAAAGTGAGCAAGGGACCCACGTCTGGGCATACCCTGCCAACTTAGGGCGAACAAAGCGATGATGGACGGAGCGCTTGAGCAAATCAAACACTCACCCCCAGTCAACTGATCTGGGTTCCGTGCTCTCCATGCCACTGGAATCAAGCTATCCTGGCTGAAGAGGGGTGAAACCCCGAAACCGGTCCTAGGATGCTTGTTTCCAGTGCAGGGAGGACCTGGCTTGGCAGTTCGGGCTGGACTGTTCACATGAGGGACAGGGTCAAGACTGATTTGCATATGGCTGGGTTCAAACTGGAATGGCATGGTGAGCAAAAAACGATGGTTTAGGCCCAGATCTCTGTACTGGGGTGAATGTATGATATTGTTCTGAATTCTGTCCGTCAACTGTTCTTTTTGCATTTGTCACCCCGAGTGGGACGGGTATGCCCAGACATGGGTCCCGTACTCTCCATGCCACTGAAATCAAGCTATCCTGGCTGAAGAGAGATGAAACCCCGAAAACGGTCCTAGGATGCTTGTTTCCAGTCCAGGGAGGACCTGGCTTGGCAGTTCGGGCTGGACTGTTCCCATGAGGCACAGGGTCAAGACTGATTTGCATATGGCTGGGTTCAAACTGGAATGGCATGGTAAGCAAAAAAACGATGGATTTAGGCCCAGATCTCTGAACTGGGGTGAATGTATGACATTGTTCTGCATTCTGTCCATTAACTGTTGTTTTTGCATTTGTCACTCCGAGTGGGACGGGTATGCCCAGACGTGGGTCCCATGCTCTCCAAGCCACTGGAATCAAGCTATCCTGGCTGAAGAGGGGTAAAACCCCAAAACCGTGCCTAGGATGCTTGTTTCCAGTCCAGGGAGGACCTGGCTTGGCAGTTTGGGCTGGACTGTTCCTATGAGGCACAGGGTCAAGACTGATTTGCATATGGCTGGGTTAAAACTGGAATGGCATGGTGAGCAAAAAAACGATGAGTTTAGGCCCAGATCTCTGTACTGGGGTGAATGTATGACATTGTTCTGCATTCTGTCCATCAACTGTTGTTTTTGCATTTGTCACCCCGAATGGGACGGGTATGCCCAGATATGGGTCCCGTGCTCTCCATGCCAATGGAATCAAGCTATCCTGGCTGAAGAGGGCTGAAACCCCGAAACCTGTCCTAGGATGCTTGTTTCCAGTCCAGGGCGGACCTGGCTTGGCAGTTCGGGCTGGACTGTTCCCATGAGGCACAGGGTCAAGACTGATTTGCATATGGCTGGGTTCAAACTGGAATGGCATGATGAGCAAAAAAACGATGTATTTAGGCCCAGATCTCTGTACTGGGGTGAATGTATGACATTGTTCTGCATTCTGTCCATCAACTGTTGTTTTTGCATGTACCAAAAGACCACATGATGAGGTATGGGTGTAGCTAGATGGAAGACCAGTCATGCTAGATTGTTTGCTTTCAAAAATGGCGAGAGTATACCATGGAGCAACACACATAGGGAGAGATTCAATGATCAGGCTATTCAGATAGAGTTGGTACAATCCGACGTTCAGGGTAGTCGCAGAGACCCTTTGCCAAAGATGCTTAACCTGTCAACAGCAGAATCCAGGCAGAAAGACAGTGGTAAGCTGGGGAAAAATCGGAAAAGCAGAAGGACCCTTCACCAGATTACAGTTAGATTTCATTGAATTACCTCCATGCAACGGATTGAAATACGTACTTGTCATAGTATGCACTGTGCTTATCGTCCAGAGGCTTCTGGAATTGTTGAGCAAATGAATGGCACAATCAAGTCAAGATTGGGAAAGGTGTGTGCATCTACAAAACTCAAATGGCCAGATGCATTACCGGTTGTATTGATGGGTCTCACAAGTATTCCAGACAGAAAAACAGGAATGAGACCACATGAGGTTCTCATGGGAAGAGCCATGAGACAGGCATTTATTCCTGGAAATAAACTAATAAGTATAACTGATGATCTGGTATTGGACTATTGCAAAGGATTGGCTGAAATGATGCGTTCTATCTCTCACCAGGTTGGAGAAGACGCAGTTGAAAGACAGCCAGACCAAGCGCATGATTTGAATCCTGGAGATTGGGTGCTGGTAAAGAAACACGCAAGAAAATCGTGCCTAGCACCAAGGTGGGATAAACCGCGGCAAGTCATACTAGTCACTACCACAGCAGTGAAGTGTACAGGTTTGCCCAATTGGATTCATGCAAGCCATACCAGAAGAGTTCTGAACTCATCAGATCAACAAGAGCCACCACTGACTGAGCAGGCTGAAGCATCAGGAGTTGTAAACTGTGAAATGGAAGAATCTAGAGTTATAGATCCTGAAAGACAACTATATGACAAACAGCCTGAGATAAGTCAGGAAGAATGGATCCCAGTGATTGAAATAATTGATGATGTTGTTGAAACCAGAAGAAGAACAGAGCTGAAAAGACAGGAAAGTAGTCAGGAAGAGACAGGGGAAGAAGAACACACTCAGGTGAAAACAGAAAGTGACACAAACAAACCTGAGGAGGGAAAAATAGAAGAGCACGTTCAGGCAGAAGAGGAAAAGTTTGAATTGAGACCTGAACAGGACCAGATAGAGTTAGAAGAACAAGTTCAGGCAGAAGAAGAAAGGTTTGAACTAAGTCCTGAACAAGGTCAGACAGAATTAGAAGAACAAGCTCTGGAAGAGTAGAACAAAATACAGTAGAACCTGAGCAGGAGGAAGCAAGCGAAGGTACAAGCACAGAAAACAGAGACACAGAACAGATTGTGCCTAAGATAAACAAAATAAAAAGAACTTTACAAGGGGATAAAGAAGGTGAAAACGCAGGACAAATCAAAAGAATCAGAAAGGGAGACAATTGGCCAACTGGAGTAAAGAAACTAAAATATCATTTGAGAAAATCTGAAAAGAAACCAAAACAAGTGAACGAAATCACAAGTCAAACAAAACCTAAACAAACCTTAGCAAAAATAACTCGAAGAAGTCCAAGGTTGAGAAATTTAAACAGGAGATACAAGGCTCCAGAGTGGACCTACGTCATTCTCGAAGAATTTGAGTCCCTGGATCTGTCTGATGAGACAGAAGAGGTTCATATTGCACAAATTGATGAAAGCAAATTGAAACCTCCTTAAGAACAAAAAGGAAGGCTAAGACTGTAAAAAGAAAAAGATAAGAGATAAGGAATTTTCTCAGGAACAAAATGGCAGATGTTGAAGTTATCGGAAAACCAAAATGTGGATTAAAAAGAAAGTGTTTTAGATTTTGTTTTTGTAGTATTTTATTAGCAGCATTAGGATGGTTATTCCTAACAGTAGGAGTACCTTTTATAATGAAGACAAGTGACAAAAATAACACAAATACTAATGTTAAGGTGGATAGAATAAGAGAAACTAAAATAGAAATAGGGGTAGAAGATAAAGCAAGCTATCATAGTGAATCAGACTATAATACGTCCTCTAATGTGTTTATTAAGTTGTTGTTTCAATATGTTAGTACTATGGAGATTAATGACTGCTACGTGTGTGTGAAGTTACCCTCATCAGTATCAGAAGGAATGACTTATCACCATATACCCTTAACCTATGGTGTGTCATGTAGTATCTTATCAAGTTTATTTTATGCTACAGGGAGGCTTCAGTATTTTTATTCTAATTTAGATGTAGTATTTTCTGAATTACCCATTAGAAGGAATATGAATCCAGTAGTTAGTAGTAAAAACACACAGTTTTTGGGTGAATTTTTCATAACAATGAGTTCAATAGATTTAGTTCAAGTACGTAGAGACAATCTAACATGTATTTTAAGAGAAGAAGAAAAAGATTTTTTGAATTTAGTAGAAGAAAGGAGACAGGATTTAATGAGGAAGGCAACTACACAGAAAACCCATGTACCTCCATGGGTTGGGAAGGAGGGAATCAATGCAAGTGGCAAGGCTCATGCTGCGATGTCCCTGGACTTTGTGAAAAGGGGAAAATTCTGCCTCCATAGGTTAAAGACAGATTATAACAATAATTACATTGGTTCAAGTGAATGTGAACATAACTTCCTAATATTAGGAGGATGGAGGACTAAAAGGGGGAACTGATCCTGTGTTTCCAGGAGTGTATTATGTTTGTGGGAGCAACGCCTATTATAGGTTACCTGCAAGATGGTACGGAAGCTGTTATTTTGGAATAGTTTTTCCAAAAATGTATCATGTAGATAAAATCAGTGGAACCAATGGAAATTCTAATGGACTAACACGTAGAAGAAGAGCTAGTTTTTCTGAAATTGAAGGTGACATTTTTAGTGCACTGATACCCTCAGTTGGAGTCATTCTAAATTCACAGAAAATTTGTAAGTTATCAACCATAGTTGATCGTCTTTCTACAGACACTGCAGGAGGATTTCTAATGATTAACACAGAGATGGTTGCAATTAGATCCATGGTTTTACAGAACCGTCTTGCTCTTGATATATTGTTAGCAAAAGAAGGTGGAGTCTGTGGCATGTTGAAAGTTCAACATTGCTGCACTTATTCCGGACAAGAGAAGAGAAATTAAAGGATACATTGAAAACATTACGGGAATGCATAAAGATTTGACCCAACTGGAGGTTGACAGTGTGTGGGGAAGACTAACAAAAAGTATAACATTAATAGGGAAATGGTTTGTTGATTTTGGAAGAAGTTTTATAGGTCAAATGATAATACCATTAGTTATGATAATAATGGTAGTAATGTTGGTAATAATTACATATAAAGGTTGTAGAAAAGGTACGAAAGAAAAGGTACACTTGGAGAGAAAGGGAAAGGGACAGACACGAAAGAGAAAATATGATGAAATACGTTTGGAAGAACTGAAGGGCAGGTTATATAAGAAGATGCAAGATTTAGGAGGAAATGAAATTGTTGATGGAAGTTGGAAGTTGGGAGGACAATAGAGAAAACTGAGAAGTATTAAAGTTGGTATCTGGGATGGATGGGTAATTTTGTGATGGCTTAATATGCCATCAGAGAGGGGATTGTTGGAGCAAGGACTCGAACATGAGACTTGCTCGGAAAAACAATCCTCTCGATTTAACTCACTAGCGAATTACTAACGACATGTGTTGTGATTAATAATACGCATTTCAGTTACATACGGGAGAAATTGTAGCTTGCCTATGTGTTTACTAACTGCAATAACATGGACGTAGGACTAAAATGCATTCTAACACGGGATCTTTACTGGGCATGCGCCTACTGCATCTACGTAGTGTGACGTGCTGACGCTTGGAGGGAAATGCTGGCGCTTGCGCAAAGAACTAAAAATGGCTGCTTAAAAGCTCACATGCATGGCACCTGCTTTGCTGAAATTACAAAAATAAGTTTTATGCTAATGCAAATGCAGAAAGAGAAATAATAAATGGTATGGGCTAGAGTAGAGGTTGGTGGTATACAGTGAAATCATTTATTTTTGAGAATAACATTCTCTCTTTTGACTTTATTATTAGTACGTATTTGGGCCTGTCAAATTTGTCTGAGTCGAGCAGACTGACGTTGTGCGACGCATGCGCCCTGGTGTGGAAGTTCGGACAGATGACTAAGGACTTGTCACGCGTCCAAGGTCGGCAGAGAAGTGCCCTGGGAACATGAGGGTGAAGAGTTCATATGAAGGAACTGTATTCAGAAAGTTGATACATTTGTATTAATAAAGTTTAAAGATGTATGGGAAAGGAAGGGCGGAATAAAAGTTTGAGGGGAGGAGTTTGGGAAACAATGGTTTAAAGAAATAAGTGAAGTATTAGCATGGTGTGATGATCATCTCCCTCGCCTGTCCAATCAGAAGTTAGTATTTTGCAAAATTGAAACATTAATGGGTGGTACATGCTTATGGAAGGGTATAATTGAGCTAGTCTAGTTAGTTGAGGAGAGTTCTTTGAGAATCATTGATTACGGATTCGGGGTGTGCTGAGGCGATGAAATGCTGATGAAGAAATCGAATGCAGAACCATCTACTTAATTTGGGTGGGTTAGAAAGAAGATCGCAGAAGAACCACGAGGAGGAAGAGAGTGTCAGAGAGGGGTGCGACGTAGTCGTCGGTATCTAGAGAGGTGAAGTATCCTGTCCTGATTCCTGTCCTGAAGCCTTTGACTCCTGATCTGACCTGGGAACCCTTACCAGCCCTTTGGCCAGGGGGTTGGTCTTCACACCATACTTTGGTAATTATGAATTCATTGTCTTAATAAATGCTCTTCTCTCTCTATCCTCACCTTTCTGAGCATAGTTGTTGTGTGAAATCTGAATTACTGTTATTTCTAATGAATTTTGATTGAATTTGGCACTCTTGTGAATGAGGGTGTTTGTACTGAAACGCTTTGAGATGGTTCCCAAACAATTAATTTAGATAAAGATTTTAAAAATTACAGAGTCTGTGATTATTTTATCAAGAAATGTTTAATCAAATTATGTTAATTATCACCATCAACTAGTTCCACCTAAATGGTCCATTGACCAGAGGAAAGAACTATTTGATCAGTGAAAGGTTTAGTTAGAGAAGAAATAACTAGATCGTGAGGTATGAAAATTATAAAACTATAAAGATTTCAGCGGTCTACTTGGTGATATAGTGTGAGAGAGTTATATGGGCCCAGGTGAGTATATGGTAGTGGAGTATCTGTTACTAGTACGCCGCTGGATCACTATGTCACTGAAGGTATCAAGTGTTTCTCATGGTTGTCGGCCATGTTTCCACAAGCAAGTATTACACTGAAAGGATATTGAGAGACTTGAATGCTCTTGTCATAGGTCACCAGGGGGCAGATGTATCAAGGATTGCATTTGCGATTCCTTAATAGCGAATTTTAGCGAATTGCTATTAAGGAATCGCAAAATGCTATATATGTAGGAATCGCAATAATAATTGCGATTCCTTAATTGCGAATTGCAAATTGCGATTCGCAATTAAGGAATACCTTCCCATTCAGTCCTATGGGCGTAGAGGCCCAAAGGAATGAATGGGAAGACATTCTCAATTTGCGAATCGCAATTAGAGAATCGCAAATTGAGAATGCAATTTCAAGGGTGCCAGGGTGTCCTTTTGACACCCTGTTGCACCCCTGAAATATGTATGTGTGCACATGTGGCGCACATACATGCCCTAAGGGCATGTATGTGTGCCACATGGCACTTTGAAAAATGCTAAAAAGTGCATTTTTCAAAGAAATTGCATATTACCACCAACTTGAAGTTGGTGGTAATTTGCGATTCCTTAAGGCCAAATTGCACTTTTTTGGTGCTTCTTACTTTGGATTTAAGGAATCGCAATTTGCGATTCCTTAAATGCAATCGCAAAATAGGGAATCGCAGACTTTGCGATTCTTTATTTTGCGAGGCAGTTTTGCCTTAATACATACCACTAAGCAAAATTGCGTTAGCAAACGCCGAAATTCTGCGAATTTCGGCGTTTGTGAACGCAATTTTGCTTGATACATCTGGCCCCAGGATCAGCTTGTCCATTTCAAGATGAAGGTTTGAGGTGTCACAATCTCCTCATGTAGTTCTGCTTAGAGGCCTCACAACACTCCACCCCCCTCCATTGAACTCTCTGACGAGGGCCATCTGAATATCCAGTCAGGAACTCTCAGGCCCCGATGTGCACAGTGCCAGAGGGATACCCCTGGAGATCGGATGCTCCTGCACCGCAGGGGCTGTGGGGACTATTGTTATGCCACTGCCTCCTCCCTACATCACTAAAGGTTTGAGGTGTCACAATCACCTCATGTAGTTCTGCTTAGAGGCCTTACAACACTCCACCCCCCTCCATTGGACTCTCTAATGAAGGTCATCTGAAGATCCGGTCTGGAGCTCTTATAAACCGCTTGTACCCATGCGCACAGTGGAAGTCAGATCAAAGAGGGACCAATAAAAGTGCAAGATCTTGAGACACACAGGTTCATAGGTGAGATGGACTCCTTCTGCAAGAGACTTTAATGGTGACTTTTATTTTTGAAATATTTGAGATTTTCCATTACAGAATTCACGAACACAACATCAGGCGATGTAAGTGAGATTGTGCAAAGTCAATTGATTGGGTCAAGAACACGCAGGTGGGAGAAGAGACAGTGTAAGGATGGGACAAAAGTGGGAGGCAATGGAGGGTGGAGGAAAGAGAGAGAGAGGCATCACGGACAGAAGATCCATGAGAGAGAGATACATGACCTGGAGCAAGAGAGACGAGGACATGTCAAGGGCAGTGTGAATCTTGTTGATGGTGGTTGGAGACGCTGGGACCTCTTCACTCTCTTTGGATTTAGAGAGCGCATGTGAAGACCTTCTGATCCTTGGTGACTAGCCAGAGTCGGCCCAGATCTTCTGACACGTGTCGGAACTTGTGTGAGTTATAGTCCAGCTGATCCCAGTCTGTTCCAACAGGGTTACCATTGCTTATTCCAGCCCTAAGAACAGGTCAGAAGATGCTTATTGTAGAGATCTGCTGGCACAGAATTAACATTTACAGTAGATGTACCATCGGGACACCTCAAACCCACATCCACCCCACAAGAGGCTTCTCCACCCTGGCTACAGACATTTGGCATGCCACATACCGGCAGGAGGCTACTGTGCAATAAAGCCCCAGAATCAGCAAAGAGTAATAAACGCACATTGTAACCAAATGATCTGTGTAAAGAGTTTGAAACATTAATACCCATCAAATTAACAATTTTCTGAAAATGAAAGTGATGCTGAGTGGGTGCCCTGATGCCCACATGGCTGTGTCATCAATTGCTGCAGTCTATCTGGGTGTGGCATGCTCTGCTATCTAAGGTCATGGTGGAAAAGTTTCAGAGATCTGTTGGATCAGACATTGCTGCAATGTGTATCCTTTCAGTATGGTAATCGTTGTTTAGAAAACTAAGGGGCAAATGATCAAGAATGGCATTAAAATTATCGCCGCTTTAGCGGCAGGAAACTGCCGCTAAAGCGGCGATAATGGGCTTGACAATATGCCCTTGAGAATTCCAATAGAAGCCCATGTTCTGGTGTAAACATGGGCTTCTATTGGAATTATCAAGGGCATATTATCAAGCTCATTATCGCCGCTTTAGCGGCAGTTTTCTGCCGCTAAATCGGCGATAATTTTAAAGCCGTTCTTGGAAATATGCCCCAAAGAGTCCACTTCAGCAGCAAAATATCTAAGTGATAGAGCCGGTTAGATACGGACACATGGGGGGCACAAGGAAAGACTGACAGACTTACATAATGTCCACTACATTCTTTTTTATGGTAAAAGGTAAGATCTATCTCTTTAACACTTAAAAACACTTGTGAAATTATTAGCGAAAACTCCTGGCGTAATGATGTAATGCAATTGTATCATAGCACAATAGGCCAGGTCAATGCACAGTCAATGTGATGCACAATGTTATGTCTACCAGCATAACACAGGACCCTGTGTGTTATAACAGAAGATATTATACGATTGATAATAGAGCATCTATAGAAGGAGGTGGTGTTGCAGGAAATGCTAGCGGCTATCCCTGAGGGATATTATATGATCGATAGAAATAGGACATCTATAAAAGGAGGTAGCGTCGCAGGATGTGCTAGCGGCTCTTCATGAGGGATAGTATATGATCGATAGTAATAAGACATCTATAGAAGGAGGAAGTGTCACAGGATATGCTAGCGGCTCTTCCTGAGGGATAGTATATGATCGATAGTAATAGGACATCTATAAAAGGAGGTAGTGTCGCAGGATATGCTAGCAGCTCTTTTTGAGGGATATTATATGATCGATAGTAATAAGACATCTATAAAAGGAGGTAGTGTCGCAGGACATGCTGGCGGCTCTTCCTGAGGGATATTATATGATCTATAGTAATAGGAAATCTATAAAAGGAGGTAGTGTCGCAGGATATGCTAGCGGCTATCCCTGAGGGATAGTATATGATCAATAGTAATAAGACATCTATAAAAGGAGATAGTCTCGCAGGATATGCTAGCGGCTATCCCTGAGGGATATTATATGATCGATAGTAATAGGACATCTATAAAAGGAGGTAGTGTTGCAGGAAATGCTAGCGGCTATCCCTGAGGGATATTATATGATCGATAGTAATAGGACATCTATAAAAGGAGGTAGTGTTGCAGGAAATGCTAGCGGCTATCCCTGAGGGATATTATATGATCGATAGTAATAAGACATCTATAAAAGGAGGTAGTGTCGCAGGATATGCTAGCGGATCTTCCTGAGGGATAGTATATGATCGATAGTAATAGGACATCTATAAAAGGAGGTAGTGGTGCAGGAAATGCTAGCAGCTCTTCCTAAGGGATATTATGTGATCGATAGTAATAGGACATCTATAAAAGGAGGTAGTGTCACAGGATATGCTAGCGGCTATTCCTGAGGGATATTATATGATCGATGTTAATAGGACATCAATATTTAAGGAGGTAGTGTCACAGGATATGCAAGCGGCTATTCCTGAGGGATATTATATGATCGATGTTAATAGCACATCAATATATAAGGAGGTAGAGTCACAGGATATGCTAGTGGCTATCCTTGAGGGATATTATATGATCGATAGTAATAAGACATCTATAAAAGGAGGTAGTGTCGCAGGACATGCTGGCGGCTCTTCCTGAGGGATATTATATGATCTATAGTAATAGGAAATCTATAAAAGGAGGTAGTGTTGCAGGAAATGCTAGCAGCTCTTCCTAAGGGATATTATGTGATCGATAGTAATAGGACATCTATAAAAGGAGGTAGTGTCACAGGATATGCTAGCGGCTATCCCTGAGGGATATTATATGATCGATAGTAATAGGACATCTATAAAAGGAGGTAGTGTCACAGGATATGCTTGCGACTATCCCTGAGGGATATTATATGTTCGATAGTAATAAGACATCTATAAAAGGAGTTAGTGGCGCAGGATATGCTAGCGGCTCTTCCTGAGGGATAGTATATGAACGATAGTAATAGGACATCTATAAAAGGAGGTAGTGTCGCATGATATGCTAGCGGCTATCCCTGAGGGATATTATATGATCGATAGTAATAAAACATCTATAAAAGGAGGTAGTGTCGCAGGATATGCTAGCGCCTCTTCCTGAGGGATAATATATGATTGATAGTAATAAGACATCTATAAAAGGAGGTAGTGTCGCAGGATATGCTAGCGGCTCTTCCTGAGGAATATTATCTGATCGATAGTAATAGGACATCTATAAAAGGAGGTAGTGTTGCAGGATATGCTAGCGGCTCTTCCTGAGGGATATTATCTGATCGATAGTAATAGGACATTTATAAAAGGAGGTAGTGTCGCAGGATATGCTAGCGGCTATCCCTGAGGGATATTATATGATCGATAGTAATAAGACATCTATAAAAGGAGGTAGTTTCGCAGGATATGCTAGCGGCTCTTCCTGAGGGATAGTATATGATCGATAGTACTAAGACATCTATAAAAGGAGGTAGTGTCGCAGGATATGCTAGCGGCTCTTCCTGAGGGATAGTATATGATCGATAGTAATAAGACATCTATAAAAGGAGGTAGTGTTGCAGGATATGCTAGCGGCTCTTCCTGAGGGATAGTATATGAACGATAGTAATAGGACATCTATAAAAGGAGGTAGTGTCGCAGGATATGCTAGCGGCTATCCCTGAGGGATATTATATGATCGATAGTAATAAGACATCTATAAAAGGAGGTAGTGTCACAGGATATGCTAGCGGCTATCCCTGAGGGATATTATATGATCGATAGTAATAAGACATCTATAAAAGGAGGTAGTGTCACAGGATATGCTCGCGACTATCCCTGAGGGATATTATATGTTCGATAGTAATAAGACATCTATAAAAGGAGTTAGTGTCGCAGGATATGCTAGCGGCTCTTCCTGAGGGATAGTATATGAACGATAGTAATAGGACATCTATAAAAGGAGGTAGTGTCGCAGGATAGGCTAGCGCCTCTTCCTGAGGGATAATATATGATTGATAGTAATAAGACATCTATAAAAGGAGGTAGTGTCGCAGGATATGCTAGCGGCTCTTCCTGAGGGATATTATCTGATCGATAGTAATAGGACATCTATAAAAGGAGGTAGTGTCGCAGGATATGCTAGCGGCTATCACTGAGGGATATTATATGTTCGATAGTAATAAGACATCTATAAAAGGAGTTAGTGTCGCAGGATATGCTAGCAGCTCTTCCTGAGGGATAGTATATGAACGATAGTAATAGGACATCTATAAAAGGAGGTAGTGTCGCAGGATATGCTAGCGGCTATCCCTGAGGGATATTATATGATCGATAGTAATAAAACATCTATAAAAGGAGGTAGTGTCGCAGGATATGCTAGCGCCTCTTCCTGAGGGATAATATATGATTGATAGTAATAAGACATCTATAAAAGGAGGTAGTGTCGCAGGATATGCTAGCGGCTCTTCCTGAGGGATATTATCTGATCGATAGTAATAGGACATCTATAAAAGGAGGTAGTGTCGCAGGATATGCTAGCGGCTATCCCTGAGGGATATTATATGATCGATAGTAATAAGACATCTATAAAAGGAGGTAGTGTCGCAGGATTTGCTAGCGGCTATCCCTGAGGGATATTATATGATCGATAATAATAGGACACCTATAAAAGGAGGTAGTGTCACAGGATATGCTAGCGGCTATCCCTGAGGGATATTATATGACCGATAGTAATAGGACATCTATAAAAGGAGGTAGTGTCACAGGATATGCTAGCGGCTCTTCCTAAGGGATATTATATGATCGATAGTAATAAGACATCTATAAAAGGAGGTAGTGTCGCAGGATATGCTAGCGGCTCTTCCTGAGGGATAGTATATGATCGATAGTAATAAGACATCTATAAAAGGAGGTAGTGTCACAGAATATTCTAGCGGCTCTTCCTGAGGAATATTATATGATCAATAGTAATAGGACATGTATAAAAGGAGGTGATGTTGAAGGATATGCTCGCGGCTATCCTGAGGGATAATATATGATTGATAGTAATAATACATCTATAGAAGGAGGTTTTGTCACAGGATATGCTAGCGGCTCTTCTTGAGGAATAATATATGATCGATAGCAATAGGACATCTCTAAAAGGAGGTAGTGTCGCAGGATATGCTAGCGGCTATCCCTGAGGGATAATGTATGATCGATAGTAATAAGACATCTATAAAAGGAGGTAGTGTCGCAGGACATGCTGGCGGCTCTTCCTGAGGGATATTATATGATCTATAGTAATAGGAAATCTATAAAAGGAGGTAGTGTTGCAGGAAATGCTAGCAGCTCTTCCTAAGGGATATTATGTGATCGATAGTAATAGGACATCTATAAAAGGAGGTAGTGTCACAGGATATGCTAGCGGCTATCCCTGAGGGATATTATATGATCGATAGTAATAGGACATCTATAAAAGGAGGTAGTGTCACAGGATATGCTCGCGACTATCCCTGAGGGATATTATATGTTCGATAGTAATAAGACATCTATAAAAGGAGTTAGTGTCGCAGGATATGCTAGCGGCTCTTCCTGAGGGATAGTATATGAACGATAGTAATAGGACATCTATAAAAGGAGGTAGTGTCGCAGGATATGCTAGCGGCTATCCCTGAGGGATATTATATGATCGATAGTAATAAAACATCTATAAAAGGAGGTAGTGTCGCAGGATATGCTAGCGCCTCTTCCTGAGGGATAATATATGATCGATAGTAATAAGACATCTATAAAAGGAGGTAGTGTCGCAGGATATGCTAGCGGCTCTTCCTGAGGAATATTATCTGATCGATAGTAATAGGACATCTATAAAAGGAGGTAGTGTCGCAGGATATGCTGGCGGCTCTTCCTAAGGGATATTACATGATCGATAGTAATAGGACATCTATAAAAGGAGGTAGTTTCACAGATATGCTAGCGTCTATCCCTGAGGGATATTACATGATCGATAGTAATAGGACATCTATAAAAGGAGGCAGTGTCACAGGATATGCTCACGGCTATCCCTGAGGGATATTATATGATCGATAGTAATAAGACATCTATAAAAGGAGGAAGTGTCGTAGGATATGCTAGCGGCTCTTCCTGAGGGATAGTATATGATCAATAATAATAAGACATCTATAAAAGGAGGTAGTGTTGCAGGATATGCTAGCGGCTCTTCCTACGGGATATTATATGATCGATAGTAATAGGACATCTATAAAAGGAGGTCGTGTCACAGGATATGTTAGGGGCTATCCCTGAGGGATATTATATGATCGATAGTAATAAGACATCTATAAAAGGAGGTAGTGTCACAGGATATGTTAGCGGCTCTTCCTGAGGGATAGTATATGATCGATAGTACTAAGACATCTATAAAAGGAGGTAGTGTCACAGGATATGCTAGCGGCTGTCCCTGAGGGATAATATATGATCGATAGTAATAAGACATCTATAAAAGGAGGTAGTTTCGCAGGATATGCTAGCGGCTCTTCCTGAGGGATAGTATATGATCGATAGTACTAAGACATCTATAAAAGGAGGTAGTGTCGCAGGATATGCTAGCGGCTCTTCCTGAGGGATAGTATATGATCGATAGTAATAAGACATCTATAAAAGGAGGTAGTGTCGCAGGATATGCTAGCGGCTCTTCCTGAGGGATAGTATATGATCGATAGTAATAAGACATCTATAAAAGGAGGTAGTGTCGCAGGATATGCTAGCGGCTATCCCTGAGGGATATTATATGATCGATAGTAATAGGACATCTATAAAAGGAGGTAGTGTCACAGGATATGCTAGCGGCTATCCCTGAGGGATATTATATGATCGATAGTAATAAGACATCTATAAAAGGAGGTAGTGTCGCAGGATATGCTAGCGGCTCTTCCTGAGGGATAGTATATGATCGATAGTAATAAGACATCTATAAAAGGAGGTAGTGTCGCAGGATATGCTAGCGGCTCTTCCTGAGGGATATTATCTGATCGATAGTAATAGGACATCTATAAAAGGAGGTAGTGTCGCAGGATATGCTAGCGACATATCGCCTGAGGGATATTATGATCGATAGCAATAGGACATCTATAAAAGGAGGTAGTGTCGCAGGATATGCTAGCGGCTATCCCTGAGGGATATTATATGATCGATAGTAATAAAACATCTATAAAAGGAGGTAGTGTCGCAGGATATGCTAGCGCCTCTTCCTGAGGGATAATATATGATTGATAGTAATAAGACATCTATAAAAGGAGGTAGTGTCGCAGGATATGCTAGCGGCTCTTCCTGAGGGATATTGTCTGATCGATAGTAATAGGACATCTATAAAAGGAGGTAGTGTCACAGGATATGTTAGCGGCTATCCCTGAGGGATATTATATGATCGATAGTAATAAGACATCTATAAAAGGAGGTAGTTTCGCAGGATATGCTAGCAGCTCTTCCTGAGGGATAGTATATGAACAATAGTAATAGGACATCTATAAAAGGAGGTAGTGTCGCAGGATATGCTAGCGGCTCTTCCTGAGGGATAGTATATGAACGATAGTAATAGGACATCTATAAAAGGAGGTAGTGTCGCAGGATATGCTAGCGGCTATCCCTGAGGGATATTATATGATCGATAGTAATAAGACATCTATAAAAGGAGGTAGTGTCGCAGGATATGCTAGCGGCTATCCCTGAGGGATATTATATGATCGATAATAATAGGACACCTATAAAAGGAGGTAGTGTCACAGGATATGCTAGCGGCTATCCCTGAGGGATATTATATGACCGATAGTAATAGGACATCTATAAAAGGAGGTAGTGTCACAGGATATGCTAGCGGCTCTTCCTAAGGGATATTATATGATCGATAGTAATAAGACATCTATAAAAGGAGGTAGTGTCGCAGGATATGCTAGCGGCTCTTCCTGGGGGATAGTATATGATCGATAGTAATAAGACATCTATAAAAGGAGGTAGTGTCGCAGGATATGCTAGCGGCTATCCCTGAGGGATAATATATGTTCGATAGTTATAGGACATCTATAAAAGGAGGTAGTTTCGCAGGATATGCTAGCGGCTCTTCCTGAGGGATAGTATATGATCGATAGTACTAAGACATCTATAAAAGGAGTTAGTGGCGCAGGATATGCTAGCGGCTATCCCTGAGGGATAATATATGATCGATACTAATAGGACATCTATAAAAGGAGGTGGTGTCGCAGGATATGCTAGCTGCTCTTCCTAGGGATATTATATGATCGATGTTAATAGGACATCAATATAAAAGGAGGTAGTGTCACAGGATATTCTAGCGGCTCTTCCTGAGGAATATTATATGATCAATAGTAATAGGACATGTATAAAAGGAGGTGATGTTGAAGGATATGCTCGCGGCTATCCTGAGGGATAATAGATGATTGATAGTAATAAAACATCTATAGAAGGAGGTGTTGTCACAGGATATGCTAGCGGCTCTTCTTGAGGAATAATATATGATCGATAGCAATAGGACATCTCTAAAAGGAGGTAGTGTCGCAGGATATGCTAGCGGCTATCCCTGAGGGATAATGTATGATTGATAGTAATAAGACATCTATAAAAGGAGGTAGTGTCGCAGGACATGCTGGCGGCTCTTCCTGAGGGATATTATATGATCTATAGTAATAGGAAATCTATAAAAGGAGGTAGTGTTGCAGGAAATGCTAGCAGCTCTTCCTAAGGGATATTATGTGATCGATAGTAATAGGACATCTATAAAAGGAGGTAGTGTCACAGGATATGCTAGCGGCTATCCCTGAGGGATATTATATGATCGATAGTAATAGGACATCTATAAAAGGAGGTAGTGTCACAGGATATGCTCGCGACTATCCCTGAGGGATATTATATGTTCGATAGTAATAAGACATCTATAAAAGGAGTTAGTGTCGCAGGATATGCTAGCGGCTCTTCCTGAGGGATAGTATATGAACGATAGTAATAGGACATCTATAAAAGGAGGTAGTGTCGCAGGATATGCTAGCGGCTATCCCTGAGGGATATTATATGATCGATAGTAATAAGACATCTATAAAAGGAGGTAGTGTCGCAGGATATGCTAGCGGCTCTTCCTGAGGAATATTATCTGATCGATAGTAATAGGACATCTATAAAAGGAGGTAGTGTCGCAGGATATGCTGGCGGCTCTTCCTAAGGGATATTACATGATCGATAGTAATAGGACATCTATAAAAGGAGGTAGTTTCACAGATATGCTAGCGTCTATCCCTGAGGGATATTACATGATCGATAGTAATAGGACATCTATAAAAGGAGGCAGTGTCACAGGATATGCTCACGGCTATCCCTGAGGGATATTATATGATCGATAGTAATAAGACATCTATAAAAGGAGGAAGTGTCGTAGGATATGCTAGCGGCTCTTCCTGAGGGATAGTATATGATCAATAATAATAAGACATCTATAAAAGGAGGTAGTGTTGCAGGATATGCTAGCGGCTCTTCCTACGGGATATTATATGATCGATAGTAATAGGACATCTATAAAAGGAGGTCGTGTCACAGGATATGTTAGGGGCTATCCCTGAGGGATATTATATGATCGATAGTAATAAGACATCTATAAAAGGAGGTAGTGTCACAGGATATGTTAGCGGCTCTTCCTGAGGGAGGCTCTTCCTAAGCGATACTTTATGATCGATAAGGATTATCTATAAAAGGAGTGTGAAAGTGTCGTTGATATGCTAGCTGCTATCCTGAGGATATTATATGATCGATAGTAATAAAACATCTATAAAAGGAGGTAGTGTCGCAGGATATGCTAGCGCCTCTTCCTGAGGGATAATATATGATTGATAGTAATAAGACATCTATAAAAGGAGGTAGTGTCGCAGGATATGCTAGCGGCTCTTCCTGAGGGATATTATCTGATCGATAGTAATAGGACATCTATAAAAGGAGGTAGTGTCGCAGGATATGCTAGCGGCTATCCCTGAGGGATATTATATGATCGATAGTAATAAGGAAATAAAACATCTATAAAAGGAGGTAGTGTCGCAGGATATGCTAGCGCCTCTTCCTGAGGGATAATATATGATCGATAGTAATAAGACATCTATAAAAGGAGGTAGTGTCGCAGGATATGCTAGCGGCTCTTCCTGAGGAATATTATCTGATCGATAGTAATAGGACATCTATAAAAGGAGGTAGTGTCGCAGGATATGCTGGCGGCTCTTCCTAAGGGATATTACATGATCGATAGTAATAGGACATCTATAAAAGGAGGTAGTTTCACAGATATGCTAGCGTCTATCCCTGAGGGATATTACATGATCGATAGTAATAGGACATCTATAAAAGGAGGCAGTGTCACAGGATATGCTCACGGCTATCCCTGAGGGATATTATATGATCGATAGTAATAAGACATCTATAAAAGGAGGAAGTGTCGTAGGATATGCTAGCGGCTCTTCCTGAGGGATAGTATATGATCAATAGTAATAGGACATCAATATATAAGGAGGTAGTGTCACAGGATATGGTAGTGGCTATCCCTGAGGGATATTATATGATCGATAGTAATAGGACATCTATAAAAGGAGGTAGTGTTGCAGGATATGCTAGCGGCTCTTCCTACGGGATATTATATGATCGATAGTAATAGGACATCTATAAAAGGAGGTCGTGTCACAGGATATGTTAGGGGCTATCCCTGAGGGATATTATATGATCGATAGTAATAAGACATCTATAAAAGGAGGTAGTGTCACAGGATATGTTAGCGGCTCTTCCTGAGGGATAGTATATGATCGATAGTACTAAGACATCTATAAAAGGAGGTAGTGTCACAGGATATGCTAGCGGCTGTCCCTGAGGGATAATATATGATCGATAGTAATAAGACATCTATAAAAGGAGGTAGTTTGCAGGATATGCTAGCGGCTCTTCCTGAGGGATAGTATATGATCGATAGTACTAAGACATCTATAAAAGGAGGTAGTGTCGCAGGATATGCTAGCGGCTCTTCCTGAGGGATAGTATATGATCGATAGTAATAAGACATCTATAAAGGAGGTAGTGTCGCAGGATATGCTAGCGGCTCTTCCTGAGGGATAGTATATGATCGATAGTAATAAGACATCTATAAAAGGAGGTAGTGTCGCAGGATATGCTAGCGGCTATCCCTGAGGGATATTATATGATCGATAGTAATAGGACATCTCTAAAAGGAGGTAGTGTCGCAGGATATGCTAGCGGCTCTTCCTGAGGGATATTATATGATCGATACTAATAGGACATCTATAAAAGGAGGTGGTGTCGCAGGATATGCTAGCGGCTATCCCTGAGGGATAATATATGATTGATAGTAATAGGACATCTATAAAAGGAGGTGGTCTTGCAGGATATGCTAGCTGCTCTTCCTAGGGATATTATATGATCGATGTTAATAGGACATCAATATATAAGGAGGTGATGTTGAAGGATATGCTAGCGCCTCTTCCTGAGGAATATTATATGATCAATAGTAATAGGACATGTATAAAAGTAGGTGATGTTGAAGGATATGCTCGCGGCTATTCTGAGGGATAATAGATGATCGATAGTAATAAGACATCTATAAAAGGAGGTAGTGTCACAGGATATGCTAGCGGCTCTTCTTGAGGGATAATATATGATCGATAGCAATAGGACATCTCTAAAAGGAGGTAGTGTCGCAGGATATGCTAACGGCTATCCCTGAGGGATAATGTATGATTGATAGTAATAGGACATCTATAAAAGGAGGTAGTGTCGCAGGATATGCTAGCGGCTCTTCCTAAGGGATACTTTATGATCAATAGTAATAAGACATCTATAAAAGGAGGTAGTGTCGCAGGATACTCTAGCGGCTCTTCCTGAGGGATAGTATATGATCGATAGTAATAAGACATCTATAAAAGGAGGTAGTGTTGCAGGATATGCTAGCGGCTCTTCCTGAGGGATATTATATGATCGATAGTTATAGGACATCCATAAAAGGAGGTAGTGTCGCAGGATATGCTAGCGGCTATCCCTGAGAGATATTATATGATCGATAGTAATAAGACATCTATAAAAGGAGGTAGTGTCACAGGATATGCTAGCGGCTATCCCTGAGGGATATTATATGATCGATAGTAATAGGACATCTATAAAAGGAGGTAGTGTCACAGGATATGCTCGCGACTATCCCTGAGGGATATTATATGTTCGATAGTAATAAGACATCTATAAAAGGAGTTAGTGTCGCAGGATATGCTAGCGGCTCTTCCTGAGGGATAGTATATGAACGATAGTAATAGGACATCTATAAAAGGAGGTAGTGTCGCAGGATATGCTAGCGGCTATCCCTGAGGGATATTATATGATCGATAGTAATAAAACATCTATAAAAGGAGGTAGTGTCGCAGGATATGCTAGCGCCTCTTCCTGAGGGATAATATATGATCGATAGTAATAAGACATCTATAAAAGGAGGTAGTGTCGCAGGATATGCTAGCGGCTCTTCCTAAGGGATACTTTATGATCAATAGTAATAAGACATCTATAAAAGGAGGTAGTGTCGCAGGATATGCTAGCGGCTCTTCCTGAGGGATAGTATATGATCGATAGTAATAAGACATCTATAAAAGGAGGTAGTGTCGCAGGATATGCTAGCGGCTCTTCCTGAGGAATATTATCTGATCGATAGTAATAAGACATCTATAAAAGGAGGTAGTGTCGCAGGATATGCTAGCGGCTCTTCCTGAGGGATATTATCTGATCGATAGTAATAGGACATCTATAAAAGGAGGTAGTGTCGCAGGATATGCTAGCGGCTATCACTGAGGGATATTATATGTTCGATAGTAATAAGACATCTATAAAAGGAGTTAGTGTCGCAGGATATGCTAGCAGCTCTTCCTGAGGGATAGTATATGAACGATAGTAATAGGACATCTATAAAAGGAGGTAGTGTCGCAGGATATGCTAGCGGCTATCCCTGAGGGATATTATATGATCGATAGTAATAAAACATCTATAAAAGGAGGTAGTGTCGCAGGATATGCTAGCGCCTCTTCCTGAGGGATAATATATGATTGATAGTAATAAGACATCTATAAAAGGAGGTAGTGTCGCAGGATATGCTAGCGGCTCTTCCTGAGGGATATTATCTGATCGATAGTAATAGGACATCTATAAAAGGAGGTAGTGTCGCAGGATATGCTAGCGGCTATCCCTGAGGGATATTATATGATCGATAGTAATAAGACATCTATAAAAGGAGGTAGTGTCGCAGGATATGCTAGCGGCTATCCCTGAGGGATATTATATGATCGATAATAATAGGACACCTATAAAAGGAGGTAGTGTCACAGGATATGCTAGCGGCTATCCCTGAGGGATATTATATGACCGATAGTAATAGGACATCTATAAAAGGAGGTAGTGTCACAGGATATGCTGGCGGCTCTTCCTAAGGGATATTACATGATCGATAGTAATAAGACATCTATAAAAGGAGGTAGTGTCGCAGGATATGCTAGCGGCTCTTCCTGAGGGATATTATATGATCGATAGTAATAAGACATCTATAAAAGGAGGTAGTGTCACAGGATATTCTAGCGGCTCTTCCTGAGGAATATTATATGATCAATAGTAATAGGACATGTATAAAAGGAGGTGATGTTGAAGGATATGCTCGCGGCTATCCTGAGGGATAATAGATGATTGATAGTAATAAAACATCTATAGAAGGAGGTGTTGTCACAGGATATGCTAGCGGCTCTTCTTGAGGAATAATATATGATCGATAGCAATAGGACATCTCTAAAAGGAGGTAGTGTCGCAGGATATGCTAGCGGCTATCCCTGAGGGATAATGTATGATTGATAGTAATAAGACATCTATAAAAGGAGGTAGTGTCGCAGGACATGCTGGCGGCTCTTCCTGAGGGATATTATATGATCTATAGTAATAGGAAATCTATAAAAGGAGGTAGTGTTGCAGGAAATGCTAGCAGCTCTTCCTAAGGGATATTATGTGATCGATAGTAATAGGACATCTATAAAAGGAGGTAGTGTCACAGGATATGCTAGCGGCTATCCCTGAGGGATATTATATGATCGATAGTAATAGGACATCTATAAAAGGAGGTAGTGTCACAGGATATGCTCGCGACTATCCCTGAGGGATATTATATGTTCGATAGTAATAAGACATCTATAAAAGGAGTTAGTGTCGCAGGATATGCTAGCGGCTCTTCCTGAGGGATAGTATATGAACGATAGTAATAGGACATCTATAAAAGGAGGTAGTGTCGCAGGATATGCTAGCGGCTATCCCTGAGGGATATTATATGATCGATAGTAATAAAACATCTATAAAAGGAGGTAGTGTCGCAGGATATGCTAGCGCCTCTTCCTGAGGGATAATATATGATCGATAGTAATAAGACATCTATAAAAGGAGGTAGTGTCGCAGGATATGCTAGCGGCTCTTCCTGAGGAATATTATCTGATCGATAGTAATAGGACATCTATAAAAGGAGGTAGTGTCGCAGGATATGCTGGCGGCTCTTCCTAAGGGATATTACATGATCGATAGTAATAGGACATCTATAAAAGGAGGTAGTTTCACAGATATGCTAGCGTCTATCCCTGAGGGATATTACATGATCGATAGTAATAGGACATCTATAAAAGGAGGCAGTGTCACAGGATATGCTCACGGCTATCCCTGAGGGATATTATATGATCGATAGTAATAAGACATCTATAAAAGGAGGAAGTGTCGTAGGATATGCTAGCGGCTCTTCCTGAGGGATAGTATATGATCAATAATAATAAGACATCTATAAAAGGAGGTAGTGTTGCAGGATATGCTAGCGGCTCTTCCTACGGGATATTATATGATCGATAGTAATAGGACATCTATAAAAGGAGGTCGTGTCACAGGATATGTTAGCGGCTATCCCTGAGGGATATTATATGATCGATAGTAATAAGACATCTATAAAAGGAGGTAGTGTCACAGGATATGTTAGCGGCTCTTCCTGAGGGATAGTATATGATCGATAGTACTAAGACATCTATAAAAGGAGGTAGTGTCACAGGATATGCTAGCGGCTGTCCCTGAGGGATACAGGATATGCTAGCGGCTCTTCCTGGGGGATATTATATGATCGATAGTTATAGGACATCCCATAAAAGGAGGTAGTGTACTTGGGATATGCTAGCGACTCTTCTGAGGATATTATATGATCGTAGTTATAGGACATCCAAAAGAGTGGCCTTAGCAGGATATGCTGGCGGCTATCCCTGAGGATAATATATGATTGATAGTAATAGAACATGTATAAAAGTCGATAGTAATAAGACATCTATAAAAGGAGTTAGTGTCGCAGGATATGCTAGCGGCTCTTCCTGAGGGATAGTATATGAACGATAGTAATAGGACATCTATAAAAGGAGGTAGTGTCGCAGGATATGCTAGCGGCTATCCCTGAGGGATATTATATGATCGATAGTAATAAAACATCTATAAAAGGAGGTAGTGTCGCAGGATATGCTAGCGCCTCTTCCTGAGGGATAATATATGATTGATAGTAATAAGACATCTATAAAAGGAGGTAGTGTCGCAGGATATGCTAGCGGCTCTTCCTGAGGGATATTATCTGATCGATAGTAATAGGACATCTATAAAAGGAGGTAGTGTCACAGGATATGTTAGCGGCTATCCCTGAGGGATATTATATGATCGATAGTAATAAGACATCTATAAAAGGAGGTAGTTTCGCAGGATATGCTAGCGGCTCTTCCTGAGGGATAGTATATGATCGATAGTAATAGGACATCTATAAAAGGAGGTAGTGTCGCAGGATATGCTAGCGGCTCTTCCTGAGGGATAGTATATGATCGATAGTAATAGGACATCTATAAAAGGAGGTAGTGTCGCAGGATATGCTAGCGGCTATCCCTGAGGGATATTATATGATCGATAGTAATAAGACATCTATAAAAGGAGGTAGTGTCGCAGGATATGCTAGCGGCTATCCCTGAGGGATATTATATGATCGATAATAATAGGACACCTATAAAAGGAGGTAGTGTCACAGGATATGCTAGCGGCTATCCCTGAGGGATATTATATGACCGATAGTAATAGGACATCTATAAAAGGAGGTAGTGTCACAGGATATGCTAGCGGCTCTTCCTGAGGGATATTATATGATCGATAGTAATAAGACATCTATAAAAGGAGGTAGTGTCGCAGGATATGCTAGCGGCTCTTCCTGAGGGATAGTATATGATCGATAGTAATAAGACATCTATAAAAGGAGGTAGTGTCGCAGGATATGCTAGCGGCTATCCCTGAGGGATAATATATGTTCGATAGTTATAGGACATCTATAAAAGGAGGTAGTTTCGCAGGATATGCTAGCGGCTCTTCCTGAGGGATAGTATATGATCGATAGTACTAAGACATCTATAAAAGGAGTTAGTGGCGCAGGATATGCTAGCGGCTATCCCTGAGGGATAATATATGATCGATACTAATAGGACATCTATAAAAGGAGGTGGTGTCGCAGGATATGCTAGCTGCTCTTCCTAGGGATATATATGATCGATGTTAATAGGACATCAATATAAAAGGAGGTAGTGTCACAGGATATTCTAGCGGCTCTTCCTGAGGAATATTATATGATCGATAGTAATAGGACATCTATAAAAGGAGGTAGTTGTCGCAGGATATGCTAGCGGCTATTCCTGAGGGATAATATATGATCGATAGTAATAAGACATCTATAAAAGGAGGTAGTTGTCGCAGGATATGCTAGCGGCTCTTCCTGAGGGATATTATATGATCGATAGTTATAGGACATCCATTAAAGGAGGTAGTGTCGCAGGATATGCTAGCGGCTCTTCCTGAGGGATATTATATGATCGATAGTTATAGGACATCCATAAAAGGAGGTAGCGTCGCAGGATGTGCTAGCGGCTCTTCCTGAGGGATATTATATGATCGATAGTTATAGGACATCCATAAAAGGAGGTAGTGTCGCAGGATATGCTAGCGGCTCTTCCTGAGGGATATTATATGATCGATAGTTATAGGACATCCATAAAAGGAGGTAGTGTCGCAGGATATGCTAGCGGCTCTTCCTGAGGGATATTATATGATCGATAGTTATAGGACATCCATAAAAGGAGGTAGTGTCGCAGGATATGCTAGCGGCTATCACTGAGGGATATTATATGATTCGATAGTAATAAAACATCTATAGAAGGAGGTGTTGTCACAGGATATGCTAGCGGCTCTTCCTGAGGGATATTATATGATCGATAGTTATAGGACATCCATAAAAGGAGGTAGTGTCGCAGGATATGCTAGCGGCTCTTCCTGAGGGATATTATATGATCGATAGTAATAAGACATCTATAAAAGGAGGTAGTGTCGCAGGATATGCTAGCGGCTCTTCCTGAGGGATATTATATGATCGATAGTTATAGGACATCCATAAAAGGAGGTAGTGTCGCAGGATATGCTAGCGGCTATCCCTGAGGGATAATATATGATTGATAGTAATAGAACATGTATAAAGGGAGGTGGTTTTCCAGGATGTGCTAGTGACTATTCATGAAGGATATTATATGATCGATAATAATAGGACATCTATAAAAGGTGGTGGTCTTGCAGGATATGCTAGCTGCTCTTCCTAGGGATATTATATGATCAATGTTAATAGGACATCAATATATAAGGAGGTGATGTTGAAGGATATGCTAGCTGGTATTCCTGAGAGACATTATGTGATTGATAGTAATAGGACATCTATAAAAGGAGGTGGTGTTGCAGCCATCATTAGTGAACATCCCCAGGCCTCAGTGATCCAGCTGTAGCCCGTCCGATACAGATCTGCTTCTGTTTAGAGTTGAGGAAGAAAGGAGCTCTCATACATTTCGTTTATAATATCATCATTTAAATTACAGATATCCCTGAGGATATATACAAACTTGTCTTCTCTCTCTTGGTTAGCCACTCTCACCTGATCTTATTTATTTATTTAGGTATTTATTTATTCAGTGTTTTCTATAGCGCGAACCAGACCCAGAGTCTGGGTGTCAGAGCACTTTACATTTCAACCAACTTCGATATCAGCAGATATCCAATTCTTTCCTGTCAAGAACATGCCTATTTGTTCCGCTAACATTGGCATATATTTATCCATACACAAAACAAATATAACGAGGAATAATAGAAATCATTAGATTACATTCAAGATTGTCTTGTCGTACTTAATTTTAAGATAAGACCCCTCCTGAGATCTTCTATATCCAAGCTGGTTATGGTATTGTTTGGTTCATCACATATATCTATGTATTGGTGTATAGGTATCGGTCCATAGACGGCATCAATGTTGGTGGACCAGGGGATTAACTGTGTCCACCCTAGTTGAGGCTAGCCATTCGAGCTCAGTCAATGACAATAGCTTGATTCGGGAGGTGAACAGTTTCTTTGTTCTATGACTAGCAGAGTAGTAGTCCTGCTCACAATAGCTTACTTGAACATCTGAGTTAGGATCGCCGCGTTGATAGCACATTTCCATAAAGACTTAGATGTCCCTGTTGTTCGGTATGGGAGAAATGTACCCATCAGAAAGGACTTAGTCTCCTTTTTGAATCGTGGAGCATAGGTGATTCTTCTGATATTCAGTGGGAGCGAATTCCCAATCCTTGATGCTGCTCCCGTGAATGCTCTATTATACGTTTTTTTATTACCGAAGAATGTTGGTTTCAGTAGAAAATCCTCTGATCCCCTCGAGGGTTCAGTGCCTTCAGATAGCGTAATTTTATGGGCTAGATAATGTGGAGTTTTGTGGTGTATTGCCTTGTGTGTGATACATGTAATTTTTAGCTCTATTCTTGCCTCAGATGGTAACCAGTTGAGCGCTTTCAGATGAGGAGTGATGTGGTCATATTTTTCTGTTCCCGTTATAAGTCTAGTTGCTGCATCATTGAGAAAAGCTTTTAGGGGAGCTGTTGAGATCTTAGGGAGTACTGATAGAGTTGCGCATCCATATTCAATTCTTGGTATGACCAGTGCCTGGACTGCCATTTTCAGATCACCGGTATCGATGAGTGGCTTCAATTTTCTGAGTAATTCAGATGAAAACAAGCGGTTTTTGCCATTGTGTTGATGTGTGCTCGCATGTTTAGATCTTTATCCAGTGTGATACCAAGGGATACCAAGGGATTTGGTTGAGTCAACTATAGTCAGGTACCGTTTAGTGCTTTCGTATCAGGACTCGACAACGAGGGATTGTCCCAGGACTCAGAAATTTCGACATTATAAATTTAAAAGTGAAGAACGTAATTGATTTTAATGATGATTGTATGAACTATACTGTGCTGTAATATCGCTTTTAAAAAGCCTTGAGAAAGCTCAGGTCTAATTGACCCCCATGGGCGAAACACGTGTCGGCTGGTGCAGCTTTAGCAATGTGCTGTTAGGAACACCTTGAATACTAGGATACTATACCTGAACAAAATTTCACAAAACACGAAGAAAAACAAATCCAAAAAGGATTAATAATAAAAAAGAACTTTCTAAAAAAGAATCGAGATCTCCTTGTGCTTATTTATCTAAATACAATAAGGAGGGGATGACACTCACAACTTTCCCCACCGTTTAGTGCTGTGATCATCTTGGTCCATTGTTGGAAGCCGGAGTCCCAGTCACACGCCACTGTCACAAATGCGAGACCCGGGACTCCCCACTCAACGTTAGGCCATGTAAGGACACCGTTTGAGATAGCCCTGCTCACCCCCTTAGTAGCTTGGCACGAGCAGCCAGGCCTATCTCTAAGGCACAAGTGTACAGTATGTGCAACCACACCCACAGCAACCCCCTGGTGACACCACAAATGGACTCCACACAAGTTTGATAAAAACGAGTATAAACTTTATATAGAAAGATATACGATCAGACCACACGAAACAAAAGCCAACATAAAATAAAGGGTAATATTCGTTACGGCTGGCTGGTAGGTTCAAATCCCAACCACCGCTTTAAAATGCTATGCTGGTCGTAATGCTAGAATCACACACGTTGCAATGGACAAACAATAGTGCACTGCGTAACGATACAATCCTATGCTGGGCACAGGAGAAATAATACAATGCGTAACAATACACCCCGGTACCTGCAATGGGAGAAATTATGCAATGCGAACCGCTACAATCATGTACTGCGCAATGAAGGAATAACGCAATGCGTCACACCCCAATCACATACTTTGCAATGAAGAAACAATGCAATGCGCGCCACCACAATCATGTACTTTGCAATCAAGGAATAATGCAATGTGTAGCTAAAATCATGTACTTTGCAATGACAAAATAATGCAATGCGGGCCGCTACAATCCTGTACTTTGCAAGGGAGAAATAATGCAATGCGTAGCACTACAATTGTGTACTTTGTTAGGCAGAAATAATGCCAGGCGTCCTAAGACAGTCCGGCAGTTCGTTAGCAGCAATATTGGCAATGTGTATTACGACAGTCAGCCTCTTCGATAACAGTTGCCCCCCACACGTATCCACAATGACATAAATTACAGCTTCCCACTCGGGCCCCAGTACCGCCACTCCTTTGGTCAGTACGGGCCCCAATCTGAGCCGAAGCAAAGGCTCACATCACCAGAAGGACTTAGAGGCCGAGAGAGTGTCCCTCCAAGCCCGCACCCCGCCCAGGCAGTGATCCACGTTACCTGGGGGGCGCGACCCCACTCTCCTCTCCTCCTTCAATGAACTAGGCCTTCCGTGCAGAACTTTCTCAATGGGCCTCAGCGGCTCAGCCTGGCAGCTCAGCTCCTCTGGGGCTGCTGGTCAGGGCCGCAACTGTTAGGAAGGTCTCTGGCAGCCGCAGGGCACACATACCCCACGCCCCTGAGATTACGTTACTCCGGGTGCACGTTCCCCACCGCACCCTCCGGGTCTCTTCTGGCACAAAGCCACACACACACCGCTGATGGGACTTCACGTCGACTCCGAGTGCACGTTCGCCAGGCACTCCTTCCTGCGGTCTCAGTTGGCACCAAGATACGCACACCACGCTGCAGAGACTCACTTTCTTCCGGTGCACACGATGATCAGCCGAACACCTCCACAGTCCCAGGTTGCACCAAAGCATGCACACTGCTTCAATGAGACTTACTCCAATTCCGGTGCCCTGATATCCTGGCGCTCTTCACCAACGCCTCCGGCCGCACCTTGACACGCTCACCGTGTCCAAGCCTCACTTCTCCTCCGGTGCACTCGATCACCAGGCGCTCTTCACCAAAGCCTCCGGTGCACCCTGACACGCACCCTGCGCGTCCGAGACTCACTCCACTTCCGATGCACGCATTGACCAGGCGCTCCTCGCCAACGCCTCCAGTGCAACACGACACGCTCCCTGCGCGTCCGAGACTCTCTTCACCTCCGATGCACCCGCTGACCAGGCGCTCTTCACCAGCGCCTGCGGTGCATCACGACACGCACCCTGCACGCCCGAGTCTCACTTCACCTCCGATGCACACGTCCACCAGGCGCTCTTCACCAACGCCTCCTGTGCACCACAACACGCACCCTGCGCATCCGAGACTCACTTCTCCTTTGATGCACACGTTCACCAGGCGCTCTTCACCAACGCCTCCTGTGCACCACAACACGCACCCAGCGCGTCCAAGTCTCACTTCTCCTCCGTGTATCCAAGATCACAGGGCACACCTTCCGAGGGTCTCAAGCTGCCACAACACGCGCCTACCGGGTCGCTTGAAACTTCTCCAGAAACTTTTATGTTCCTGTGTTTCCAAACAGGGAGCCAGCTCACCTCGGGCCCTTGGGGTTACAAGACACAGCACAAAGCACAGTCTTCTTCAAGCAGGGGGACCCAGCGCACACAGCACAGTACCAACAGCCTCTTCCTTGGTTAAAACAGCAAACTGCAGACCAGCCCCAGATCACGAAGCAAGGATTGGTCCTCCCTAGCAGTCTCTTCAGTTGTTCCTTCCTTAGCAGAGGTTCCTCTTGACCACGAAATGGGTCCAAGCCTTTTCAGTCTCAATCCATTTCTATTCCAACGTTCAGGGGTTTCAGCTCTCATAGATATACCCCTAAATGTCTTTGAAGTTCGTTGTGCTCAGGGGTCCCTGACCCCTGCCTAAATCAGTTCTGGGTGTCTCCCTCCCAGTGTCACCTTTCTCCCTTTGATACTGGGGGTCTGGATCCTTAATCACTCAGCAGGAGATGGGTCAATTGTTTTATAGCCACAACCCAGGCCTCTTCACCTCCTGGGGTTTCTCGTTGCATACTCTCTAGATGCAGGTCAGCCTGGTGCCATCTCACCCCCTCCCCTCTCAGATCCAGACAGTCAATCCAAATTCAGCAGAGACACGCAGAAATGCTTAAAGCACAAAACTCAGCCACTTTCTAAAAGAGCGGCTTCTGAACACACAGTGACAAAACAACTTTCATAGAAAGATGTGTTATGATGCTGTGAGTTCATACATACCAAACTTCACCTCTCCATTTTAAACTTATGGGAAACTAGGCTAACAAACACAATACCCAGCCTCCCCCATTCTGTCCTGTGGGCAGAATGGCCTTTCACCAGTGAAAAATGATATGGAGTGTTTTTCACTGTCAGGACATAACACACACCTCAGTATATGTCCTGCCTTTTACTTACACAGCACCCTGCCCAGGGGTTACCTGGGACCTACCACAGGGGTGCCCACTGTGTACGCAAAAGGGACAGTAAGGCTGACAAGTGGTTGCACTTGTCAGGACAACATGCTAACTTAGCAAACTGCAGGCCTGAGTTCCCTTCTCCACGCACCCTTTGCATTACTAGGCCTGGCACACACAGTGCACATCACTAGGGACTTTACTAGTAAGGCAAACATACCAATCATGGCCAACCAATTACCATTACACTTTACACAGGGAACCTTTGTACTTTGACACTGATTAGCAATGGCAAAGTACCCAAAGCATCTAAATTGGCAACTCTATGGGGCATATTCACAAGGACTTATCACCGAGTTATCCCCACCTTAACGCATCAAAAGTGGAGATAGATTTAACACCCCATTCACAAGCGGGTGCAAACTGCAGACATCGCCAGTATTCCTGCGATAACTGCCGCAAATTTTACCCCCATGGGTCACATCACCAACTAACCCTAATGAGATGCAGAGTAGGCGTTCCCGTGCAAAAACTCATGAAAAAACCACAACACCACTTTCACAACGAACTGCCAGATCTGTGATGCGAACCATAAACAGGCGATAAGCCGCGGTAGCAGCAGGGAATTAACACCTGCCTTTTGCCGGTGTTAAGCAGGATGACTACCTGCCGCATGAAAGGGAGCCCAGCCAAGAGCCACATCTGAAGACCCACAGATGCCATGGAGCCAATGATCATGCAGCTCGGCCACCACCCCCAGGACCCGCCCTGCCCCGCCACCCGGACCATCACAGAGGCAGCGTACACAAGGACAGCGGCACCCACCGTAAATGCACCAGCCGCACAGACCTAACGCCAGAGGAGGACATTGCCCACTACAGGCCCAAAAGGACAACCATCCCCCGCATCCTGACCCACAGCGCCCACCTGCTGACGGCACCAACACAGTGGACAACCAACATCCCTCCGCAGACAAAGCTGCCGGCTGTGCTGCACATGTTGGCCTCTGGTACCTTCCAACCCACAACTGCCAGAGTCGGAGGAGTCTCACAGCCAGCCCTATCCAAGTTCATCACACCTGTCCTGGATGCCATCATCAGCCTGGTACCCCAGCACCTCCACTTCACACACACTGCGCAGGAGCAGCTGGTGACCAAGCAAGGCGTCTACGACATAACTGGATTCCCTCACGTGTTGGGAGCAATTGACTGCACACATGTACCACTCGTGCCCCCTGCCGACACTGCACACAACTACCGCAACAGAAAGCACAAGCATTCCATCAATGTGCAGGCAATAGTGGGCCACCGGGGACTCCTCAACAATGTTGTGGCCAACTTCCCAGGCAGTGTGCATGAGTCATACATCTCCCAACAGTCCATCATCAACCAGCACTCCCAGGATGGCACCTATGTAAATGCATTGCTCGTTGGTAAGTACCAAATGAACACACCACACACCTCCACTCCACAGTCATGCTACCCACGACACTGGCAATGGGCACGCAGCAAAACTACATGCAACATGCCACACAACATGCCAACCGACCAGACACGACAACACGACTCCATTGGGAACCTGGGCTTGCTATGCACACAACCCAGCCACGGCAAGGCACCACAGTCACACAATAGCAGATTGTGAGGAGAGGCATGGAGCAGGCATGTGTGAGAGTGGCAAGTGACTAATGAATGAGAACCTACCCAATGCCAGGTGTGGCGTGGATGTGCCGGACAGACTTCAGTGTGCAAACCACAGAAATGGCCACGTGGACATTAACTGCTGGTGCATGGAGTGCAGTGGCCAGTGGATGCTACCATATACCCACAGGCTGTTGCGCAGAACGCGGGGTCGCTCGTTACGCCCCCCTGTGTGCGTGGGCGGAGTGGGTTGGCCCTGCTTACGCCAGGCCTGCGTAGGGGTGTGAATGAAAAGCCCGTCGCACTGGGTGTGGTTCTCATTCGGAATGGCCAACATGTCTGCCAGGGCGGTGCCTCTCAGCCTGCCACGAGGCCAGCACCGTGCCTGGTGGGGCCTGCGTACCTGTGTGCCTGCTGCACCCAGGGCCGCTGGTCAACAGACCCATCATGCCTGCCCCAGCGCACCAAGGAGGCTCCGCTCAACTGCTGACACCGGCGTGTGTCAAAGAGGGCCCACCACGTGCCGGTACAAGCTCCAAGCCCAAGTCCCGTGACCTATGCAGCCTCCGCAGACCATTGCTGGCCTCCACGACGCTGGCCCACAGTACTCCGTTTTCATTGACATACTCCACCGGCGTACTCTTCGGCCCAGTTGTTGGCACATGTTGTACTGAGTCGTGAGTTTTGAATGGCAGTGACCCCAAGTCTGTGGCAGCGTCCACATCACTATACTCCCTCCGATCAGTGAAGCCAAAGTCTGCATTGCAAGCCAGCGACACGTGGTGCTACTAACCCTGTTCAACGCAAGCCGGCAACACGTGGTGCCACTAACCCTGTTCAACGCAAGCCGGCAACACTTGGATTAGGGCTCAGGCCTACACTGCGGTCCAGTAGGTCCCACATCCAGCACTTAGACGTGATTCATGAATGGCAGAGTCCATAACAGTGAACGCACGGAGAGGAGTAAGGGGAAGATGCGGTTCAGTCCGGATGAAAGCCAGATCCTCATCACGGAGGTGACCGAACAGTAGCAACAACTGACCTGGTGCCACTAACCCTGTGCTTAAAGAGTCATGGGCATTTCCTGGTTGGACTTTGGTGGCATCTGAGTCCATGGGCTGGGGGTTGTCGGCATCATCATCTGGCTGGGACAGACTTGGTGTTCGACATGTGTCTGTTACATTCATCTCCACCATGGTGACTGTTTCTGCATGGTTCTGCCCTCTGCATCATGCCCTGGGGGTACACCTTCCACTGTCCACCGAGACACTCCGCGACAACCCCCTTTGTCATCTACGAGAACCTGCTCTGCTCTCGTGACCCTGCCCCAGTGCACCGCAAGTCAGCGGCCCGTGGCGGTAGGCCCATGCAGGACGCTGTGCATCCGGGGCCACTAACTCTGTGCAGCTCAAGTCATGGAGCCTTTATGGTTGATTGGTTGTGTCCTTAACGATGTGCACTGTTGTCGTTTTCTGACTGCACCAGGCACTCCATGACGGCTGGTGTACACACACCCCACACACATCCAACACAGGTGTCACTCGACATGTGAGCCTGCTAATAAACGTGGCCGGGCGCACGTGCCCGTAGCCATTCACAACATCCAAGCAAGTGTGTCAGTGTGGTCATTATGTCAGCATGATGGTCCCGAGCCCTGCAACAGCACAGTGTGCTGTCTTTAGCGGACGATACCATGTCACCTCAGCAGAGGCCAAGACCTTGGACATGTAGCTTCGCCCAACCCCCCCTGCATGCACAAGCGGCGTGTGCTGGTCCGGCATACGTCATGTCAGCGCCGGGGTGTGCTGATTCGGCAGAGGGATTAGGGCGTGGCTCTGGTCTGGCCTTTAGCAGGAATTGCAGTAAGCGTGTCTCTGTGTTGGAGTGTTGTCGGCACCAGGGCCACAGTAGTCGATGTTGCAATGTAGCATGCACCCGGAGGGCGGGCCCGCAGGTATGGGAAATGTAGGGGTGCCAGACCGCTCGGGGTCTTGGCTCATGCATGCCAAGTGTTATGTGTATCAGTCCTGCGGCTGCATGAGTCAGATGCCTAGCCTCAATTGCAGCGCGATCACAGCCAGCCAAGGACTGTACACCTGTGTCCACCCTGTCCGGACCATTGGCCTACACTCAAGTGGCCGCACACCCTCAAAGGCCAGCTTCACGGTGTTGATGGCATGCCGCTGGACATGTGCAGACAGGCATGACAATGGTGTGCCGTAGGAGTGCACGTGATACAACTGCACAGCGCACACAAGTGTGTGGGCTCGTGGGAGGGAGGAGCAGCTGTGAGGCAACGTAACACACAGTGAGGCCGCTCATGTGCCACGTTCTCGGCATATCATCCATGATTTCCTGGGTCGCAGACATCCCACCCCACCCAAGACAGGCCTCTGTACATCTCCTGTATGCAAGCAGATGGTAAAGTTACTGTAGGGATGAAAGGTCCTTTGTCTGAACTATCAGGCGGTAGCACATCTGCAGCTCCGAACTTGGACTTGCATGTGCCCAGCACTCCCTGACAGATACAATAGCATTTGCTGGCGACTCCCACACTACTCACTGCCTGACGTGAGACCAACGTGTACACATCCCATACACAGAAGTCCTTGGTCGTAGTTAGCATGCGTGAAATGGCCTTCACACGTACTCCCACCCCACCCAAGGCCTGCAACCGTTGCACACAGACACTGCTCATTGATCCGAGCTGTGCCATTTCATCCACAGGACTGGAGCGGGTCAGCACAGTGCAGCGTCAATCAGAGCCACTGACGCAATGGCAAACCATGCACAACTCCAGTCACGTGGACCGGTACCGTGCACGTCTGCTGCATGTACTGGGGGCACTGCCATTGGCAGTGCTACGGATCAGTTACCGGCTAAGCTTCCGCTTTGTCAACGTCACCTGCGTTCAGCCTGTGTTGCATTGTCGCTCATGGATATTCGAGTGGACCATGGATGTCTGCCTCTCCAACGAAACGGTAGCTGACCTGGATTTCGACATGTGTGTGCACCCCCTGTTGGCCCACGACCAGGAGTGTCACCGTGATGCCCGGTTATGGCATGCCTGGATGATTGGCATGCATGCTGGCAACTTGACCTGGGAGATTTCACAAGTCGTCGTGTGCAGTGACCACATTGAGCCGCTCCCCTATTAGGCTTTAGTGCCAATTGGGGCCAGGGGTTGGAGTCAGCACATCTGTCCGGGACAGCTGATGGGTTACGTCGCCAACATGTTAAATGTGGTGGACAACGAGCTCATGTTGGAAATGTTGGCCTACACTGCTGCACTCGCGTTCATGGACGAGTGACAACGTACCTGCAGCCACAACTGAATGTGACCCATTGCACGTGTCCCGGCGCCTGGTTGCATATTGGGGATCTGGTCACATGTCCCAAGACGACAGTGGACATGGCTGCATTGGCCTGGACTCCAGATACATGCGCAGACAACCAACGCGCGTTGGCACTGCCTTGTGTGGGTGATGGACTCCCCCGGGGTGGACATGGGCGCTTTCCAACGTTCCTCATTCAGACATGCTGCTGCATTGGTCTGCATGTTGTGGCACTTCTCTTGGCTGTACTGACACGCAATTGTTGATGAGGTTTCCGCACATTCACTTGTCTCCAACTGTGATGAGTGTTGATATGTATGAAAATGTGTGTGTCACGGCCTATCTGGGTCCCTGCCATATATGCATTGCTACCCCATCAGGGCTGTGGGTTGGTACTTGTGCATTATCATGTCCCTGTTTCGTGCTTTGCTAGATGCGTATGGCCATTTCCCGGCCACACACGGGTGCACTTGTGTCCTGTGTTCGGTTGTGCAAATGTTGCTGTTTGTACCACATTGTGTTCGATGTTGAGGTGCCCTGCTTCCTATGTGTGTGTGCTGCATTGTGTGTGAGATGACCCTTGGGCTCTGATTTGGCTCACCCTTCTCCCTTTCAGGCAGTGTGATTTTCACTTCTGTGCTTGTTTAGTGGTGTGATATTGCCGACTTGTGTGACTTGTGCTCTTGGTTGATGCTGTTACTTTTGGGCATGGTTTGTCTGCAGTTGTGCTGTGCTTAATTGTGCATGTGTGCCATTGTGCCCATCTCCCCCCAGTCCCTGGCCGTTCCTCTCCCTGTTGCTGCTGTGTATGTTGATTTTGAGCAGTTTCCGGTCCCCGACTCCTGCCACCATCTCCAGACTGATGTGGTGGACACCATTTCCTCCATGTCATCCAGCTCCTGGTGTGGCGCTGGACTCCCACCTCCGGTGTGCATTGCTGCCTTCTGGTTGTTGGCGTGTTTCTGATTGTTTTTGCATTTTGCATCATTCCAGATGTTCTGGTTTTCTTCCATTGTCCTCCTCCGCTCTCCGGCAGCATTCACCTTGTCCACGATGGACTGCCATGTACAATGTTTTGTTGCCAATGGGGCTTGTGGGGTTGTGTACTAGCTCCGGCTGCCTCCATTCTGCTTCGCTGTTGTTTTCTGTTTGGTTTGTCTTCCTTTTTCCTGCCTTTGTTGTGCTTATTCCCGCCTGCCGTGTGTGTGTCACGGGCCTGGCGCTGCTTATTGCTGCTTTCCTCATCGCGAATGGGCTCATCGCACGTTTTTTTGTGTTGGTGTTAGTGTTTTTATCTCCGTCGCGGTGGTTGTATTGCGGACATTGGCCGCGTTTTCGGCAAACTATCGCATGGTACCGCCGTGATGTGAATTCCACGTTAACACAGGGTTATTTTCCAGCGATAGACTGCAATGTGTAAAGTTGCGTTAACATTTTTTGGAGATGTTTAGCGCACGTTCTTGTGAATATCCCCCTAAGTCAGGAAAACGGTCTAGGGGGAAAGCAAAACGTTTTAGGGAACTTTAGCCAAAAAGGCCAAGTCCTACATCCATTCTTTAATCTTGGCTGAACTTTTAGGAGGGGAGATCAGAAGGAATTCGGTTTTTTGTGAGTTGAGCTTAAGATGATTGTCAGCTAGCCATTCAACGGTCTTCTTGAGTGCTTGGTTCATAGTGTTGATCTCTTCCGGAGATGATTTCTTCATATACAGCTGGGTGTCAGCAGCATACATGTGAAAGGAAATGTTAGCCTTATGCAGTACTTAAGTTAATGGTTCGATGTATAGATTAAATAGTAAAGGGTATAGAGCTGATCCTAAAGGTGAGCATAATTGAACAAAAACTCTGTGAACTCCACTCCGCAGCTTCAGTCCATCGCACCCCAATTAATAAAACAGAAACCTCACATACCCTTGATAAAACAACAAGTAACTCTATCTTTACATGCAAAAGTGCATATAATCACCTCACAAAAGTGAAAATGAAAATACAGCAAGCAGTGAGAGAGGTGATGATTTTGGTGTCCTCCCTAACCTAGGGAGAGAACCAAGCAGATGCACTGAACACAAAGAGCACATCATGCTGAACGATTCGGTGGTCGTCCCATCCTCCTAGGACCACCCCAAGCACAGTTATGGGCAAAAATACAATCCCAACCAAAGCATTATGGGACGAGATTCTAGAGTGCAGTGAATATTATAGTATCCAATATCAAAACATTCCTCAAGGGGCAGGCTCTCCAGGCTCAGCTGAGAGCTAATACTATAAAAATCACTGCACTCTAGAATCTCGCCCCATAATGCTTTGCTGGGCCTTTGGTTGGCATTGTATTTTTGCCCATAACTTTGCTTGGGGTGGTCCTAGGAGGATGGGACCACCACAATTGTTGAGCATGATATGCTCTTTGTGTTTAAGGCATCTGCTTGGTCCTCCCCCTAGGTTAGGGGGGACCCCAAAAACATCACCTCTCTCATTGCCTGATATTTTTCAAAGCTCACTTTTGTGAATTGGTTATATGCTTTTTAGCATGTAAAAGTAAAGTTGATTATCCAAGGGTTGTGGGTGCAGTAGCTTAGTCCAGAGATTTAGCATGAAACAAATCTTGTGTTTTCAATGTAACGCGTACTAATAAAATAGAAATCTCACATACCTTTAGTAAAACAACAAATAGCTATCATTACATGCTAAAATACATATAATCATCTCACAAAAGTGAAAATAAAAATATAACAAGCAGTACCTTTAATTAAACAATAAATAATTCTATCTTTACATGCTAAAATGCATATAGACATCTCACAAAAGTGAAAATAAAAGCATAGCAAGCAGTGAGAGAGGTGATGATTTTGGGGTCCTCCCTAACCTAGGGAGAGAACCAAGCAGATGCATTGAACACAAAGAGCACATCATGCTGAACGATTCGGTGGTGGTCCCATCCTCCTAGGACCACCCCAAGCACAGTTATAGGCTAAAAAACAATACCAACCAAAGGCCCTGCAAAGCATTATGGGACGGTATTCTAGAGTGCAGTGAATATTATAGTATCCAATATCAAAACATTCCTCAAGGGGCAGGCTCTCCGGCTTAGCTGAGAGCTAATACTATAATATTCACTGCACTCTAGAATCTCGCCCCATAATGCTTTGCTGGGCCTTTGGTTGGCATTGTATTTTTGCCCATAACTTTGTTTGGGGTGGTCCTAGGAGGATGGGACCACTACCGAATCGTTCAGCATGATATGCTCTTTGTGTTCAAGGCATCTGCTTGCCCTCCCCCTAGGTTAGGGGTGACCCCTAAATCGTCACCTCTCTCATTGCCTGGTATTTTTTCTCAAAGTTCACTTTTGTGAATTGGTTATATGTTTTTAGCATGTAAAGTTAAAGTTGTTTTATCAAAGGGTTGTGGGTGCAGTAGTTAACTCTGCTACGTGGCAGAGTCGGAGTTATTGCATGAATTCCATGTTTTTAATGTAATACGTAACTAACAAATCTCTGCAACTTCTGCTGGCTGAGCAGAGTTCATTGCCCATGGTTAGTTGATCCTTGTGGAACCCCAATTTCAATTGGAGATGGGGGGATAGCTTGTTTTCTACCAGGAATCATTGCGATCTGTTCTCTAGGAAGGAGTAGAACCATTTCAGTACAGTTCCCTATAAGCCCATCCTATTTTCCAGGCAATCTAATAATTTGGGATGGTTTACTGTGTCAAATGCAGACAATAGGTCTAGAAGGATCAGGAGACAGGTGTCATTATGGCCGAGGGCTAGCAGAGCGTCATCTACTATGTGTAGAATTGCTGTTTCTGTACTGTGGTTTGGTCTGAACCCTGATTGGTAGTCATTTAGTAGTTCAAATTCAGTAATGAGTTGACTTAATTGATTGTGCGCACATTTTTCTAGTACTTTGGCTAGTAGGGGAATGGTTGTTACCGGACGAAAGTTGTTAGGGTCCGATGGGTTCTCCGTAGGTTTCTTTAGGAGAGGGATAACCTGGCCTGTTTTTAGGCAGTCCTGAATTGATCCTTGGGCAAGCGATTCATTAATTATCTTAGTCAACTAGGGGATGACCATGTGGTTGCAGGAGGGCCAGCATTTTGACGGCAGAGGGTCATTGTAATGATTATTTGGTTTCAGAGATAGTAATATTTTGGTAATGTCATGCTGATCATATAGTTTGAAGGTTGACCACTGGGCATTATTTTTGGGCATTGCTTGTGACGGTAGGGCAGGGTTCCTCCCTTGTTCACTCCTTAGGTTTGAGGCTTTTTCAGCGTTATTCTTGAGTTCTCTCTCCAATGAGATGGCTTTATCAGTAAAGAATATTGAAAAATCTTCGCAGTTCAGATCTGATTTAGATGTTAATAAGGAAGATTTGGCTAATTTGTTCGATTGATCTTTTAGTAGATCGAAGAGTTTCCTCGGTCTGTTCTTTGCGTTTTCAAGTTCATTTGTAAAAAATTCTTTTTTTGATTTAAGTACGCTTTTATTGTAGGTTTTTCTGGTCATTCTTAGGGGGATATTCTCAAGAACGTGTGTTAACTATCGCCAAATTCGGTTAACGCAAGTTCTCACATCGCAGGCTATCACGGGAAAATAACACTGTGTTAACGCAGTATTCCCAACACGGCGGCACCATGCGATAGTCACACGTTAACGTGACAAATGCCTGCGTTAAAATTAACGCAACTCCGAAAAAATGCGAAACACGAACGCCGGGTCTGGTGGCTTAGTGGATTAATGCATCCACTGCAGGCACCTGTGTCCGACCTCATGGTCACAGGTTAAAATCCCGGCGGGTCCACTCAGCCTTTCATCCATTTGAGGTCGATAAAATGAGTACCATTGAGTTGGGTAACAATAAACATCTGTTATTCAGCGCCTTGAGACCCATGGGTGATAAGTGTGCTTTACAAATACAAGTGTTATGTTATGTTAAATGTGCATTCCACGATGCCCCTGGTGCGTTTGTGGGCTGCATTGTACTTCCTCTGGGCCTGTGTGTTCAGGGCTCAGAGGGATGTCATCATCTAAGGGCAGAGTGCATATCCTTGATCACCTGTGACAGTGCAGAGAGACATGAGTCAATAGTTGGTTCTGTATGATGTGTTGGCAGGCTCCCTAGTTTACTGGTGTGTGATATGTGTGTCATAGTGATTCCTTTGTGACATGTACTGCTTGTAGCAAATGAGCGCCATCAATGTGTATTATGTAGCCTCACTGCTGCTCCTCCCTCCCCCCGAGCCTAATCACTTGTGTGCGCTGCGCGGTTGCATTACTTGCACTCCTACGGCACACCATTGTCATACCTGTCTGCGCATGTCAACAAGCCTGACGACACTGTGATGTTGTGCGTCGAAGGTGGGCGGCCACGTGTGTGTAGGCCTATGGTAAGGATAGGGCGGACACAGATGTGGATTTCACGGCTGGCTTAACTCGCGATGCGGTCGAGGCAAGACCTTTGGCTCATGCTGCAGCAATAGCGACACACACACAACAGTTGGCATGTATGATCCCGGACCCCAAGCGGGCTTGCGCTCATACAATCATCCCTTCGGCCTAGCCCGCATACCGGGGGCATGTTACATTGCAACTATGTCCATTGCGGGATGGGTGGCGCCGACACTACAACAGAGACACACGCATTAGGTACTTCATTGGCAAGCCCAACACTTAACCACGCCCAGAGCCCCAGGGTGATCATCCACACCCCTACGCTGGACTGTCGTACGCCAGCCGACTCCGGCAACGCCTACAGAGGGGTACGACACAGCTACATGTCCCAGGTCTCCCCCACTGCCTGAGGTGACATGGTTGCGTCCGCTGTACACAGCACAATGTAATGTGGCAGGGCCCGAGGCCCTCATTCATACACAATGACCACACGGACACACTTAGATAGTTTCTGGAACTGGCTACGGGCACGTGCGCCTGGCCCCTTTTATTGCCAGGGTCACATGTCCAGTGACGCCTGTGCTGGATGGGTGTGGGGTGAGTGTGAGCCAGCCCTCAAGGAGTGGTTGGTGCTGGCAACAACTACCACAGTGATCAGACAATCAGAAATTCACAGTTCAAACAGCAAGGGTCCATGACTTGAGCTGCACAGAGTTAGTGGCCCCGGATGCACAGCGGCCGGGACATGGAACCCCGGCACGGGACGGTGACTACCAGTGCACTGAGGTAGGGCAACGAGAGCTGGGCGGGTCCTCGTCGATGTCCATGGTGAATGTCGCGGAGGGTTTTGGGGGACAGTGGAAGGTGTCCTTCCAGGGCATGATACAGAGGGCAGTACCAAGCAGACACAGGCAATATGGAGGAGATTAATGCTACAGACTCATTTTTGACACCAAGTCAGTATCAGCTACATGATGATGAAGACAACCCCCAGGCCATAGACTCAGACACCACCAAAGTTCAACCAGAGAGTGTCCATGGATTTCGGGGCACAGAGTTAGTGGCACCAGAGCTGAAAGGGGATGCAGTCTGCGATGAGGCCTGTACAATGGTATAAACTCTGCCATAAATAAATCAAGACTCAGTTCCAAATGTGTGACCTACTTGACCATAGTGTAGGCCGGAGGCAGCGGTCAGCAGGGGCCCCCAGCCACGTGTCCTTGGCTTGCGATGCAAAGAGTTAGTGGCACCAAAGCAGTTGTTGGTAGTGTTCGGTCACCTCCATAACGAGGATCCTTTTTTCATCCGGACTGAACCGCGTCTTCCTCTTACTCCTCTCCTTGCGTACAATGATATGTACTCTGCCATTGTATAATCAAGACTCAATTCCAAATGTGTGACCTACTTGACCGCAGTGAAGGCCGGAGGCAGCAGTCAGCGCGGGTCAACTGCTGTTCAGGCTGCTCCTCCTGGTACTCTCACACACGATGTTGGAATGCCATGTGGCGATGATTTGTGGTTGACAGAGGTCGAAGCACCAGAGCTGAGTGTGTGTGCAGCCTGCGACGATGCCGTGCCCTGCCTGGTCCGGACTGGATTGGATTGGTGTGAGGCCTGCTGGACCACAGTGTAGGCAGTACACAGGTGACCCCGCGGTGCTGGGCCGCAGTGTAGGCCGAAGGCAGTAATCAGCAAGGTCCCACAGACATGTGTCATTGGAATGCTATGCACAGAGTCGGTGGCACCACATCGTAGGGAGTACGGTGATATAAAATCTGCAATAAGCGTATGTACTCTGCCATTGTATAATCAAGACTCAGTTCCAAATGTGTGACCTACTTGACCATAGTGTAGGCCGGAGGCAGCGGTCAGCAGGGGCCCCCAGCCACGTGTCCTTGGCTTGCGATGCAAAGAGTTAGTGGCACCAAAGCAGTTGTTGGTAGTGTTCGGTCACCTCCATAACGAGGATCCTTTTTTCATCCGGACTGAACCGCGTCTTCCTCTTACTCCTCTCCTTGCGTACAATGATATGTACTCTGCCATTGTATAATCAAGACTCAATTCCAAATGTGTGACCTACTTGACCGCAGTGAAGGCCGGAGGCAGCGGTCAGCGCGGGTCAACTGCTGTTCAGGCTGCTCCTCCTGGTACTCTCACACACGATGTTGGAATGCCATGTGGCGATGATTTGTGGTTGACAGAGGTCGAAGCACCAGAGCTGATTGTGTGTGCAGCCTGCGACGATGCCGTGCCCTGCCTGGTCCGGACTGGATTGGATTGGTGTGAGGCCTGCTGGACCGCAGTGTAGGCAGTACACAGGTGACCCCGCGGTGCTGGGCCGCAGTGTAGGCCGAAGGCAGTAGTCAGCAAGGGCCCACAGACACGTGTCATTGGAATGCTATGCACAGAGTCGGTGGCACCACATTGTAGGGAGTATGGTGATATAAAATCTGCAATAAGCGTATGTACTCTGCCATTGTATAATCAAGACTCCGTTCCAAATGTGTGACCTACTGGACCGCAGTGTAGGCCGGAGGCAGCGGTGGAGTACGTCAATGAGAAAGGAGTAATGGGGGCCTGTGTCGTGGAGGCCGTGATGGTCTGAGGAGGCTGTCATGGTAGCAGGCCCCAGGCTTTGAGCTTGCACCGGCACGTGGTGGGCCCTCTTTGACACACGCCGGTGTCGGCAGATGAGCAGTGAGGCCTGGGTGCGCAGCGGCCTGGAGTGCAGCAGGTGCACAGGATCGCAGGTACCGCCGTTCACGGCATCGGCCTTGTGGCGGGGTGAGAGGCGGTGCTCTGGCAGACACATTGGCCATTCCGGAAGAGAACCACGCCCAGAGTAACAGGCTTTTTATTCACACCCCTATGCTGGCCTGGCATACGCCGGGCCAGCCCACTCCGCTCATGCTTACAGGGGGGAATGTAACAAGCTACATTTCCACATTCTTCCCCACTGGCTGCGGTTACATGGTTGCGTCCACTGTCCAGTACACTGCAGACACCAGCAGTGTATGTCGACATGGAAGTGACTGTGGTCTGCATACTGCAGTCTTTCCAGCACGTCCATGGCCACACTTGGCATTGTGTACATTCACATTCATGGGTCACTTGTCTCCTTCGCACATGCCAGGTTCCCACCTCTCCCCACATTCTGCTATTGTGTGGCTGAGGTGCCATGCCGTTGATGGCTTGTGTAGATGGCTAGCCCAGGTTGCCACAGTAAGTTGTGTTGTCGTGTTTTGAATGTGGGGATGTTGGTTGTCATGTTGTATGTGGTTTTGTGACGTGTGCATTCCCAGAGTTGTGAGTTGTCTTATTGCGGAGTTGAGGTGTGTGGTGTGTTCTGTTGGTACTTACCGACGAGCAGTGCATTTCCATAGGTACCATCCTGGAAGCGCTGGTTGATGATGGACTGTCGGAAGATGAAGGAATCATGCACACTGCCTGGGTAGTTGGTGACGACATTGGTGAAGAGTCCCCGGTGGTCCACTATTGCCTGCACATTGATGGAATGCGTGTGTTTCCTGTTGCGGTAATTGTGTGCAGTGGCGGCAGGGGGCACGAGGAGTACATGTGTGCAGTCAATTGCCCCTAACACGTGCGGGAAGCCAGCTATGGCGTAGAAGCCTTGCTTGATCTCCAGCTGTTCCTGCTCAGTGTGTGGGAAGTAAAGTTGCTGGGGTACCAAGCTGATGATGGCATCCAAGACAGGTGTGAGGAACTTTGACAGGGCTGGGTGTGAGACTCCTCCGACTATGACAGTTGTTGGTTGGAAGGTCCCAGAGGCCAACAGGTGCAGCATGGCCAGCAGCTTTGTCTGCGGAGGGATGTTGGTTCTCCGCTGTGTTGGTGCCGTCAGCCTGTGGGCAATGAGGGTCAGGATGCGGAGGATGGTTGTCCTTTTGAGCCTGTAGTGGGCAATGACTTCCTCTGGCGTTAAGTCTCCGAGGCTGGTGCATTTTCGAAAGGTCCGGTGTCTTTGTCTGCGCTGCCTCTGTGGTAGTTTGGGGTGGTTGCGGTCCTGGGGGAGGTGGGGGGCCTGGGGGTGGGGGCGGTGGGTGTTGTGGCCCTCTTGGGGCTCCGAGATGCATGATCAGTAGCTCCATGGCATCTGTTGTCTTCTGGTGTGGCTGTGGGCTGGGCACCCTTTTATGGTGCAGGTTGTCGTCCGACTTAGCACCAGGTAGGAGCTAACACACCTTATCGCATGTTTTGGGATCTTATCGCCGATCTGGCTGGCCGTTGGGAATGTTGCGGAGTGGTGTTTTTGCGGGTTTCTGCACCGGAACGCCTACTCTGCATCTCATTAGAGTTAGTTGCCGGTGTCATCCGTGGCAATGTTTTTTGTGGCTGCTATAGCAGGAAAACTGGTGATATCGGCTGTTAGCACCAGCTTGTGAATGGTGCGATGAATTTATCACCACTTTGGCTGCGAGAAAGTGCCGCTAACTCGGCGATAAGTCCTTGAGAATATGCCCCTTAGTTGTTTTAAGTGGGGGGATGACGGAGTTTGTCTCCATTTTCGTTCTGTTATTCTGAGTTTACGTCTTTCTTCATTAAGTGATCCATTGTACCATGGATTTTTATCTTTGATCTGTATTATTTTAAGTTTTAGAGGGGCAATGTCATCAATTATTTTACATATTGTATGATTGTAGTGGTCTGTAAGCTCGCTGACGTCCGTTAGTTCAGAAGGGTGTTGAAGTTCTTTCTCGCCTTGTATTGTTAGAATCTCAGAGTTCAGATCTCTAGTGTGTCTCACCCAATGTTTGGGTTTGATTGGTTGCGAGATTGTTTTCTTTTTTTTGGCTGCTATTTGGAAGGTTATGTAGTGGTGTTCAGACCAGTCACAAGGAACGATTGAGATTGCTTGGATCGCATTTTCTTTGTAGATGATCCAGTCTAATGTAGCTCCTTTGGAGTGGGTTGGTAGGGCACATGCTTGTACTAGTGAGTGGTCGGCTAGTAATTCTTTAAGAATGTTGACCTGATTATCTTGGAAGTCGTTCCAGTGAAGATTGAAGTTTCCTAGAAAAATATCATTGGAGTGAGGTTCTGAGTTAGTTGTAATAATTTCCATTAGATGATCTATGAAAGTTAGGTTTTTGCCTGGGGGGTGATAGAATGCGTGTAGTTTGTGCACTTGGTTGTCTGTGAATCGTACTGTGAGCCTCAGGTATTCACATGAGTCTATAGGGTCTAAGAGAATTTCTGAGATGGTGATGTTTGATCTGTGGATACAGGCCACACCTGCCCCCGTTTTGTTTATCCTATCTAGTCTTACAATGTTATAGTTAGGTGGCACCAGCAGGTCTAGGCTAGGGGAGGATGATTCAGATAGCCACGTTTCAGTTAGGATAGCCACGTCAGTATCTTGATTCATGATTAGGTCGGTAATGTCAGCAGCATGTTTCATTGCTGAGCGGCAGTTGATAAGTAGGCATGAGATCTTTTTTGTAGGGTTTTCTAGGTCAGAGTTGGAGTCGGGCCCCTCTGGGCTTAGCGTTATTTCTTTCAGGTTATTAGAGTTTGGTTTTCTGTGATTTGTATGTATTATTCTGTTGACATTAATTGGGACCACCTGAATCTTCTGGTCTCTTATTTTATCGGGGAGGTTGCAAGTCGTATTGTAGGAAAGTAGTAGGTTCTGGGTTTCAGTGTCCGACAGATATCAAAGGAAGATACGTGGACGGTAAATCTTAAGTGAGGATTTTAATTACTAGGCAGAAGATCTTAAGGTGGGAGTCAATGATAGTAAATTTCTGGAGCTACTCTTGTCTCTAAATCTCACACAATGAATCCATCCTCTCAGTCGTGACTCAGGTCATATCCTGGCTATAGTATTGACATGTAATATTGAAGTCACAGGGCTCTTTTTTACTTTTTGTACGTGGTCTGACCATTCCAAGACTTGCAGCTACAGATTGGTGTAATTTCATCAAATTCCCAATAAAAGCGAAGCGACAGTGGCAACATTTAAACAGCGCAGAAATGCCAAAAGCACTATCTGACTGTCCTTATGAAACCCTCTCCCTAGCTCAAGATATTGACTCAGCCTTCTCAAGCTGGCTTAATGATGCTCTTGTTCAACCAGTCGCTCTGACTAAGGCGTGGACTAGGAGAAGCCGTAATCCGGCCCCTGGGTGCAATTTTGAACTTACACTCACAAAGACTGATCTACTCCACTTAGAATGACAAAGGGACAGAAACTATCAAGAAGACACCATGTCTCATCAGTGGCTTTGCGCTGCATGTTTCCATGACCTCATGTCTCATGAGTGGCTTTCAGATGCATTTTCTGTGACCTGATGTCTCATCAGTGGCTTTGAGCTGCATGTTTCCGTGACCTCATGTCTCATCAGTGGCTTTGAAATGCATGTTTCTGTGACCTCATGTCTCATGAGTGGCGTGGAGCTGCATGTTTCCATGACCTCATGTCTCATCAGTGGCTTTGAGCTGCATGTTTCTGTGACCTCATGTCTCTTCAGTGGCTTTAAGCTGCATGTTTCTGTGACCTCACATCTCATCAGAGGCTTTAAGCTACATGTTTCTGTGACCTCATGTCTCATTAGTGGCTTTGAGCTACATGTTTCTGTGACCTCATGTCTCATCAGTGGCTTTGAGCTGCATGTTTCCGTGACCTCATGTCTCATCAGCGGCTTTAAGCTGCATGTTTCCGTGACCTTATGTTTCATCAGTGGCTTTGAGCTGCATGTTTCTGTGACCTCATGTCTCATCAGCGGCTTTGAGCTGCATGTTTCCGTGACCTCATGACTTATCAGTGGCTTTAAGCTGCATGTTTCTGTGAACTCATGTCTCATCAGTGACTTTGAGCTGCATGTTTCCATGACCACATGTCTCACCAGTGGCTTTAAGCTGCATGTTTCCATGACCTCATGTTTCATCAGTAGCTTTGAGCTGCATGTTTCCGTGACCTCATGACTTATCAGTGGCTTTAAGCTGCATGTTTCTGTGAACTCATGTCTCATCAGTGACTTTGAGCTGCATGTTTCCGTGACCTCATGTCTCATCAGCGGCTTTAAGCTGCATGTTTCCGTGACCTTATGTTTCATCAGTGGCTTTGAGCTGCATGTTTCTGTGACCTCATGTCTCATCAGCGGCTTTGAGCTGCATGTTTCTGTGACCTCATGTCTCATCAGCGGCTTTGAGCTGCATGTTTCTGTGACCTCATGTCTCATCAGTGGCTTTGAGCTGCATGTTTCCATGACCTCATGTCTCATCAGCTGCTTTGAGCTGCATGTTTCCGTGACCTCTTGTCTCATCAGTGGCTTTGAGCTGCATGTTTCCGTGACCTCATGTCTCCTCAGTTGCTTTGAGCTGCATGTTTCCGTGACATCATGTCTTATCAGTAGCTTGACGGGGATGGCTACAGAGAACCACGCCTCCGAGTAGCCACAGGTGACGCTGCCCCGCCCCCAGCAATGGAGTTTGGTGTTCTCGAGCGAACGCGCAAAGCAGTCTCTGTGAGCTCGGGTGAAATATACATAAACATCACGGAAAGCACTGACCTCCCGCCGGCCACTTCTTTTTCTTCTTTGCCGGCTTCCTTTTAAGAACATAGTGGGGCCGATGTACGGCTTTCTGATTTTCGCCGTAGGGGTCCCTGGTGTCATGCAGGCATTGGGAATCGTGAGGCGCTGGTGCTGGAAGTAGGCCAGGGAGCAATTCACACGCGGAAGACGCCAGGGCTCCAGAGGCTGTAAAAAGGCTAAAAAGGCACAGAGGCGAAGAGGCACAGAATTGGAAGCAGCTCCAGAGTATTGGGAACGTCAGGAACGCCTGGAACATCAGTGGAGGCTTTATGGAAGCAGCAGGCTGAGGAGGCTGAAGGGGTACAGAGGCACAGAGGTACAAAGGTACAGAATTTTGGAGTGGAGGAAGGAGGTGGGAGGAACCTTTTCCTGGGTGTTCAACAGCTGAAAGTGACCCGAACATACAGGGCTTTGTTGAAAACTGGGAGCAGCTTTGCGCAGTGAAGGGGACACTTGGACAGATTAGAGGGGAAATTTAGAAGGAGGTGAAAATGGGAAGGCATTTGGAACACTCAAGCATGGTAGCCAAGGTTGACTCAGCGGCCGGGCTGAAAGCCAAAACTCGCTTAGCCCAGGCAAAGGCAACTGCGCTGGTAGCTAGAAGGGAACACAGCACCAATCCTCGTGGCTCAGATGTTAGCTTTGAAAGTTCAGAAGAAGAGCTGCCCCCCGCCCTGTCCCCGGAACAATTAGAAGGAGTGATACTAGCTGCACAGAATTCGACTGAAGTTCCATCATTGTTGGCCAAGGAACAACAAGACGCTCTAATAATTGGAGGGCAGAAAAATGAACTAAAGGGTGCCAAGGACTTTCCTCTCTTTACGAAAAAAGCATATGTACCAGCTCTTCCCGAAATAAGTATACAAGTACCAGATGTGCCTGGGGATTTGTTAAAGGGCTTTCTACAAGCCCCGTCATCTTCACAATGTGCCCAGATGCCTGGACAGGCGCCATCCCCTTCCCCTGAAAGGGGTCCGGTAGTACAAGACCAGGATGGTTCGATAGAATTGTCAGCTCTGGTAGCAGATAAGGCACATAGTCAGACCCAGTTAGGGATGTCTTTGCTTGATGTTAATAAGACGCCAACAAGAGAGGCGGAAAATCTACTACAGCTACAGGATCTGGCTCAACCCCACCCTCAGCCTCGGTGCCAGTCTCTGCTATGTGGGGAACTGTCGGGTGAAACCAGCCTGGAAATTGGGAATTCATCCGCTGGGTATCTGAAGCCGGATGGGATGGCACCACAAACCAGCAGCAGCAGTATTGCGGGAGAAAGGTCTTTTATGCAACAGATGGACATAAGAGACATGCTGAACCTTATTTTGGAGGAGATCAGGGAAATGAAAAAAGTACAAGAGCTTGAGATTGCCTCCCTCCATCAGCGGCTAGGCAAAATTGAAGAGGCAGTGGTATGTTTCCCAATTAAACTGCAGGAAGCCGAAACAAGAATCTCGCTGTTAGAAGATCAGATGAGCGATATGCTGGGGAAGGTGAATGAAGCAGTGAAAGACAAAAATTCTCTGGAGAACAAACTTGAGGAACTTGAGAATCATTCCCGAAGGTCGAATCTTCGAATAGTGGGGGTCCCTTAGGGAATCGAGGGATCTCAAACTCTCCAAAGGGTCGACACGTTTATCAAACAAAAGGTTCTTCCAGAATTTGACGGAGATTTAACCATCACAAGGGCACATCGAGTTCCCGCTCATCCTTTCCCGAACTCGAAGATACCACAAACAATTTTGTTGAACTTTGCTGACTACCGTGTATAAGAGCGAGTCCTGACAAAGGCGATACAGCAAAGACAGTTTCCAATAAATGAAACTTCCAAATGTCGAAAATTCTCAGACATGACAGCTCTGGCAGCGCGTAGGCGAAAGGAGTTTGTAAAGCTCTTATATTTGCGTAAAAAGCTAAGGGTGCCCAAGCCTCAATAGCGCAACAATCGAAGCTCTTTGTTTTTGGTTAAGGGGAAGTTTCATCTTTTTTCAAATTTGGAAGATGCCCAGAGCTTATTGAAAGAAATCTCTTCTGGAAGTTGAACATGATTTTGTTTAAAAGAAAGTTCAGGCTTCTTTTTCTTTTTTTTTCTTTTTCATCTTTTGCTGGGGGTAACAGGGTCACCTAGGGTGTTGTTCCATGACACCCATTAGGTCAGTAGGGAGGGCTGGAATGTGGCCAGCGTGGCTAGTGGGGTTTTTCACATTTCTGTGGGGAGGGTTTTTCCTTTTCTGGGGAGGGTGGTGGGGTCTGTTGGGGGGACCATCAGCAGTAGAAAGAGCAGCAGCAAAAGGAACAAAGAGTGGAGAAAATAGGAGTTTGTATCCAAGTAAACAACAAGCTTATTCAAGAAATAGAAATCACTAGTAATTGTAGTATTTTGTCCGTCAATGCAAATGGAATGCTTAACAAACAAAAATATGGTGGGCTTATTAGGTGACTTGCCTCTTTTAAACCCTGTGTCTTGTTTTTTCAGGAGACACATCTAAAGTCTAATTCTCCTAAGCTTTATTTACCGAGGGTATTTTCGGATGCTTTTTTCGCGTCAGCAGGGCTAGCTATGAGAGGAGTTGCTATCTATTTTTCCAGAAATTTGCCATGGGAATTTGAACAAGTTCGTAGGGATCCCCAGGGGAGATGGCTATGGGTAGTGGCGAAACTGAACGGGAGGATTCTAAATTTTGTAAACTATTATGGCCCGGTTACGGACGACGTCTCGGGGCTGGTTAAGATCAATGAGCTGTTAAGGGGTGTCCCTAGTCAGATTATTATTGGGGGAGATTTTAACTATATACAGGATCTAAAGGAGGATACCTCAAATAAAAATAAAAGGCAACTGAAACCAAATACTAAAAGAATCTTTGAGGTTATCAGACATGACTACCAACTAATAGATCCCTGGCGGAAAGCCAATGCTGACAAAAATAGCTACACATGTCATTCTCGCCGTTACCAGACAGCATCCCGAATCGATTTTTTCTTAACATCGACATCCCTTCATACCTTAAAGGCAGATATTGGGACCAACCCCTTCTCTGATCATTCATATGTTAGGCTTGAACTCGAACTTGGCAAAGTGAGAGGGGAGCGGTCCAGGTGGCAGATGGATCGCCTCCTTCTCCAAGACCAAGAATGGGTTGAGGGCTTTAGAATATGGATTTCAGAGTACTTTAAGATTAATGAGGAGACGGCGGAAACCTTTGCGGTGTGTGTGGGGGGTTTAAGGCCGCAGCTCGAGGACAGATTATTTTCTTTTCGGCCGCCCAGTCAAGAACTCGACGGGCTAAAATAGCTGAACTGCAGGGGGCTGTGGAAAGGGCACAGGTTCAGAGGATCCTTTCACGTCCACATCAGTTGGAAAGTGCTAGAAAAGTCCTGAGAGACTTCTTTGTTTTAGAAGAGATACGTAGTTCTCGATCCTATCAACAAAAGGTTTATGAAAATAGTCAGATGATTGGTAAACTGCTAGCCAGCTCTACAAAAACTAGACAAGAAGCAGCGATACTCTTGAAGGTGATCGACCCCAAGACCAGAGTAAAAATAACAAACAGGGAGGAGATTCCACAGATTTTTTTTAGAACATTTCCGGCAGCTCTACACCACTGAATATTTGGCGGGGGAAGATACAATACAGGAATACTTCGATAATGTAAACTTCCCTAGACTATCTGATTCTTTGATAGACCTGTTAAAATCAGATCTAGAGAGCTCTGAAATCTCGGCGGCCATAAAATCTGCAGCCAGAGCCAAGGCGTGTGGGGAGGATGGATTCCCTGTAGAATTTTATAAGGTTTTCTTAGAAGAATTGATTCCACCTCTGAAAAAACTTTTTAATTATATTAAAAATGGAGGCCAGGTCCCCTCGTTTTTTAAAGAGGCAATTGTTATCTGCTTCGTAAAAAAGGATAAGAACCCAAAGGATGTTAATTCCTATAGGCCCATTAGCCTCCTCAATGCAGATTACAAGATTTTAATGAAGGTTTGGAGTGGACGCAGTGTTTTTTATCTGCCGCACAGGAAATAATTCATAAAGATCAGGCCGGCTTTATAGCTGGAAGATCTATGGCAGCAAATACTGAATTTCTAATACAAGCGTTGGATTATTGTAATACTAACTCAATCCCGGCCTGTATTATGATGGTTGATGCGGAAAAAGCTTTTGACCTGGTGAATTGGAACACTTTGTTTATTGCCCTCGGTAGATTCGGTATTCCTTCTCAGGTTATTTTAATGCTGCAAAATATTTACCAGGGGGCACAGGCTCAGGTGGTAATAAATGCTAAACGGGCTGGTACAGTAAAAATTAACCGGGGGACAAGACAAGGATGTCCGCTTTCCCCTTTGCTCTTTACCTTTTTTATAGAACCTTTAGCCATTAGAATGCGAAACAATGCAGCTATTAATGCTCCAATTTTGGGTATGGCCAAATTAAAGCTTTTTGCGGACGATAATATTTTATATTTGAAGCTCAATAGTCAGAATTTGGAAGTAGTGATCAGGGAATTTAGTAAATTTGAGTTAATTGGGGCTATAAAATAAATCAAAATAAAACAGAAGTTCTCGTTTTCAATACTGACATAAACTTTCTCCCTGCCAAACTCAAGTCGCAAGCTGCTAAGCCTGACCCTATAAGATATTCTGGGATTTATGTTACTAACCAATTCCAACAGATATATAATCTGAACTATGTAAGAATGTTAGGTAAAATCAAGAAGCTGCTAGAGCAGTGGCTTTTAATCCCTCTGACTTTGGTGGGACGTGTATCTGTAAGTCCGTTTTTATATAGCGCAGCTACTCACCCTCACGGGTCTCAAGGCGCTGGGGGCCGTAGTGGAAATTAAGTGAGCTATTGCCCAGAGTCACATGGTGCTGAGCTTAGCCGCCGCCGGAGCCAGGGATTGAACCGTGAACCCTGTGCTCCGAAGTCAGCTGCCCTGGCCGCTGCACCACACCTCTACACATTTTTCTTTTTATTAATATACCCATTAAAATTAATATGGACTTTTTTAAAGAGCTGGAAACTATGATAAGACAGTTTGTCTGGGGGAAAAAGGTACCAAGGGTCAAGCTTTTATCATTACAATTAACTATTGAACAGGGAGGGCTGGCTTTACCACATATACGAACTTATTACGAGGCAGCTTTCTTAGACTTATTAGCTTGTTTATTGGTTTCTAATGGGTTAAAAGACAATTTCTTTGTGGAAACAATGGTGCAGGAAGCCGGTTCTCAGATCCCGATATTTTTAAAAACCTCCAAACTTCTGAAAAAACAAGATATAAGACGATGAAGGATTACTCTACCAGACTTCAATCTTTTTTTAAGGTGACAGGCTCCTCTGGGTTTCATTACTTAAAATTGAGGGAATGTAAGAACCTCGACCTCCAAATTCAATTATGCCACTTGAAAAATTGGGAGGGTTGTGGGTTAGGAAAGCTCAGATATTTTTTAATTCAGAATGGGGTAACTACATGGCAGGAGGTGTTATTGAGGAGTAGAGATCAGAGGAGGCCAGCTTTTTTTGAGTATTTACAAATTTTCCATTTTCTAAAAAAACAGAATTTTTCCTTTGACTCGCCGAATAAACTTGTGACAGCCCTTCTCGGGGCAAAGCTAAGCGGAGTATGGAACTGGTATTGTCTGCTATGTAATCAGGGCCAACTCCTATTGATAGAGAACCACTTGGAAAGGGTGACCCGTGAAACGCAATGTACCTTTTCCTATAATGAATGGGAAGCTATATGTTGGCGAGGGAGTAAGGTTCTGAGAGCAGCCAATTTTAAAAGAATGGCCTTCTTATCCCGATGGTTGGCATATTTCACTCCGAAGGCACTTAATATAAGGTACCCGGAAGTCGAAAATAGATGCTTTCGATGCCAGGCGGATGGGGAAGGGGGCTGGCTACATATTTTTTTTACATGTCCTAGATTGGGGCCTTTTTGGGGGGAGTTCTTCTCGGCTCTAAATAGGGCATTCAAAAAGAGGATATTGCCCGAGGTCGAGGTGGCCCTGTTTGGAATTTGTAAAGACAGGACGAATTTGAGGAAAGCTGAGGACATTTTTCTTTCTATTGCCTCCTCGGTAGCCCGCTCATTAATTCTCCAGAATTGGAGATCTAGGGAAGTCCTCACTTACGATAAATCGTTTAATAAAATGAAATGGACGCAGGTTTTGAAGAAGCCTATGCATGCCTTGTGGGAGCCTCCAAGAAGTTTAGTGAAAACTGGAAATGTTTAGGTAATTTGGAAAACCAGATGGATGCCTAGCACTACCCTAAAAAAGGAGTTGAGGTGTTGTACTACTTTTTTTAAAATGTTTGGTAGAATAAGGAGTATTTTCTTAAAAGTTTGGAGGTAATTTTCTGGATCATTTTAGCACTTTAGCCTAGCAGTTTGGCACTTTTGCACTTGCACTTGCACTTTAGAACTGTGGCACTTTAGAATCATTTCGTACCTTAACTGTACTTTCTCTCTTCTGCTTTTTAAACAGCTAGGTAGCTATGTATGATAGCTTTGCATAAAACGGCTTCTCTGCTTTTATCTGTCATCGGTTGTAGATGAATTAATTGATTTTAAGTCATTTTTAACCCTATTTTGACTCCTGTAAATGTTTGTTTATATACTATATCAATGTTCTCAATGCTCTGCTCAATAAAAATTTCAAAAAGAAAAGAAAAGAAAGAGAGAATGTCTTATCAGTAGCTTTGAGCTGCATGTTTCTGTGACCTCATGTCTCATCAGTGGCTTTGAGCTACATGTTTCTTTGACCTCATGTCTCATCAGTAGCTTTGAGCTGCATGTTTCTGTAACCTCATGACTCATCAGTGGCGTGAAGCTGTATGTTTCCGTGACCTCAAGTCTCATCAGTGGCTTTGAGCTGTATGTTTCTGTGACCTCATGTCTCATCATTGGCTTTGAGCAGCATGTTTCTGTGACCTCATGTCTCATCAGTGTCTTAGAGCTGCATGTTTCTTTGAGCTTATGTCTCATCAGTGGCTTTAACCTGCAAGTTTTTGTGACCTCATGTCTCATCAGTGGCTTTGAGCTGCATGTTTCTGTGACCTCATGACTTATCAGTGGCTTTAAGCTGCATGTTTCTGTGACTAAATGTCTCATTAGTGGCTTTGAGCTGCATGTTTCCGTGACCTCATGTCTCATCAGTGGCTTCCAGCTGAATGTTTCTGTAACCTCATGTCTCATCAGTGGCTTTGAGCTGCATGTTTCCCTGACATCACGTCTCATCAGTGGCTTTGAGCTGCATGTTTCTGTGACCTCATGTCTCATCAGCGGCTTTGAGCTCCATGTTTCCGTGACCTCAAGTCTCATCAGTGGCTTTAAGCTGCATGTTTCTATGACATCATGTCTCATCAGTAGCTTTGAGCTGCATGTTTTTGTGACCTCATGTCTCCTCAGTGGCTTTGAGCTGCATGTTTCCGTGACATCATGTCTCATCAGTATCTTTGAGCTGCATGTTTCTGTGACCTCATGTATCATCAGTGGCTTTGAGATGCATGTTTCCGTGACCTCATGTCTCATCAGTGGCTTTGAGTTACATGTTTCTGTGACCTCATGTCTCATCAGTAACTTTGAGCTGCATGTTTCTGTGAGCTCATGACTCATCAGTGGCGTGAAGCTACATGTTTCCGTTACCTCATGTCTCATCAGTGGCTTTGAGCTGCATGTTTCTGTGACCTCATGTCTCATCAGTGGCTTTGAGTTGCATGTTTCCGTTACCTCATGTCTCATCAGTGTCTTAGAACTGCATGCTTCTGTGACCTCATGTCTCATCAGTGGCTTTGAGCTCCATGTTTCTTTGACCTCATGTCTCATCAGTGGCTTTAAACTGCATGTTTCTGTGACCTCATGTCTCATCAGTGGCTTTGAGCTGCATGTTTCTGCGACCTCATGTCTCACCAGTGGCTTAGAGCTGCATGTTTCCATGACCTCATGTCTCATCAGTAGGTTTGAGCTGCATGTTTCCGTGACCTCATGACTTATCAGTGGCTTAAGCTGCATGTTTCTGTTACCTCATGTCTCATCAGTGGCTATGAGCTGCATGTTTCCGTGACCTCATGTCTCATCAGCGGCTTTAATCTGCATGTTTCTGTGACCTCATGTCTGTCTCACCAGCGTCTTTGAGCTGCATGTTTCTGTGACCTCATGTCTCATCAGCGGCTTTGAGCTGCATGTTTCCGTGACGTCAAGTCTCATCAGTGGCTTTGAGCTGCATGTTTCTGTGACCTCATGTCTCATCAGCAGCTTTGAGTTGCATGTTTTCGTGACCTCTTTTCTCATCAGTGGCTTTGAGCTGCATGTTTCTGTGACATCATGTCTCATCAGCAGCTTTGAGATGCATGTTTCTGTGACCTCATGTCTCCTCAGTGGCTTTGAGCTGCATGTTTCTGTGACCTCATGTCTCATCAGTGGCTTTGAGATGCATGTTTCCGTGACCTCATGTCTCATCAGTGACTTTGAGCTGCACGTTGATGTGACCTCATGTCTCATCAGTGGCTTGAAGTTGCATGTTGATGTGACCTCATGTCTCATCAGTGGCTTTGAGCAGCATGTTTCTGCGACCTCATGATTCATCAGTGGCATGGAGCTGCACGTTTCTGTAACCTCATGTCTCATCAGTGGCTTTGAGCTGCATGTTTCTGTGACTTCATGTCTCATCAGTAGCTTTGAGCTGCATGTTTCTGTGACCTTATGACTCATCAGTGGCGTGCCCCTGCATGTTTCCGTGACCTCATGTCTCATCAGCGGCTTTAAGCTGCATGTTTCTGTGACCTCATGGCTCATCAGTGGCTTTGAGCTGCATGTTTCTGTGACCTCAAGTCTCACCAGTGGCTTTGAGCTGCATTTTTCCGTGATCTCATGTCTCATCAGCGGCTTTTGTATGAAGGAGGAATCTGACTGCACTTTTTTCCTGGTGTTTTGCTGGTTTTTGACTATATTGGTTTTTCATGTACTTTAGGTACACTCCAGATTGGATTCTGGGGTACCCTTATAAGTCCCTAGTATATGCTATACTATGTACCCAGGGCATAGGTACCCAGAGGCCTCCCAGGGGCTGCAGCATATATTATGCCACCCCTGAGAGACCATTTAAAATGACACAACAGGTCTGCTACAGCAGCCTGTGTAAGGTAGTGCATGCACCCCTTACTTAGATATAGGTTCACTATATCTAGCCTAATCACTACACATATAAACCTATCAGTCACCCCTATGGCAGGCCTTACCAATCCTGAAGGCAGGGTGCTGGGTTTTATGTGAGAGGGTGCCCATGCATGAGCAGAACCCCTCTACAGCCTTCGGAACCTATTCTCCAGAGTTGTTTGTGATGCAGCCAACCATATATACTTAAGTGCATTATAACCTCGCGGTAAATGCTAACTTTAATATGGCTGCATGGACACATGTTGTGTTTGGTGTCAAACACCTTGGAATCATACCTCAACACCAGTAACTGGTGTGGGAGGTATGATTCCACCCTCCTAGAGGGAGCAATATGACAGCACCGGTACACCCGGTACCAGCTTTCTTGACCCTGGCATCACAAAATGGATGCTGCCAGCCACAGACACGAGTCTGCCCTCCTGCTGCTGGACGAAACTCCGGCAGGGGAGGATGAACAATAGGTTTCCTGTCACAGGGAGGTGTGACCACCTCCCAGACAGGCTTTAGTGTTTTGGGGCTGGGTGGGTGCACTCTGAGAGTGCTTTGATGTCTGCACTGGGGGCAAACTTGGTGTCCCTGTGCATAGTCCAGCTCAAACCAGTTTCAGGGGCTATCAGCCCCTGCTCTGGTGCAAAACTGGACAAAGGATATGGGTGTAGCCACCCCTCTGTCCTGACCCTCCCATAGGTGGGTCCCCAGAGTTTGTCCCAGCCCTTCCTTGGGTATAAAGTAGGAACCCCTGACTACAGGACTTTAGATTTTACCTGGACTAAACTCTGCTACAGAAACCAAGTATCCTTCGATGATCTACACTTTGCTGGAGGACTGAAGAATCTCCCTTGGAGTAAAGGAGTTACTCCCCTGCAAGGCAGGCACCTCAATGCATCTGACCGGTTTGCATCTACACAGCTCCTGACGGACTCCAAAGATTTTGCAACACAGGAGATGGGTTCCCAAGCTTTCCCGAGGCCGAGTAGAGCTCTCAGCCAACCTGAGACCTGCAGCCCTCGTGGGGACCGTGCAACCCAAACCCCTGGACACCATGCACATTTGCTGCAGCATATGCTTTTAGGCAATCCCTGAGTCTGTGCTTTCGGCTACTTGTATTCCAAGCCCCGAGCAGTGTTTCCATTGAAGATTACTGGCCTGCACTCCACGAGTGTTCCGTGGGCTGGTGTTTTGTGATTCCTCTTGAGGTCCCTTTGCGATCCCTGGTCTGTCGACCTGTGGGTCCCTGAGAAGGCAACTTTAACTTTCAGTGGGCCTACCTGGTTGCTCCAGATGTGCCCTGACTCTCCCTTGCTTGGGGAGTCCCCAGAACCTTGCTGGTCCTCACCGCAGCAGCTTTTATCTGACCGAGTGGGTTGCATTTGCCAAGGCTTGTTGGTCTCCAATCCAGACACTGTCCCCCCAGCACTCAACATCCTTCATGGGACAGCTTGCCTGCAGACTTCGGTTGTCATCGACATCTCCTGGTCCCCGTGCCTGCAGAGTCAAGCTTCTCCTCTTTGCACCTGAAACACCCGACATCGGTGGGCATTCGTCTACCAAGCCCCTGGTCACCCTGAAGTGACACAGACTCTGTACCCTCTGCTTTCAGGTTATTCTCAGCTCTGATCCAGGCTTGGATCACACCGGACACTTTTCATCTTCCCGGCAGCAGCACTTTGCAGCATCTCACCATTGAAAACGACGAAGACTCCCGACACCATTTGACACCAGTGCACCCGGCTTCCCTGGGTTAGGTAACACGAGTACTCCGGTGCTCACATGGGTGCTGGCCTTAGAACCTTCTAAGTCTGAAAGGGTTTCCTCAAAGTCCTCTCCTAATCTTTAAAATTCTAACTGCGACTTTCCCATAGAGTTGTACGGAGCTCGCGGCTGTGTTCTCACAACGCACGTGTCCCCAGTGGGTCCCCTGTGTCACTACCTTGGGTGGTTCCTTGGGGTCCCAGCGATTCTACGTGCTCTAGGCACTGTGTCTTGTCAAGTCGGGGTTGTTATACCACTTTCTTATTGTATGGTTTGGTCACCCCCTGGAGCCCACTGTGTATTGTGCTATTTACTGTCGTTCTAGTACTGTAATATTGTGTGCCTTGTTCTCTACTCTCATAAAGAGTTTAGTAGAGAGTGTTTAGTAATAAATACATATATTTTATATATATCTTGTGTGGTTCTCCTTTCATTTGGTCATTCAGGAGGTTATAATCTGGTAAACCAAGCTGCTTTACATTCCTTCGAGACTTAGCCTGAAGGATGCTCTCCATAGCTACCACCAGGATAGCTTTCAATAAAGGGTGTCTTTAACCTAATCATCAATAGGCGTTGTTTGGACTGGTGCAAGGTGCCCACTATAACTAGTGGACAGCATATACCAGGCTAACTTCTCACAGCTTTAAGCTGCATGTTTCCGTGACCTTATATTTTATCAGTGGCTTTGAGCTGCATCTTTCCGTGACCTCTTGTCTCATCAGCAGCTTTGAGCTGCATGTTTCCGTGACCTCTTGTCTAATCAGTGGCTTTGAGCTGCATGTTTCCGTGACCTCATGTCTCATCAGTAGCTTTGAGCTGCATGTTTCCGTGACCTCATGTCTCATCAGTGGCTTTAAGCTGCATGTTTCCATGACATCATGTCTAGCTTTGACCTGCATGTTTCCGTGACCTCATGTCTCCTCAGTGGATTTGAGCTGCATGTTTCCGTGACATCATGTCTCATCAGTAGCTTTGAGCTGCATATTTCTGTGACCTCATGTCTCATCAGTGGCTTTGAGATGCATGTTTCCGGGGCCTCATGTCTCATCAGTGGCTTTGAGCTACATGTTTCTGTGACCTCATGTCTCATCAGTAGCTTTGAGCTGCATGTTTCTGTGACCTCATGACTCATCAGTGGCATGGAGCTCCATGTTTCTTTGACCTCATGTCTCACCAGTGGCTTTGAGCTGCATGTTTCCATGACCTCATGTCTCACCAGTAGCTTTGAGCTGCATGTTTCTGTGACCTCATGACTTATCAGTGGCTTTAAGCTGCATGTTTCTGTGACCTCATGTCTCATCAGTGGCTTTGAGCTGCATGTTTCCGTGACCTCATGTCTCATCAGCAGCTTTAAGCTGCATGTTTCTGTAACCTCATGTCTCATCAGTGACTTTGAGCTGCATGTTTCTGTGACCTCATGTCTCATCAGTAGCTTTGAGCTGCATGTTTCTGTGAGCTCATGTCTCCTCAGTGGCTTTGAGCTGAATGTTTCCGTGACATCATGTCTCATCAGTAGCTTTGAGCTGCATATTTCTGTGACCTCATGTCTCATCAGTGGCTTTGAGATGAATGTTTCCGTGACCTCATGTCTCATCAGTGGCTTTGAGATGCATGTTTCCATGACCTCATGTCTCATCAGTGGCTTTGAGCTGCATGTTGATGTGACCTCATGTCTCATCAGTGGCTTTGAGCTGCATGTTTCTGTGACCTCATGTCTCATCAGTGGCTTTGAGCTGCTTGTTTCTGTGACCTCATGTCTCATCAGTAGCTTTGAGCTGCATGTTTCTGTGACCTCATGATTTATCAGTGGCGTGGAGCTACACGTTTCTGTAACCTCATGTCTCATCAGTGGCTATGAGCTGCATGTTTCTGTGACCTTATGTCTCATCAGTAGCTTTGAGCTGCATGTTTCTGTGACCTCATGACTCATCAGTGGAGTAGAGCTGCATGTTTCCGTGACCTCATGTCTCATCAGTGGCTTTGAGCTGCATGTTTCAGTGACCTCATGTCTCATCAGTGGCTTTGAGCTGCATGTTTATGTGACCTGTCTCAACAGCAGCTTTGAGCTGCATGTTTCTGTGACCTCATGTCTCATCAGTGGATTTTAGCTGCATGTTTCTGTGACCTCATGTCTCATCAGTGGCTTTGAGCTGCATGTTTCTGTGACCTCATGTCTCATCAGTGTCTTAGAGCTGCATGTTTCTGTGACCTCATGTCTCATCAGTGGCTATGAGCCGCATATTTCCATGACCTAATTTCTCATCAGTGGCTTTGAACTGCATCTTTCTGTGACCTCACGTCTCATCATTGGCTTCGAGCTGCTTGTTTCTTTGACCTCATGTCTCATCCGTGGCTTTGAGCTGCATGTTTCCATGACCTCATGTCTTACCAGTGGCTTTGAGCTGCATGTTTCGGTGACCTCATGTCTCATCAGTGGCATTGAGCTGCATGTTTCCGAGACCTCATGTCTCATCAGTGGCTTGAGCTGCATGTTTCTGTGACCTCACGTCTCATCAGTGGCTCTGAACTGCATGTTTCTATGACCTCATGTCTCATCAGTGGTTTTGAGCTGCATGTTTATGTGACCTCATGTCTCATCAGTGGCTTTGAACTACATGTTTCTATGACCTCATGTCTCACCAGTGGCTTTGAGTTGCATTTTTCTATGACCTCATGTCTCTTCAGTGGTTTTGAGCTGCATGTTTATGAGACCTCACGTCTCATCAGTGGCTTTGAGCTGCATGTTTTTATGACCTCATGTTTCATCAGTGGTTTTGAGTTGCATGTTTATGAGACCTCATGTCTCATCAATGGCATGGAGCTGCATGTTTCCGTGACCTCATGTCTCATCAGTGGCTTTGAGCTGCATGTTTCTGTGACCTCATGTCTCATCAGTGGCTTTTAGCTGCATGTTTTTGTGACCTCATGTCTCATCAGCAGCTTTGAGCTGCATGTTTCTGTGACCTCATGTCTCATCAGTGGGTTTTAGCTGCATGTTTCTGTGACCTCATGTCTCATCAGTGTCTTAGAGCTGCATGTTTCTGTGACCTCATGTCTCATCAGTGGCTTTGAGCTCCATGTTTCTTTGACCTCATGTCTCATCAGTGGCTCTAAACTACTTGTTTCTGTGACCTCATGTCTCATCAGTGGCTTTGAGCTGCATGTTTCTGTGACCTCATGTCTCATCAGTGGCTTTGAGCTGCATGTTTCTGTGACCTCACGTCTCATCAGTGGCTTTGAGCTACTTGTTTCCTTGACCTCATGTCTCATCAATGGCTTTGAGCTGCATGTTTCCATGACCTCATGTCTCACCAGTGGCTTTGAGCTGCATGTTTCAGCGACCTCATGTCTCATCAGTGGCTTTGAGCTGCATGTTTCTGTGACCTCATGTCTCATCAGTGGCTTTGAGCTCCATGTTTCTTTGACCTCATGTCTCATCAGTGGCTCTAAACTACTTGTTTCTGTGACCTCATGTCTCATCAGTGGCTTTGAGCTGCATGTTTGTGACCTCACATCTCATCAGTGGCTTTGAGCCGCATGTTTCCTTGACCTCATTTCTCATCAGTGGCTTTGAGCTACTTGTTTCCTTGACCTCATGTCTCATCAATGGCTTTGAGCTGCATGTTTCCATGACCTCATGTCTCACCAGTCGCTTTGAGCTGCATGTTTCGGCGACCTCATGTCTCATCAGTGGCATTGAGCTGCATGTTTCCGTGACCTCTTGTCTCATCAGTGGCTTTGAGCTGTATGTTTCCGTGACCTCATGACTCATACTTGGCTTAGAGCTGCATGTTTCTGTGGCTTCATGTCTTATCAGTGGCGTGGAGTTACATGTTCCAATAACCTCATGTCTCATCAGTGTCTTTGAGATGCGTGTTTCTGCAACCTCATATCTCATCAGTGGCTTTGAGGTGCATGTTTCTGTGACCTCATGTCTCATCAGTTGCTTTGACCCGCATGTTTCCGTGACCTCCAGTCTCATCAGTGATTTTGAGCGGTATGTTTCTGTGACCTCATTTGTCATCAGTGGCTTTGAGCTGCATATTTCTGTAACCTCATGTCTCAATGGCTTTGAGCTGCATGTTCTGTGATCTCATATATCATCAGTGGCTTTGAGCTGTATGTTTCCGTGACTTCATGTCTCATTAGTGGCTTTGAGCTGCAGGTTTTTGTGACCTCATGTCTCAGTGGCTTTGAGCTGCATGTTTCTGTGACCTCCTGTCTCATCAGTGTCTTTGAGCTGCATGTTTCTGTGACCTCATGTCTCATCAGTGGCTTTGAGCTGCATATTTCCTTGACCTCATGTCTCATCAGTGGTTTTGAGCTGCAGGTTTCTGTGACCTCATGTCTCATCAGTGGCTTTGAGCTGCATGTTTCTGTGACCTCACGTCTCATCCGTGGCTTTGAGCTGCATGTTTCTGTGACCTCATGTCTCATCAGTGGCTTTGAACTGTATGTTTCTATGACCTCATGTCTCTTCAGTGGTTTTGAGCTGCATGTTTATGTGACCTCATGTCTCATCAGTGGCTTTGAACTGCATGTTTCTATGACCTCATGTCTCACCAGTGGCTTTGAGTTGCATGTTTCTATGACCTCATGTCTCTTCAGTGGCTTTGAGCTGCATGTTTCTATGACCTCATGTCTCATCAGTGGTTTTGAGCTGCATGTTTATGTGACCTCATGTCTCATCAATGGCTTTGAACTTCATGTTTCCTTGAACTCATGTCTCATTTGGCTTTGAGCTGCATGTTTCTCTTATGACAGATTAGGTAATTGGGACCTTTCTTAATTCTTGAGGTGCTCCTTTTGATGACTACAACCTTTATTGTCTCAAGACTTTATTATGACAGTTCACTGTACCAGGGTCTCCCAGCTATGGTGGTAGCTACGCTGATAGGTTTCAAAAACGCAGCTACATGCTTTGCATGATACACCCCAAAAAGAATCTATGCCACCCATGACTTAAACATCTTTATTGGCTACCTCTTAGATTGATGGTGCAATGTAACACTCTCTGTGTTGTCTTCAAGGCTCTAAATAGCGTTGGTCCTTCATCTACTTCCAAGATCATTACACAATATTCTCCATCTTACACTCTAAGGGCCTCTTCTACACTGCCCCTGTCTATCCAAGAATTGCCAAATCTGTATGAGGAGGAATGACCTTTCTGTTTGCACACCATCTAATTGCTGCCTCTCAGAAAAGCCTTAAAAGCCTTGTTCTTCTTGCAAGCCTTTGCATGTGAGACTCGTGAATTGTTCACATTCTCACACTTTGGTAATTAGTAATACCACTCTGGCAGTCTGTGCTACTGCAAGATCTACCTCTTTTTGGCAAGTGCCAAGAAACCTGTTGAATGTGCGCTTCATCAAATATCACTAACATACCATCACACAGCATCACATGAAGCGTCACATACAGCACCGCAGGTGACATCACAAAGGAGGTCCCCATTACGTTCACCTCGATAAATCTCAGTAAGTCCAGCGTGGTAGGTGTGCACCGGAAAGTAGCGATATATTGTGGTTGCGGGTCATTCTATGCTATTGAATTACTATGAGATTACAAACATTTTCATATCAAACCTCTATGGAATGTCGAATAACTGGAAGTAGTATCACGGCACCAATGTTTCCATTGGGCATTTGCACAAGGACACATTCCTCTATGGCTGACCTGGAGAATTTTCCCTCAAAATAAAAGTAGCAGTTTTGGGAAAAGCAGACTAATTTAGAGTACAAACATATAATTTTATGAAGTTCAACCTCCACCTATAACTTTTTTATTTATGGAGAAACGGGCACGCTAGTTGCTGGGTTGATTCCCTTCTGGAGTGCATGGAGTCCATGAAAATGTCGCTTAGCAGTAGGTAAGAATAAAGGGAATTTATTTTTAGGAGTATTTCTGCCCCTTTAGCAGGTTTCATGGAGATCAGTTTTTGTTGGGTGGGTGAACTGGTACACCTGAGAAAAAGCAACAGTGTTGTGGGGTTGAGTGCAAGAGAAAGGCACACAGTTTCGGTGTTGCAGGTATGATCAGAAAGTTGAGTTTGGGAGTCTGGAGAAGCGGGTAGACCCAATGGCCATAACTTGGTCCATATGGATGGAGCACGGTCTGCATTATGTTGGATTTACTCTAGAAGATAATCCTGATCCCAGAGGGTACATTTGTTTATTTATTTATCTCAGGTTTATGCTGAAGTCAAGTATGAAGAGATGTTAAGGTGGACTCTTCATGGAAAGTCCACAAATAGGGAGATCCTAATGTCACTGGCCAGGTGAGGTGTGGTGGGAGACAGGATGGGAGGGGTTGTAGACACGGCTTGGGCTTAGAGACCAAGGCCTTCCATGTTAATGTTCTTAAGGAGGAGATAGCATGTCTCAGGGGTTTCTGCATCAGATTGTGCCGAAGGCAGGATCTCTACTGGCTTATACCCAGCATCAAAACACAGGTCCTGGATGGAGAGTGGGGGACTTCGCTATAAGCTGGGTAAGAAGCAGTGAAAGAAGCTGAGAAGAACACATTGGCTGTTGTTGGAACATGTTTTGTGGCATTCAGAGGGAGGGTGGAGTTTGAGGGGTAAGGCAGGGTGAGGGATAGGTTGTTTAGGTGTCTGTGTGGGAGTGTGTATTATAAAAGCCCTTGCAATTAGGGTGATAAGTCACAGGTGGGTACAATGGTGAAGAAAGATCTGAGCTCTTAGAAGGCTGTAATTTTGAGAGGAGGTGGATTTCCATGTGAAGGGACACACCTTGTCATATGTGAGCGATTATTAAGAGACAGTGACTGAGAGGAGATCGGGCAGCACACACTGATCTGTGAATAAGACTTGAAGACTCTCAAAACCCATGTAGTGGGTGACAAAGCAAGAGTGAAGTCCAACTTCACGAACCCATGTGCCATGGTGGGAGCTCTGACGGTGTTCACACAAGGGCAGTCCAGGCACCCAGAGTGAAATGGCACCATTAAAAGTGTGTTCAATTGAGGACTTCATGGGTGGACACTGATGAAAGTGTGTTTATGTAATGATAAGATTACACCTGGACAGATAGTACACCAAAGGGGATACGTTGAAGGAAGTCCAAATACCCAGATGTGCCTGTGGACAGTAGGACCTTCCATATCGGATGAGTGGCTGGCACCCCACCAAGACACAAGAAAGAGTGCTTGTGTGCTGCCATAAAAGCAGCAACTGGGGGAAGACATGTCTATACAATTACTGGTCTTCAATAGGAGTTCTGTAAGGTTGCCTAAAGGGACATTGTTATATGTGATCCATGACCCCCCGGAGAGTCAAATCCACCTGGTTTGGTGTTCCCATATTAAGGCCAAAATTGCACATTACCTGTAAAGTGGGAATCGCAAGGATGCTACAATATGTGTGGGGATCCAATATTCTCTATTTATCTAAATTGGTTTGAGATTTTTCTTGCGTTCTGTTTTGACTTTATTACTGTTGTGATACTGAATAAGTATTTTAAACTTTGCCTCTGAGTTTAGCCTGCCTGCTCTGTGCCATAGCTACCACGGGCTGAGCACAGGGTGATTTGCTGACTTTAGTGATTGACCCCACAAAGGACTGTGCATGTTATCTGCAGAGGGTACCTACTCCGCTCAACTAATACCCCAGTTTCTTACACTTATAATGAAGATATACTCATTGGATCTTTGAAAACACTTTGAATCTACTATCCAGACTAGTAGTTACATTAAAAGGAAATTGGAGATGCTTAGAAATCGATTTTGAAGGGTGAGTGTAAAAAAAATTATGTGTGTTATATTGAGTGTGATAAAACCAGTTAGTGTACAGGTCGATCATTTAAAGATGTATCACATTTTAACAGTGAATCACAAAAGTGTTGAGAATCATTCACTTTAAAAGTGTTTGGAAATGGAAGAAATCATTTTGCTGAAGAAAATGATCTAAGAGTAATTATTTATCAGTTGTAGTATAGGCCTGATATTGAATAAAATGATATTCACATTTGCAATCAACATGTGGCATGATTCTATTGTCAATAGAGTGGTGGGTCCCACACTCCATTGGGGTAATCTAAAGTTCAAATATCTTTATGTGGAAAATACACTATTTTATCTGGCGTGCAGTGAGGTCTCGTCCTCTGAGTCTGGACGTGGAATTCAATAAGACTGTCGCGTTTCCCCACTGGGAAACGCCCCTCAGGTGCACTGCCTGTGTCCAAATTGGAATCAACTTCAATCAAAGTTCAAAATGTTGATGCAATAAGCTTTTTATTTAGATCATCATTGCGATTTCATGAATTAATCCAGTCAATCATGTGGTGACGTGTATTAATGAAGCATCATACAATAAGGTGCAAATAGTCCCCAATGCATTTCGGGCATGGTGAATGCCCTTTGTCAGGGGGTATGCTCCTTATGCAGTCTCGAGAACGTGTAGTTCTCTGGACTGCATAAGGAGCATACACCCTGACAATTTGCACCTTATTGTATGATGCTTCATTAATACACGTCACCACATGAATGGATGGATTAATTCATGAAATCGCAATGATGATTATGATGACCTTAATAAAAAGCTTATTGCATCAACATTTGGAACTTTGATTGAAGTTGATTCCAATTTGGACACAGGCAGTGCACCTGAGGGACGTTTCCCAGTGGGGAAACGCGACAGTCTTAATGATTCTATCGTCCCCATATATGGTAGCATCCTTGTGATGTAACTTGGCTTGTAATGTGACTTTTACTACTAATGAATGCAAATGTTTAGCCCCCATGTATGCCAAGGGTCTCAAAAGCAAACTTATGAGAAGTATTGGGAAGAGGTCATTGTTATCTACAGTCAGGCAGGTGGAGGACTCAGTGGAGGTCGATCTGCACCAGTGATGTGAAGGTATGCATAATAGTGAAAGGATAGATCAGTGAGGAAGGTACGCATCATGGTGAAAGGATTGACCAGTGATGTGAAACTATGCACCATGGTGAAAGGATGGACCAGTGACATGACGGTATGCATCATGGTGAAAAGATGGACCAGTCAGGGGAAGTTTTGCATCATGATGAAAGGATAGACTAGTCAGGTGAAGGTATGCATTATGGTGAAAGGATGGACCAGTGATGTGAAGCTATGCACCATGGTGAAAGGATGGACTAGTAAGTTGAAGGGATGCATGATGGTTAAAGGATGGACTACTCAGGTAAAGGTATGCATCATGGTGAAAGGATGGACCAGTGATGAAGGTGTGCATCATGGTGAAAAGATGGACCAGTGATGAAGGTGTGCATCATGGTGAAAAAATGGACCAGTGACAAGGGTATGCATCATGGTGAAAGGATGGACCAGTGGCATGAAAGGATGGACCAGTGAAGTGAAAGTATGCATCAAGGTTAAAGGATGAACTAGTCAGTTGAAGGTATGCATGATGGTGAAAGGACAGACTACTCAGGTAAAGGTATGCATCATGATGAAAGGATGAACCAGTGACAAAGGTATGCATCATGGTGAAAGGGTGGACCAGAGATGAATGCATGCATCATGGTGAAAGAATGGACCAGTGACAAAGGCATGCATTATGGTGAAAGAATAGACCAGTGGCATGAAAGTATGGACCAGTGACGTGAAGGTATGCATCATGGTGAAAGGATGAACTAGTCAGGTGAAGGTATGCATGATGGTAAAAGGATGGACTACTCTGGTAAAAGAATGCATCATGGTGAAAGGATGGACCAGTGACGAAGGTATGTATCATGGTGAAAGGATTGACTAATCAGGTAAGGTATGCATGATGGTGAAAGGATGGACTAGTCATCTGAAAGTATGCCTCATGGTGAAAGGATTGACTAATCAGGTAAGGTATGCATGATGGTGAAAGGATGGACTAGTCAGGTGAAAGTATGCATCATGGTGAATGGATGAACCAGTGATGAAGATATGCATTGTGCTGAATAGCTAGAACCAGTATTGAGAAGGATGATTCCTGCTGAAGGGCTCTCCCGTTAAAGTTAGGGTGTATATGGTGCTGAATGGCTGGCCCAGTGATGTGAAGGTATACACTGGGCTAAAGTACTGAACCAGTGATGCGAAGGTATGCACTGGGCTGAAGTACTGGACGAGTGATGTGAAGGTATTAACTGTGCTGAATAGCTGGATCCATGATGGGCTGGGGCATTGATGTGGAGCTATACGTGTTGTTAATAAGATCAAAATGTGATGTGAATTTAATCATAGTGCTGAAAGACTGGACCAGTGATACGAAGGTTTAAATCGTGTTGAAGTACTAGCCTAGCAATGTGAATGTATACATTATGTTGAAGGTCTGTCCCAGTAATGTGAAGGTATATATCATGTTGAAGGGCTGTCCCAGTGATTTGAAGGTATATATCATGTTGAAGGGCTGTCCCAGTGATGTGAAGGTACATTGGGATGAATAGCTGATACAGTGATGTGAAGGAATACATCGTGTTGACAACCTTAATTATGTATGTGAATTATATTTGATGCTGAAATGCTGGATCAGTGATGTAATGGTATAAACCATGTGGAAGGGCTGCACCAGTGATGTGAAGGTATGCATTGTGTTGAATGACTGTCCCAGTCATGTGAACATATACATTGTGTTGAAGGACTATCCCAGTGATGTGAAGGTCTGCATCCGATTGAAGGGCTGGGCCAGTGATGTGAAGGTATGTATCATGTTGAAGGCCTGTACCAGTGAACTGAGTGATGTGAAAGTATGTATCGTGCTGAGGTGCTGGAACAGTGATGTGAAGGTATGCATCGTGCTGAGGTGCTGAACCAGTGATGTGAAGGTATGTATCGTGCTGAAGGACTGGACCAGTGATGTTTAGATATGCATCGTGCTGAAGGACTGGACCAGTGATGTGAAGGTATGTATCGTGCTGAAGATCTCGACCAGTGATGTGAAGGTATATATTGTGCTGAAGATCTGGACCAGTGATGCGAAGGTAGGTATTGTGCTGAAGACTGGACCAGTGATGTGAAGTTATGCATCATGCTGAAGAGCTGGACCAGTGATGTGAAGGTATGTATTGTGCTGAAGGACTGGACCAGTGATGTTAAGGTATGCATCGTGCTGAACGACTGGACCAGTGATGTTAAGGTATGCATCATGCTGAAGGACTGGACCAGTGATGTGAAGGTATGTATCGTGCTGAAGATCTGGACCAGTGATGTGAAGGTATGTATCGTGCTGAAGACTGGACCAGTGATGTGAAGTTATGCATCATGCTGAAGAGCTGGACCAGTGATGTGAAGGTATGCATCATGCTAAAGGACTGAACCTGTGATTTGAAAATATGTATAGTGCTGAATAGCTGGACCAGTGTTGTGAAGGTCTGTATCGTGCTGAAGAGCTGGACCAGACATGTGAAGTTATGTATTGTGCTGAAGACCTGGACCAGACATGTGAAGGTATGTATTGTGCTGAAGGACTGGACCAATGATGTGAAGGTGTGTATTGTGCTGAGATGCTGAACCAGTGATGTGAAGGTATGTATCGTGCTACAGGGCTGGACCAGTGGTGTTAAGGTATGTATTGTGCTGAAGATCTGGACCAGTGATGTGAAGTTATGTATCCTGCTGAAGATCTGGACCAGTGATGTGAAGGTATGCATCTGATTGAAGGGCTGGGCCAGTGATGTGAAGGTATGCATTGTTTTGAAGGGCTGCCCCAGTGATGTGAATGTATATATAGTGTTGAAGGCCTGTCCCAGTGATCTGAGTTTATAGATAGTGTTGAAGGGCTGGCCCAGTGATGTGAAGCTATGTATTGTGCCAAAGAGCAGGACCAGTGATGTGAAGGTATGTATCGTGCTGTAGAGCTGGACCAGTGATGTGAAGTTATGGATCATGCTGAGGAGCATGAACAGTGATGTGAAGGTATGTATTGTGCTAAAGAGCTGGACCACTGATGTGAAGGTATACATCATGTGGAAAGACTGGAGGAGTGATGTGAAGGTCTGTATTGTGCTGAAGGACTAAACCAGTGATGAGAAGGTATCTATCATGCCAAAGATCTGGACCAGTGATGTGAAGGTATGTATCGTGCTGAAGAGCTGGACCACTGATTTGAAGGTATACATCATGTGGAAGGACTGGAGGAGTGATGTGAAGGTATGTATCATGCTGAAGATCTGGACCTGTGATGTGAAGGTATGTGTTGTGCTGAAGAGCTGGACCACTGATGTGAAGGTATGTATTGTGCTAAAGGACTAGACCAGTCATGTGAAGGTATGTATTGTGCTGAAGGACTGTACCAGTGATGTGAAGGTATAAATCGTGCTGAGGTGCTGGACCAGTGATGTGAAAATATGCATAGTGCTGAAGAGCTGGACCAGTGATGTGAAGATATTTATCGTGCTAAAGACCTGGACCAGTGATGTGAAGGTATGTATCGTGCTGAAGAGCTGGACCAGTGATGTGAAGCTATGCATTGTGCTGAAGAGCTGGACCAGTGATGTGAAAATATGTATAGTGCTGAAGAGCTGGACCAGTGATTTGAAGATATGTATTGGGGTGAAGACCTGGACCAGAAATGTGAAGGTATGTATCGTGCTGAAGAGAGGGACCAGTCATGTAAAGTTATGTATCATGCTGAAGATCTGGACCAGTGATGTGAAGTTATGTATCATGCTGAAGAGCTGGACCAGTGAGGTGAAGGTATGTATTGTGCTGAAGGGACTAGACCAGTGATGTGAAAGTATGCATTGTGCTGAGGTGCTGGACCAGTGATGTGAAGGTATGTATCGTGCTGAAGGACTGGACCAGTGATGTTTAGGTATGCATCGTGCTGAAGGACTGGACCAGTGATGTGAAGGTATGTATCATGCTGAAGATCTGGACAAGTGATGTGAAGGTATGTATCGTGCTGAAGATCTGGACCAGTAATGTGAAGGTATGTATCGTGCTGAAGACTGGACCAGTGATGTGAAGAAATGCATCGTGCGGAAGAGCTGGACCAGTGATGTGAAGGTATGTATCGTGCTGAAGGACTAGACCAGTGATGTTAAGGTATGCATCGTGCTGAAGGACTGGACAAGTGATGTGAAGGTATGTATCGTGCTGAAGAACTGGAACAGTGATGTGAAAGTATGCATCATGCTAAAGGATTGAACCTGTGATGTGAAAATATGTATAGTGCTGAAGAGCTGCACCAGTGATGTGAAGGTATGTATCATGCTAAAGGACTGAACCTGTGATGTGAAAATATGTTTAGTACTGAAGAGCTGCACCAGTGATGTGAAGGTATTTATCCTGCTGAAGAGCTGCACCAGTGATGTGATGGTATGTATCCTGCTGAAGAGCTGCACCAGTGATGTGAAGGTATGTATCGTGCTGAAGATCTGGAGCAGTGATATGAAGTTATGAATCGTGCTGAAGTGCTGGAACAGTGATGTGAAGATATGTATCGTGCTGAAGACCTGGACCGGAGATGTGAAGGTATGTATTGTTCTGAAGTACTGGACCAATGATGTGAAGGTATGTATCGTGCTGAGATGCTGGACCAGTGATGTAAAGGTATGAATCGTGCTGAAGGACTGGACCTTTGGTGTTAAGGTATGTATCGTGCTGAAGGACTGGACTAGTGATGTGAAGGTATGTACCGTAATGAAGATCTGGACATGGGATGTGAAGGTATGTATCCTGCTGAAGATCTGGACCAGTGATGTGAAGGTATGCATCTGATTGAAGGGCTGGGCCAGTGATGTGAAGGTATGCATTGTTTTGAAGGGCTGCCCCAGTGATGTGAATGTATATATAGTGTTGAAGGCCTGACCCAGTGATCTGAGTTTATAGATTGTGTTGAAGGGTTATCCCAGTGTTGTGAATGTATGCATTGTGTTGAATGACTGTACCAGTCATGTGAAGGTATACATTGTGCTGAAGAGCTGGACCAGAGATGTGAAGGTATGCATTGTGCTGAAGATCTGGACCAGTGATGAAGCTATGTATCGTGCTGAAGGACTGGACCAGTGATGTGAAGCTATGTATCGTGCCGAAGAGCAGGACCAGTAATGTGAAGGTATGTATCATGCTGTTGAGCTGGACCAATGTGGTGAAATTATGGATCATGCTGAGGAGCTGGAACAGTGATGTGAAGGTATGTATCGTGCTGAAGATCTCGGCCAGTGATGTGAAGGTATATATCGTGCTGAAGATCTGGACCAGTGATGCGAAGGTAGGTATTGTGCTGAAGACTGGACCAGTGATGTGAAGTTATGCATCATGCTGAAGAGCTGGACCAGTGATGTGAAGGTATGTATTGTGCTGAAGGACTGGACCAGTGATGTTAAGGTATGCATCGTGCTGAACGACTGGACCAGTGATGTTAAGGTATGCATCGTGCTGAAGGACTGGACCAGTGATGTGAAGGTATGTATCGTGCTGAAGATCTGGACCAGTGATGTGAAGGTATGTATCGTGCTGAAGATCTGGACCATTGATGTGAAGGTATGTATCATGCTGAAGACTGGACCAGTGATGTGAAGTTATGCATCATGCTGAAGAGCTGGACCAGTGATGTGAAGGTATGCATCATGCTAAAGGACTGAACCTGTGATTTGAAAATATGTATAGTGCTGAATAGCTGGACCAGTGATGTGAAGGTATGTATCGTGCTGAAGAGCTGGACCAGACATGTGAAGTTATGTATCGTGCTGAAGATCTGGAGCAGTGATGTGAAGTTATGTATTGTGCTAAAGAGCTGGACCAGTGATGTGAAGGTATGTATTGTGCTAAAGACCTGGACCAGAGATGTGAAGGTATGTATTGTGCTGAAGGACTGGACCAATGATGTGAAGGTGTGTATTGTGCAGAGATGCTGAACCAGTGATGTGAAGGTATGTATCGTGCTACAGGACTGGACCAGTGGTGTTAAGGTATGTATTGTGCTGAAGATCTGGACCAGTGATGTGAAGTTATGTATCCTGCTGAAGATCTGGACCAGTGATGTGAAGGTATGCATCTGATTGAAGGGCTGGGCCAGTGATGTGAAGGTATGCATTGTTTTGAAGGCCTGCCCCAGTGATGTGAATGTATATATAGTGTTGAAGGCCTGTCCCAGTTATCTGAGTTTATAGATAGTGTTGAAGGGCTGTCCCAGTGATGTGAAGCTATGTATCGTGCCAAAGAGCAGGACCAGTGATGTGAAGGTATGTATCGTGCTGTAGAGCTGGACCAGTGATGTGAAGCTATGGATCATGCTGAGGAGCATGAACAGTGATGTGAAGGTATGTATTGTGCTAAAGAGCTGGACCACTGATGTGAAGGTATACATCATGTGGAAAGACTGGAGGAGTGATGTGAAGGTCTGTATTGTGCTGAAGGACTGAACCAGTGATGTGAAGGTATGTATCATGCTGAAGATCTGGACCTGTGATTAACCCTGGGCAAAGCACTATGCTACGCTCGCGTAGTTTGCGAAGTTTGCGATACTTCGCACAACGCGAATTGCATGTAGCACAGTGCAAACACGCGTAGCGTAGCGTAGTGCAGCGGTCATTTTTTGCTTGCTCGCGGTCCTCAACGTCAAGTTGGCGACCGCAAGCAAGCAAAATGACATTCAGGCGAGATTTTTTTCTCGTTCCCGATCAGCAACATCAAGTTGCCGATCGCGAGCGTGGAAAAAAAACCTCCCGGCGAGATTCTCAACGCGGGGAGGTCAGATTTCTCATTGCGAGTGGTCGCGTATGCTCGCGACCGCTCGCGATGAGAAACTACCAGTCCGCGTTGAGAAAGCTGCCGCTCGAGTAAAAATCTACTCGAGCGGCAGTAAAAGACAGCTCGCACTGTGCAAGATGCCGTTTTCAATGATTGCACAGTGCGGACAAGCATCCGGCACTGTGCAATCATTGCGAACAGCGCACTACGCAGTTCGCGTAGTGCTACGCGTAGCTCGCGTAGTGCGAACTGCACTTTGCGTAGCTTCGCGTAGTGCTACTTCGCGAACTACGCCCAGGCTTACCTGTGATGTGAAGGTATGTATTGTGCTGAAGAGCTGGACCACTGATGTGAAGGTATGTATTGTGCTAAAGGACTAGACCAGTCATGTGAAGGTATGTATTGTGCTGAAGGACTGTACCAGTGATGTGAAGGTATGAATCGTGCAGAGGTGCTGGACCAGTGATGTGAAAATATGTATAGTGCTGAAGAGCTGGACCAGTGATGTGAAGATATGTATCGTGCTGAAGACCTGGACCAGTGATGTGAAGGTATGTATCGTGCTGCAGAGAGGGACCAGTCATGTAAAGTTATGTATCATGCTGAAGATCTGGACCAGTGATGTGAAGTTATGTATCATGCTGAAGAGCTGGACCAGTGAGATGAAGGTATGTATTGTGCTGAAGGGACTAGACCAGTGATGTGAAAGTATGCATCGTGCTGAGGTGCTGGACCAGTGATGTGAAGGTATGTATAGTGCTGAAGGACTGGACCAGTGATGTTTAGGTATGCATCGTGCTGAAGGACTGGACCAGTGATGTGAAGGTATGTATCATGCTGAAGATCTGGACAAGTGATGTGAAGGTATGTATCGTGCTGAAGATCTGGACCAGTGATGTGAAGGCATGTATCGTGCTGAAGACTGGACCAGTGATGTGAAGTTATGCATCGTGCGGAAGAGCTGGACCAGTGATGTGAAGGTATGTATCGTGCTGAAGGACTGGACCAGTGATGTTAAGGTATGCATCGTGCTGAAGGACTGGACAAGTGATGTGAAGGTATGTATCGTGCTGAAGAACTGGAACAGTGATGTGAAGGTATGTATCATGCTAAAGGACTGAACCTGTGATGTGAAAATATGTATAGTACTGAAGAGCTGCACCAGTGATGTGAAGGTATGTATCCTGCTGAAAAGCTGGACCAGACATGTGAAGTTATGTATCGTGCTGAAGATCTGGACCAGTGTTGTGAAGGTATGTATCGTACTGAAGACTGGACCAATATTGTGAAGTTATGCATCGTGCGGAAGAGCTGGACCAGTGATGTGAAGGTATGTATCGTGCTGAAGGAATGCACCAGTGATGTTAAGGTATGCATCGTGCTGAAGGACTGGACAAGTGATGTGAAGGTATGTATCGTGCTGAAGACTGGACCAGTGATGTGAAAGTATGCATCATGCTAAAGGACTGAACCTGTGATGTGAAAATATGTATAGTGCTGAAGAGCTGCACCAGTGATGTGAAGGTATGTATCATGCTAAAGGACTTAACCTCTGATGTGAAAATATGTATAGTACTGAAGAGCTGCACCAGTGATGTGAAGGTATGTATCCTGCTGAAGAGCTGCACCAGTGATGTGAAGGTATGTATCGTGCTGAAAAGCTGGAGCAGTGATATGAAGTTATGAATCGTGCTGAAGTGCTGGAACAGTGATTTGAAGGTATGTATCGTGCTGAAGACCTGGCCCGGAGATGTGAAGGTATGTATTGTGCTGAAATACTGGACCAATGATGTGAAGGTATGTATCGTGCTGAGATGCTGGACCAGTGATGTAAAGGTATCGTGCTGAAGGACTGGACCTGTGGTGTTAAGGTATGTATTGTGCTGAAGGACTGGACTAGTGATGTGAAGGTATGTACCGTGCTGAAGATCTGGACATGGAATGTGAAGGTATGTATCCTGCTGAAGATCTGGACCAGTGATGTGAAGGTATGCATCTGATTGAAGGGCTGGTCCAGTGATATGAATGTATGCATTGTTTTGAAGGGCTGCCCCAGTGATGTGGATGTATATATAGTGTTGAAGGCCTGTGCCAGTGATCTGAGTTTATAGATAGTGTTGAAGGGCTGTCCCAATGTTGTGAATGTATGCATTGTGTTGAATGACTGTACCAGTCATGTGAAGGTATACATTGTGCTGAAGAGCTGGACCAGAGATGTGAAGGTATGCATTGTGCTGAAGATCTGGACCACTGATGAAGATATGTATCGTGCTGAAGGACTGGACCAGTGATGTGAAGCTATAGATCGTGCCAAAGAGCAGGACTAGTGATGTGAAGGTATATATCGTGCTGTAGAGCTGGACCAGTGATGTGAAGTTATGGATCATGCTGAGGAGCATGAACAGTGATGTGAAGGTATGTATTGTGCTAAAGAGCTGGACCACTGATGTGAAGGTATACATCATGTGGAAAGACTGGAGGAGTGATGTGAAGGTCTGCATTGTGCTGAAGGACTGAACCAGTGATGACAAGGTATGTATCATGCCAAAGATCTGGACCAGTGATGTGAAGGTATGTAACATGCTGAAGAGCTGGACCACTGATGTGAAGGTATACATCATGTGGAAGGACTGGAGGAGTGATGTGTAGGTATGTATTTTGCTGAAGGACTGGACCAGTGATGAGAAGGTATATATCGTCCTGAAGATCTGGACCTGTGATGTGAAGGTATGTATCGTGCTGAAGATCTCGACCAGTGATGTGAAGGTATGTATCGTGCTGAAGATCTGGACCAGTGATGCGAAGGTAGGTATTGTGCTGAAGACTGGACCAGTGATGTGAAGTTATGCATCATGCTGAAGAGCTGGACCAGTGATGTGAAGGTATGTATTGTGCTGAAGGACTGGACCAGTGATGTTAAGGTATGCATCGTGCTGAACGACTGGACCAGTGATGTTAAGCTATGCATCGTGCTGAAGGACTGGACCAGTGATGTGAAGTTATGCATCATGCTGAAGAGCTGGACCAGTGATGTGAAGGTATGCATCATGCTAAAGGACTGAACCTGTGATTTGAAAATATGTATAGTGCTGAATAGCTGGACCAGTGATGTGAAGGTATGTATCGTGCTGAAAAGCTGGACCAGACATGTGAAGTTATGTATGGTGCTGAAGATCTGGAGCAGTGATGTGAAGTTATGTATTGTGCTGAAGAGCTGGACTAGTGATGTGAAGGTATGTATTGTGCTGAAGACCTGGACCAGAGATGTGAAGGTATGTATTGTGCTGAAGGACTGGACCAATGATGTGAAGGTGTGTATTGTGCTGAGATGCTGAACCAGTGATGTGAAGGTATGTATCGTGTTACAGGACTGGACCAGTGGTGTTAAGGTATGTATTGTGCTGAAGATCTGGACCAGTGATGTGAAGTTATGTATCCTGCTGAAGATCTGGACCAGTGATGTGAAGGTATGCATTGTTTTGAAGGGCTGCCCCAGTGATGTGAATGTATATATAGTGTTGAAGGCCTGTCCCAGTTATCTGAGTTTATAGATAGTGTTGAAGGGCTGTCCCAGTGATGTGAAGCTATGTATCGTGCCAAAGAGCAGGACCAAGTGATGTGAAGGTATGTATCGTGCTGTAGAGCTGGACCAGTGATGTGAAGTTATGGATCATGCTGAGGAGCATGAACAGTGATGTGAAGGTATGTATTGTGCTAAAGAGCTGGACCACTGATGTGAAGGTATACATCATGTGGAAAGACTGGAGGAGTGATGTGAAGGTCTGTATTGTGCTGAACGACTGAACCAGTGATGAGAAGGTATCTATCATGCCAAAGATCTGGACCAGTGATGTGAAGGTATGTATCGTGCTGAAGAGCTGGACCACTGATTTGAAGGTATACATCATGTGGAAGGACTGGAGGAGTGATGTGAAGGTATGTATCATGCTGAAGATCTGGACCTGTGATTAACCCTGGGCAAAGCACTATGCTACGCTCGCGTAGTTTGCGAAGTTTGCGATACTTCGCACAACGCGAATTGCATGTAGCACAGTGCAAACACGCGTAGCGTAGCACAGTGCAGCGGTCATTTTTTGCTTGCTCGCGGTCCTCAACGTCAAGTTGGCGACCGCGAGCAAGCAAAATGACATCCTGGCGAGATTTCTTCATCGTTCGTGATCAGCAACATCAAGTTGCCGATCGCGAGCGTGGAAAATAAACCTCCGGCGAGATTCTCAACGCGGGAGGTCAGATTTCTCATTGCGAGTGGTCGCGTATGCTCGCGACCGCTCGTGATGAGAAACTACCAGTCCGCGTTGAGAAAGCTGCCGCTCGAGTAAAAATCTACTCGAGCGGCAGTAAAGACAGCTCGCACTGTGCAAGATGCCGTTTTCAATGATTGCACAGTGTGGACAAGCATCCGGCACTGTGCAATCATTGCGAACAGCGCACTACGCAGTTCGCGTGGTGCTACGCGTAGCTCACGTAGTGCGAACTGCACTTTGCGTAGCTTCGCGTAGTGCTACTCAGCGAACTACGCCCAGGCTTACCTGTGATGTGAAAGTATGTATTGTGCTGAAGAGCTGGACCACTGATGTGAAGGCATGTATTGTGCTAAAGGACTAGACCAGTCATGTGAAGGTATGTATTGTGCTGAAGGACTGTACCAGTGATGTGAAGGTATGAATCGTGCAGAGGTGCTGGACCAGTGATGTGAAAATATGTATAGTGCTGAAGAGCTGGACCAGTGATGTGAAGATATGTATCGTGCTGAAGACCTGGACCAGTGATGTGAAGGTATGTATCGTGCTGCAAGAGAGGGACCAGTCATGTAAAGTTATGTATCATGCTGAAGATCTGGACCAGTGATGTGAAGTTATGTATCATGCTGAAGAGCTGGACCAGTGAGATGAAGGTATGTATTGTGCTGAAGGGACTAGACCAGTGATGTGAAAGTATGCATCGTGCTGAGGTGCTGGACCAGTGATGTGAAGGTATGTATAGTGCTGAAGGACTGGACCAGTGATGTTTAGGTATGCATCGTGCTGAAGGACTGGACCAGTGATGTGAAGGTATGTATCATGCTGAAGATCTGGACAAGTGATGTGAAGGTATGTATCGTGCTGAAGATCTGGACCAGTGATGTGAAGGCATGTATCGTGCTGAAGACTGGACCAGTGATGTGAAGTTATGCATCGTGCGGAAGAGCTGGACCAGTGATGTGAAGGTATGTATCGTGCTGAAGGATCTGGACCAGTGATGTTAAGGTATGCATCGTGCTGAAGGAGCTGGACCAGTGATGTGAAGGTATGTATCGTGCTGAAGAGCTGGACCAGTGATGTGAAGGTATGTATCATGCTAAAGGACTGAACCTGTGATGTGAAAATATGTATAGTACTGAAGAGCTGCACCAGTGATGTGAAGGTATGTATCCTGCTGAAAAGCTGGACCAGACATGTGAAGTTATGTATCGTGCTGAAGATCTGGACCAGTGTTGTGAAGGTATGTATCGTGCTGAAGACTGGACCAATATTGTGAAGTTATGCATCGTGCGGAAGAGCTGGACCAGTGATGTGAAGGTATGTATCGTGCTGAAGGAATGCACCAGTGATGTTAAGGTATGCATCGTGCTGAAGGACTGGACAAGTGATGTGAAGGTATGTATCGTGCTGAAGACTGGACCAGTGATGTGAAAGTATGCATCATGCTAAAGGACTGAACCTGTGATGTGAAAATATGTATAGTGCTGAAGAGCTGCACCAGTGATGTGAAGGTATTTATCATGCTAAAGGACTGAACCTCTGATGTGAAAATATGTATAGTACTGAAGAGCTGCACCAGTGATGTGAAGGTATGTATCCTGCTGAAAAGCTGGACCAGACATGTGAAGTTATGTATCGTGCTGAAGATCTGGAGCAGTGATATGAAGTTATGAATCGTGCTGAAGTGCTGGAACAGTGATGTGAAGGTATGTATCGTGCTGAAGACCTGGCCCGGAGATGTGAAGGTATGTATTGTGCTGAAATACTGGACCAATGATGTGAAGGTATGTATCGTGCTGAGATGCTGGACCAGTGATGTAAAGGTATCGTGCTGAAGGACTGGACCTGTGGTGTTAAGGTATGTATCGTGCTGAAGGACTGGACTAGTGATGTGAAGGTATGTACCGTGCTGAAGATCTGGACATGGAATGTGAAGGTATGTATCCTGCTGAAGATCTGGACCAGTGATGTGTAGGTATGCATCTGATTGAAGGGCTGGTCCAGTGATATGAATGTATGCATTGTTTTGAAGGGCTGCCCCAGTGATGTGGATGTATATATAGTGTTGAAGGCCTGTGCCAGTGATCTGAGTTTATAGATAGTGTTGAAGGGCTGTCCCAATGTTGTGAATGTATGCATTGTGTTGAATGACTGTACCAGTCATGTGAAGGTATACATTGTGCTGAAGAGCTGGACCAGAGATGTGAAGGTATGCATTGTGCTGAATATCTGGACCACTGATGAAGCTATGTATCGTGCTGAAGGACTGGACCAGTGATGTGAAGCTATAGATCGTGCCAAAGAGCAGGACTAGTGATGTGAAGGTATATATCGTGCTGTAGAGCTGGACCAGTGATGTGAAGTTATGGATCATGCTGAGGAGCATGAACAGTGATGTGAAGGTATGTATTGTGCTAAAGAGCTGGACCACTGATGTGAAGGTATACATCATGTGGAAAGACTGGAGGAGTGATGTGAAGGTCTGCATTGTGCTGAAGGACTGAACCAGTGATGACAAGGTATGTATCATGCCAAAGATCTGGACCAGTGATGTGAAGGTATGTAACATGCTGAAGAGCTGGACCACTGATGTGCAGGTATACATCATGTGGAAGGACTGGAGGAGTGATGTGTAGGTATGTATTTTGCTGAAGGACTGGACCAGTGATGAGAAGGTATGTATCGTGCTGAAGATCTCGACCAGTGATGTGAAGGTATGTATCGTGCTGAAGATCTGGACCAGTGATGCGAAGGTAGGTATTGTGCTGAAGACTGGACCAGTGATGTGAAGTTATGCATCATGCTGAAGAGCTGGACCAGTGATGTGAAGGTATGTATTGTGCTGAAGGACTGGACCAGTGATGTTAAGGTATGCATCGTGCTGAACGACTGGACCAGTGATGTTAAGGTATGCATCGTGCTGAAGGACTGGACCAGTTATGTGAAGGTATTTATCATGCTGAACATCTGGACCAGTGATGTGAAGGTATGTATCGTGCTGAAGATCTGGACCAGTGATGTGAAGGTATGTATCGTGCTGAAGACTGGAACAGTGATGTGAAGTTATGCATCATGCTGAAGAGCTGGACCAGTGATGTGAAGGTATGCATCATGCTAAAGGACTGAACCTGTGATTTGAAAATATGTATAGTGCTGAATAGCTGGACCAGTGATGTGAAGGTATGTATCGTGCTGAAAAGCTGGACCAGACATGTGAAGTTATGTATGGTGCTGAAGATCTGGAGCAGTGATGTGAAGTTATGTATTGTGCTGAAGAGCTGGACCAGTGATGTGAAGGTATGTATTGTGCTGAAGACCTGGAACAGACATGTGAAGGTATGTATTGTGCTGAAGGACTGGACCAATGATGTGAAGGTGTGTATTGTGCTGAGATGCTGAACCAGTGATGTGAAGGTATGTATCGTGTTACAGGACTGGACCAGTGGTGTTAAGGTATGTATTGTGCTGAAGATCTGGACCAGTGATGTGAAGTTATGTATCCTGCTGAAGATCTGGACCAGTGATGTGAAGGTATGCATTGTTTTGAAGGGCTGCCCCAGTGATGTGAATGTATATATAGTGTTGAAGGCCTGTCCCAGTTATCTGAGTTTATAGATAGTGTTGAAGGGCTGTCCCAGTGATGTGAAGCTATGTACCGTGCCAAAGAGCAGGACCAAGGATGTGAAGGTATGTATCGTGCTGTAGAGCTGGACCAGTGATGTGAAGTTATGGATCATGCTGAGGAGCATGAACAGTGATGTGAAGGTATGTATTGTGCTAAAGAGCTGGACCACTGATGTGAAGGTATACATCATGTGGAAAGACTGGAGGAGTGATGTGAAGGTCTGTATTGTGCTGAAGGACTGAACCAGTGATGAGAAGGTATCTATCATGCCAAAGATCTGGACCAGTGATGTGAAGGTATGTATCGTGCTGAAGAGCTGGACCACTGATTTGAAGGTATACATCATGTGGAAGGACTGGAGGAGTGATGTGAAGGTATGTATCATGCTGAAGATCTGGACCTGTGATTAACCCTGGGCAAAGCACTACGCTACGCTCGCGTAGTTTGCGAAGATTGCGCTACTTCGTACAACGCGAATTGCACGTAGCACAGTGCAAACACGCGTAGCGTAGCGTAGTGCAGCGGTCATTTTTTGCTTGCTCGCGGTCCTCAACGTCAAGTTGGCGACCGCGAGCAAGCAAAATGACATCCTGGCGAGACTTCTTCATCGTTCGTGATCAGCAACATCAAGTTGCCGATCGCGAGCGTGGAAAATAAACCTCCCGGCGAGATTCTCAACGCGGGGAGGTCAAGTTTCTCATTGCGAGTGGTCGCGTATGCTCGCGACCGCTTTCGATGAGAAACTACCAGTCCGCGTTGAGAAAGCTGCCGCTCGAGTAAAAATCTACTCGAGCGGCAGTAAAAGACAGCTCGCACTGTGCAAGATGCCGTTTTCAATGATTGCACAGTGTGGACAAGCATCCGGCACTGTGCAATCATTGCGAACAGCGCACTACGCAGTTCACGTGGTGCTACGCGTAGCTCACGTAGTGCGAACTGCACTTTGCGTAGCGCTACTCAGCGAACTATGCCCAGGCTTACCTGTGATGTGAAAGTATGTATTGTGCTGAAGAGCTGGACCACTGATGTGAAGGCATGTATTGTGCTAAAGGACTAGACCAGTCATGTGAAGGTATGTATTGTGCTGAAGGACTGTACCAGTGATGTGAAGGTATGAATCGTGCTGAGGTGCTGGACCAGTGATGTGAAAATATGTATCGTGCTGAAGAGCTGGACCAGTGATGTGAAGATATGCATTGTGCTGAAGAGCTGGACCAGTGATGTGAATATATGTATAGTGCTGAAGAGCTGGACCAGTGATTTGAAGATATGTATCGTGGTGAAGACCTGGACCAGTGATGTGAAGGTATGTATCGTGCTGAAGAGAGGGACCAGTCATGTAAAGTTATGTATCGTGCTGAAGATCTGGACCAGTGATGTGAAGTTATGTATCATGCTGAAGAGCTGGACCAGTGAGATGAAGGTATGTATTGTGCTGAAGGGACTAGACCAGTGATGTGAAAGTATGCATCGTGCTGAGGTGCTGTACCAGTGATGTGAAGGTATGTATCGTGCTGAAGGACTGGACCAGTGATGTTTAGGTATGCATGGTGCTGAAGGACTGGACCAGTGATGAGAAGGTATGTATCATGCTGAAGATCTGGACAAGTGATGTGAAGGTATGTATCGTGATGAAGATCTGGACCAGTGATGTGAAGGTATGTATCGTGCTGAAGACTGGACCAGTGATGTGAAGTTATGCATCGTGCGGAAGAGCTGGACCAGTGATGTGAAGGTATGTATCGTGCTGAAGGACTGGACCAGTGATGTTCAGGTATGCATCGTGCTGAAGGACTGGACAAGTGATGTGAAGGTATGTATCGTGCTGAAGATCTGGACAAGTGATGTGAAGGCATGTATCGTGCTGAAGATCTGGAACAGTGATGTGAAGGTATGTATTGTGCTGAAGACTGGACCAGTGATGTGAAGGTATGCATCATGCTAAAGGACTGAACCTGTGATGTGAAAATATGTATAGTGCTGAAGAGCTGCACCAGTGATGTGAAGGTATGTATCATGCTAAAGGACTGAACCTGTGATGTGAAGGTATGTATCGTGCTGAAGAGCTGGACCGCTGATGTGAAGGTATACATCATGTGGAAGGACTGAGGGAGTGATGTGAAGGTATGTATTGTGCTGAAGGACTGGACCAGTGATGAGAAGGTATGTATCGTGCTGAAGATCTGGACATGTGATGTGAAGGTATGTATCGTGCTGAAGAGCTGGACCACCGATGTGAAGGTTTGTATGGTGCTAAAGGACTAGACCAGTCATGTGAAGGTATGTAGTGTGCTGAAGGACTGTACCAGTGATGTGAAGGTATGAATCGTGCTGAGGTGCTGGACCAGTGATGTGAAAATATGTATAGTGCTGAAGAGCTGGACCAGTGATGTGAAGATATGTATCGTGCTGAAGACCTGGACCAGTGATGTGAAGGTATGTATCGTGCTGAAGAGCTGGACCATTGATGTGAAGTTATGCATTGTGCTGAAGAGCTGGACCAGTGATGTGGAAATATGTATAGTGCTGAAGAGCTGGACCAGTGATGTGAAGATATGTATCGTGCTGAAGACCTGGACCAGTGATGTGAAGGTATGTATCGTGCTGAAGAGCTGGACCAGTCATGTAAAGTTATGTATCGTGCTGAAGATCTGGACCAGTGATGTGAAGTTATGTATTGTGCTGAAGAGCTGGACCAGTGAGGTGAAGGTATGTATTGTGCTGAAGGGATTAGACCAGTGATGTGAAAGTATGTATCGTGCTGATGTGCTGGACCAATGAAGTGAAAGTATGCGTCGTGCTGAGGTGCTGGACCAGTGATGTTAAGGTATGCATCGTGCTGAAGGACTGGACAAGTGATGTGAAGGTATGTATCGTGCTGAAGAACTGGACAAGTGATGTGTAGGTATGTATTGGGCTGAAGATCTGGACCAGTGATGTGAAGGTATGTATCGTGCTGAAGACTGGACCAGTGATGTGAAGTTATGCATCGTGCTGAAGAGCTGGACCAGTGATGTGAAGGTATGTATCGTGCTGAAGGACTGGACCAGTGATGCTAAGGTATGCATCGTGCGGAAGGACTGGACAAGTGATGTGAAGGTATGTATTGTGCTTCAGATCTGGAACAGTGATGTGAAGGTATGTATCGTGCTGAAGAATGGACCAATGATGTGAAGTTATGCATCGTGCTGAAGAGCTGAACCAGTGATGTGAAGGTATGCATCATGCTAAAGGATTGAACCTGTGATGTGAAAATATGTATAGTGCTGAAGAGCTGCACCAGTGATGTGAAGGTATGTATCCTGCTGAAGAGCTGGACCAGATATGTGAAGTTATGTATCGTGCTGAAGATCTGGATCAGTGATGTGAAGTTATGAATCGCGCTGAAGAGCTGGAACAGTGATGTGAAGGCATGTATCGTGCTGAAGACCTGGACCAGAAATGTGAAGGTATGTATTGTGGTGAAGTACTGGACCAATGATATGAAGGTATGTGTCGTGCTGAGATGCTGGACCAGTGATGTGTAGGTATGTATCGTGCTGAAGGACTGGACCTGGGGTGTTAAGGTATGTATCGTGCTGAAGGACTGGACTAGTGATGTGAAGGTATGTATCGTGCTGAAGAGCTGGACCATTGATGTGAAGTTATGCATTGTGCTGAAGAGCTGGACCAGTGATGTGAAGGTATGTATCCTGCTGAAGATCTGGACCAGTGATGTGAAGGTATGCATCTGATTGAAGGGCTGGGCCAGTGATATGAAGGTATGCATTGTTTTGAAGGGCTGTCCCAATGATGTGAATGTATATATAGTGTTGAAGGCCTGTCCCAGTGATCTGAGTTTATAGATAGTGTTGAAAGGCTGTCCCAGTGTTGTGAAGGTATGCATTGTGTTGATTGACTGTACCAGTCATGTGAAGGTATACATTGTGCTGAAGAGCTGGACCAGAGATGTGAAGGTATGCATTGTGCTGAAGATCTGGACCAGTGATGAAGCTATGTATCGTGCTGAAGGACTGGACCAGTGATGTGAAGCTATGTATCGTGCCGAAGAGCCCAGTAATGTGAAGGTATGTATCATGCTGTTGAGCTTGACTAATGATGTGAAGTTATGGATCATGCTGAGGAGCTGTACAGTGATGTGAAGGTATGTATCGTGCTAAAGAGCTGGACCACTGATGTGAAGTTATACATCATGTGGAAGGACTGGATGAGTGATGTGAAGGTATGTATTGTGCTGAAGGACTGAACCAGTGATGAGAAGGTATTTATCATGCCGAAGATCTGGACCAGTGGAGTGAAGGTATGTATTGTGCTGAAGAGCTGGACCACTAATGTGAAGGTATACATCATGTGGAAGGACTGGAGGAGTGATGTCAAGGTATGTATTGTGCTGAAGATCTGGACCTGTGATGTGAAGGTATGTTTTGTGCTGAAGAGCTGGACCACTGATGTGAAGGTATGTATTGTGCTAAAGGACTGGACCAGTCATGTGAAGGTATGTATTGTGCTGAAGGACTGTACCAGTGATGTGAAGGTATGAATCGTGCTGAGGTGCTGGACCAGTGATGTGAAGGTATGTATCGTGCTGAAGGACTGGACCAGTGGTGTTAGGGTATGTATCGTGCTGAAGGACTGGACCAGTCATGTGAAGGTATGTATCATGCTGAAGATCTGGACCAGTGATGTGAAGGTATGTATCGTTCTGAAGATCTGGACCAGTGATGTGAAGTTATGCATTGTTTTGAAGGGCTTCCCCAGTGATGTGAATGTATATATAGTGTTGAAGAGCTGTCCCAGTGTTGTGAAGGTATGCATTGTGTTAAATAACTGTACCAGTCATGTGAAGGTATACATTTTGCTGAAGAGCTGGACCAGAGATGTGAAGGTATGTATCCTGCTAAAGAGCTGCACCAGTGATGTGAAGGTATGTATCGTGCTGAAGCGCTGGACCAGACATGTGAAGTTATGTATCGTGCTGAAGATCTGGAGCAGTGATGTGAAGTTAGGTATCGTGCTGAAGAGCTGGACCAGTAATGTGAAGGTATGTATTGTGCTGAAGACCTGGACCAGAGATGTGAAGGTATGTATTGTGCTGAAGGACAGGACTAGTACTGTGAAGGTAGGTATCCTGCTGATTTGCTGGACCAGAGATGTGAAGGTATGTATCGTGCTGAGGTGCTGAACCAGTGATGTGAAGGTATGTATCATGCTGAAGGACTGGACCAGTGGTGTTAAGGTATGTATCGTGCTGAAGGACTGGACCAGAGATGTGAAGGTATGTATTGTGCTGAAGATCTGGACCAGCGATGTGAAGGTATGCATCTGATTGAAGGGCTGCCCCAGTGATGTGAATGTATACATAGTGTTGAAGGCCTGTCCCAGTGACCTGAGTGTATAGATAGTGTTGAAGGGCTGTCCCAGTGTTGTAAAGGTATTCGTTGTGTTGAATGACTGTACCAGTCAAGTGAAGGTATACATTGTGCTGACGATCTGGACCAGTGATGAAGCTATGTATCGTGCTGAAGAGCTGGATCAGTGATATTGAAGGATTGTATCGTGCCGTAGAGCTAGACCAGTGATGTGAATTTATGAATCATTCTGAAGAGCTGGATCAGTGATGTGGAGTTATGGATCATTGTGAGAAGTTGGCCTGGTATATGCTGTCCACTAATTATAGTGGGCACCTTGCACCAGTCCAAACGACCCTTATTGATGATTAGGTTAAAGACAACCTTTGTTGAAAGCTATCCTAGTGGTAGCTATGGAAAGCAGCCTTCAGGCTAAGTCTCGAAGGAATGTAAAGCAGCTTGTTTTACCAGTCTATAACCTCCTGAATGACCAAATGAAAGGAGAACCACACAAGGTACATATAAAATATAGGTATTTATTACTAAACACTCTCTACTAACCTCTTTATGAAATTAGAGAACAAGACACACAATAATAAATCGCTAGAACGACAATAAATAGCACAATACACAGCGGGCTCCAGGGGGAGACCGAACCATATACTAAGAAAATGGTATAAGAACCACGACTTGACTAGACACAGTGCCTAGAGCATGTAGAATCGCTGGGACCCCAAGGAACCACCCAAGGTAGTGACACAGGGGACCCACGGAGGACGGGTGCAGTGTGGGAACACAGACGCGAGCTCCGTACAACTCTATGGGAAAGTCGCGGATCGAAATTTAAAGTTTAAGGACACTTAGGAGAGGACTTTAAACAAACCCAGCTAAACATAGAAGGTTCTAAGGCCAGCACCCTTGTGAGATGAGGTGAAGCTTGACTCTGCAGCCACGAGGACCAGGAGATGTCTGCGACAACCACAGTCCGGATTCGAGCTGTGCCACGAAGGATGTCAAGTGCTGGGGGGGACTGTGTTCGAACTGAACACCAACAAGCCTTGGCAACTGCAACCCACGCGATCAGAGGAAAGATGCTTCTATGAGGACCAGCAAGGTCCTGGAGAATCCCCAAGCAATGGAGAGTCAGGGCACGTCTGGAGCAACCAGGGAAGCCCACTGAAAGTTAAAGTTGCCTTCTCAGGGACCCACAGGCCAACGGACCAGGGATCGCGAAGGGACCTCAAGCTGAATCACTGAACACCAGCCCACGGAACACTCGTGGAGTGTAGGCCAGAAATCTTTGGTGGAATTGCTGCTCGGGGTCAGGACTACAAGTAGCCCTAAGCACAGCTTCAGGGATTGCCGAAAAGCATATGCTGCTGCAAATGTACACGGTGCCCAGGGGTACGGGTTTCACGGTCCACACGAGGAATACGGGCCTCAGAATTGCTGAGAGTGCAGATCAACATCGGAGACCTCGGGAACCCACCTCCTGTATTGCAGAATTCTTCGGAGTCCTTCAGGAGCGTCATAGATGCAAACCTGTCAGATGCGTTTAGGTGCCTGCTTAGCAAGGGAGTAACTCCTTTACTCCAAGGGAGATTCTTCAGTCGTCCAGCAAAGCGTAGATCATCGAAGGTTACTTGGTTTCTGTAGCAGAGTTTAGTCCAGGTAATATCCAAAGTCCTGTAGTCAGGGGTTTCTACTTTAGACCCAAGGAAGGGGTGGGACAAACTCTGGGGACCCACCTATGGGAGGGTCAGGACAGAGGGGTGGCTACACCCATTTCCTTAGTCCAGTTTCGCACCAGAGCAGGAGCAAATGGCTCCTGCAACCGGTTTGAGCTGGACTATGCACAGGGACACCAAATGTGCCCCCAGTGCAGACATCAAAGCACTCTGAGAGTGCACCCACCCAGCCCCAATACACTAAAGCCTGTCTGGGAGGTGGTCACACCTCCCTGTGACAGGAAACCTATTGTCAAGCCTTCCCCTGCCGGAGTTTCGTCCAGCAGCAGGAGGGCAGACTCGTATCTGTGGCTTGCAGCATCCATTTTGTGATGCCAGGGTTCTGTGAAGCTGGTACCGGGTGTACCGGTGTTGTCATATTTCTCCCAATAAGAGGGTGGAATCATACCTCCCACACCAGTTACTGATGTGGAGGTATGATTTCAAGGTGTTTGACACCAAACACGACATGTTTCCATGCAGCCGTTTTAAAGTTAGCATTTACCGCAAGGTTATAATGCACTTAAGTATATATGGTTGGCTGCATCACAAACAACCCCGGAGAATAGGTTCCGAAGGCTGCAGAGGGGATTTGCTCATGCATGGGCACCCTATCACATAAAACCCAGCACCCTGCCTTCAGGATCGATAAGGGCTGCCATAGGGGTGACTGATAGGTTTATATGTGCAGTGATTAGGATAGATATAGTGAACCTATATCTAAGTAAGGGGTGCATGCACCACCTTACACAGGCTGCTGTAGCAGACCTGTGGTGTCATTTTAAATGGTCTCTCAGGGAAGCCATAATGCATGCTGCAGCCCATGGGAGGACTCTGGGGTACCTATGACCTGGGTACATAGTATACCATATACTAGGGACTTATAAGGGTACCTCAGAATCCAATCGGGAGTGCACCTAAAGTACATGCAATCAATTTAGAGGATAAAGCACCTAGACTGGGGTCCTGAATAGCAGGATCCCAGTCAGACTAAGTTGAAAACAGTGAAACATCAGCAAAAAGTGGGGGTAACTATAAAAAGCAGATCCTAATCTCCTACAATCATGCTGAAGAGCTGGAGCAGTGATGTGAGTTATGTATTGTGCTGAAGGACTGGACCAGTGATGTGAGGGTATGTATTGTGCTGAAGATCTGGACCAGTGATGTGAAGGTATGTATCATGCTGACGATCTGGAAAAGCAATGTGAAGGTATGTATCGTGCTGAAGAGCTGGACCACTGATGTGAAGGTATACATCATGTGAAAGGACTGGACCAGTGATGTGAAGATATGTATTGTGCTGAAGGACTGCACCAGTGATGAGAAGGTATGTATTATGCTGAAGTTCTGGACCTGTGATGTGAAGGTATGTATTGTGCTGAAAAGCTGGACCACTGATGTGAAGGTATGTATTGTGCTGAAGAGCTGGATCAGTGATGTGGAGTTATGGATCATGCTGAAGAGCTGGAGCAGTGATGTGAAGGTATGTATTGTGCTGAAGGACTGGACCACTGATGTGAAGGTATGTATCATGCTGAAGAATTGGACCAGTGATGTGTAGGTATGTATTGTGCTGAAGAGCTGGACCACTGATGTGAAGGTGTACATCATGTGAATGGACTGGACCAGTGATGTGAAGGTATGTAGTGTGCTGAAGGACTGGACTATTGGTGAGAAGGTATGTGTTGTGCTGAAGTTCTGGACCTTTGATGTGAAGGTATGCATTGTGCTGAAGAGCTGGACCACAGATGTCAAAGTATGCATAGTGCTGAAGAGCTGGACCAGTGATGTGAAGGTATGTATCGTGCTGAAGAGGTGGACCAGTTATGTGAAGTTATGTATCATGCTGAAGAGCTGGACCAGTGATGTGAAGGTATGTATCATGCTCAAGACCTGGACCAGAGATATGAAGGTATGTATTGTGCTGAAGGACTGGACCAGTGATGTGAAGGTAGATATCCTGCTGAGGTGCTGGACCAGTGATGTGAAGGTATGTATCGTGCTGAGGTGCTGGACCAGTGATGTGAAGGTATGTGTCATGATGAAGGACTGGACCAGTGGTGTTAAGGTATGTATCGTGCTGAAGATCTGGACCAGTGATGTGTAGATATGCATCCGATTGAAGGGCTGGGCCAGTGATGTGAAGGTATGCATTGTTTTGAAAGGCTGCCCCACTGATGTTAATGTATATATAGTGTTGAAGGCCTGTCCCAGTGATCTGAGTGTATAGATAGTGTTGAAGGGCTGTCCCAGTGTTGTGAAGGTATGCATTGTGTTGAATGACTGTACCAGTCATGTGAAGGTATACATTGTGTTGACGATCTGGACCAGTGATGAAGCTATGTATCATGCTGAAGGACTGGACCAGTGATATTGAAGGTATGTATCGTGCTGTAGAGCTCGACCAGTGATGTGAAGTTATGAATCACTCTGAAGAGCTGGATTAGTGATGCAAAGTTATGTATTGTGCTGAAGGACTGGACCAGTGATGTGAAGGTATGTGTCGTGCTGAAGATCTTGACCAGTGATGTGAAGGTATGTATCATGCTGATGATCTGGACCAGTAATGTGAAGGTATGTATCGTGCTGAAGAGCTGGACCACTGCTGTGAAGGTATACATCATGTGAAAGGACTGGACCAGTGATGTGAAGATATGTATTGTGCTGAAGGACTGCACCAGTGATGAGAAGGTATGTATCGTGCTGAATTTCTGGACCTGTGATGTGAAGGTATGTATTGTGCTGAAGAGCTGGACCACTGATGTGAAGGTATGTATTGTGCTGTAGAGCTGGATCAGTGATGTGGAGTTATGGATCATGCTGAAGAGCTGGAGCAGTGATGTGAAGGTATGTATCGTGCTGAAGATCTGGACCAGTGATGTGAAGGTATGTATCGTGCTGAAGAGCTGGACCAGTGATGTGAAGGTGTACATCATGTGAAAGGACTGGACCAGTGATGTGAAGGTATGTAGTGTGCTGAAGGACTGGACTAGTGATGAGACGACATGTATCGTGCTGAAGTTCTGGACCTGTGATGTGAAGGTATGCATTGTGCTGAAGAGCTGGACCACTGATGTCAAATTATGTATAGTGCTGAATAGCTGGACCAGTGATGTGAAGGTATGTATCCTGCTGAAGAGCTGCACCAGTGATGTGAAGCTATGTATCGTGCTGAAGAGCTGGACCAGGCATGTGAAGTTATGTATCGTGCTGAAGATCTGGAGCAGTGATGTGAAGTTATGTATCGTGCTGAAGAGCTGGACCAGTGATGTGAAGGTATGTATCGTGCTGAAGATCTGGACCAGAGATGTGTAGGTATGTATTGTGCTGAAGGACTGGACCAGTGATGTGAAGGTAGGTATCCTGCAGAGGTGCTGGACCAGTGATGTGAAGGTATGTATCGTGCTGAGGTGCTGGACCAGTGATGTGAAGGTATGTATCATGCTGAAGGACTGGACCAGTGGTGTTAAGGTATGTATTGTGCTGAAGGACTGGACCAGAGATGTGACGGTATGTAATGTGCTGAAGATCTGGACCAGTGATGTGAAGGTATGCAGCCGATTGAAGGGCTGGGCCAGTGATGTGAAGGTATGCATTGTTTTGAAGGGCTGTCCCAGTGAAGTGAATATATATATAGTGTTAAAGGCCTGTCCCAGTGATATGAGTGTATAGATAGTATTCAGTGCTTTAAATGGGCCGGTACTCACCGGTATGGAGTACCGGCACTTTTTAATTTTCGCCCCTTGAGTACCGGAACTTTTTCTAGGACAAGGAGAGTACCGGTACTCATGGGGGCCTTGCCTAGACACAGGTGGTGCTGCTCGCATTTTCTCCTGCCTCGGCAGCACTTTTTACATGACCTGCTCCGATTCTGCAATCCTGAGCTGAGCTCGCACAGGAGCGCCAGAACAGCAGCTCTTGTCACCTGGCCACAGCAATCTTGTTGTGCTTCTCTGCAACTCTTCTAGCAGCGTGGGGCGGCAGGGTGTTTGGTTTACCCTTTGATCCTGCACAGTGGGAGTTTAGAGTCCATCATAAAACTAATGGACGAGGATGTGGGGCGCATTCTTTAGGCAGTACAGCTTTTTAGCATGCCATTGTTTTAAATGACTGAAAATGTTAGTTCATCAACAATTTAAATTAGGCATTTTTACTTGCATGTAAATCCCCGCCCTTGCTGCCACTTGTATGATTCCCCTCAAACAAAAAACACCTTAAAGGCAACACAATTTTGTTTGGTTTGGTGCATTTAAACGACAAGACGACCCGCAAGTGCTACTGTTGTTGCCTTTTCAAATAGATCTACAGTACATTAAATTAGGAGGTGCCGGGGCAGAGGCAGAACGAAGGGGCGAGCCAGGGTGCTTTATCAAGAGCGCAGAGTTCCTGTGTCAAGCCCATACAGTAGACCCTTGGGTTTAAAAGGCAATTGAGCAGACCCCCACACCCTCCCCAACCCCATTAAACTCATGAGACAATAGACGTCATTCAATTTCTAAATGCTGGGCGCTCGGTGTGCGTAAGAGAAGAGGGCAGGAGGCACTTATCTGCCAAAAGCATAGTTTGTAGATTTTATTATTCGTAGCTCGACCACTTATCAAACTGTAATCTTAGGCAGATGACTTGTTTCCTCAAACTGAACGTAAATGGTGCTTTGAGATGGCCGTGTTTCATGTGTGCGGTAATAAAGGTCAGCAAAGGTGCGAGGAGTTCCCCTTCAAACTTTTTGACCTTCTTTAGTAACCTGTATAAATGCTGAAAGGCTGAATTTTTATCAGGGCAGACAAAAGTTACCGAAACATTGGTGGTTTTGCGTCCAGTTGTATACAGTTGAGTGGCCTCTTTGGTGACCGGCACCATTGTAGCAATCTCAGCAGAGAGGCCAAGAACTGAATGAGCCCCAGTGCTCTCCATTTTGGCAGACTTACCTCAGCAGAACGCGAGGGTGGGGGTGCATGTTTTTGCAAATGTGGCTCGTCTGTGTTCTCGTCTGCTGCCTTTCACACTTCCCTAAATGCCCCAAGGGCTGCGAGGCTTTCAGCCAACAGTGTGCACTCACACAACTGGGCAAGTCAATTCTTGTGGCTGATGCCCAGGTGTATTGACATGGCCTGCCAGGATGGCTATGATGCCACTGCCAGGGGTTTGAGGCGGGGGTGCCCCTGATACAGAGCATTTGGGGTGGTGGCCTTTCCAACAACAGCGCCAATCTGAAGACTGCGCCATTCTGACCTTCTTGTGGCCCTTGCTGCCACTTGTATGATTACCCTCAAACAAAAAAACACCTTAAAGGCAACACAATTTTGTTTGGTTTGGTGCATTTAAACCCCTTGTTTCGTATGGGAAACCATACATAATCCAAATGAGACAGGCAGCTCCATTGAATGCCTTACACTTTCAGACAGTTCTAGATTTTTGTTGGTAATGCTTTTGCATGCTGGGACTCGTAGTTCCCCTTTCTCATAAGTAAGGGTTTCTAAAAATTCCAGCATGCAAAGTTTTGATGGCAAAATTCAGAGACAGTTTTGAACATACCATTATTAGTAAATGCTTTATAAATGATTATTAGGGCAATAACCATTGGACAGATACTTCCGATTTTTTTCACAATGCACTTGGATTTCTTGCATATAAAGTTTGGAAAGGTTGAAAACCTAGCCCCGCCTCTGGCTCCGCCCCCAGTCCCGCCCCACACTCCACCCCCAGTCCATTGCTCCTTTTGGAGAGTACCTGCACTTATTTCTTTCCATTTAAAGCACTGATAGTATTGAAGGGCTGTCCCAGTGTTGTGAAGGTATGCATTGTGTTGAATGACTGTACCAGTCATATGAAAGTATACATTGTGCTGACGATCTGGACCAGTGATGAAGCTATGTATCGTGCTGAAGATCTGGACCAGTGATGTGAAGGTATGTATCGTGCAGTAGAGCTGGACCAGTGATATGAAGTTATGGATCATTCTGAAGAGCTTGATCAATGATGGGGAGTTATGGATCATGCTGAAGAGCTGGAGCAGTGATGTGAAGTTATGTATTGTGCTGAAGGACTGGACCAGTGATGTGAAGGTATGTACTGTGCTGAAGTTATGGACCAGTGATGTGAATGTATGTATCATGCTGACGATCTGGACCAGTAATGTGAAGCTATGTATCGTGCTGAAGAGCTGGACCACTGATGTGAAGGTATACATCATGCGAAAGGACTGGACCAGTGATGTGAAGGTATGTATTGTGCTGAAGGTCTGGACCAGTGATGAGAAGGTATGTATCATGCTGAAGTTCTGAACCTGTGATGTGAAGGTATGTATCGTGCTGAAGAGCTGGACCACTGATGTGAAGGTATGTATTGTGCTGAAGAGCTGGATCAGTGATGTGGAGTTATGGATCATGCTGAAGAGCTGGAGCAGTGATGTGAAGGTATGTATTGTGCTGAAAGACTGGACCAGTGATGTGATGGTATGTATCATGCTGATGATCTTGACCAGTGATGTGAATGTATGTATTGTGCTGAAGAGCTGGACCACTGATGTGAAGGTATGTATTGTGCTGAAGGACTGGACTAGTGATGAGAAGGTATGTATTGTGCTGAAGGACTGGACTAGTGATGAGAAGGTATGTATCGTGCTGAAGTTATGGACTTGTGATGTGAAGGTATGCATCGTGCTGAAGAGCTGGACCACTGATGTCAAAGTATGTATTGTGCTGAAGATCTGGACCAGTGATGTGAAGGTATGTATCGTGTTGAAGATCTGGACCAGTCATGTGAAGGTATGTATTGTCCTGAAGGACTGGACCAGTGATGTGAAGGTACGTATCATGATGAAGATCAGGACCAGTGATGTGAAGGTATGTATCGTGCTGAAGATCTGGACCAGTGATGTGAAGGTATGTATTGTGCTGAAAAGCTGAACCAGTGATGTGAAGGTATGTATTGTGCTGAAGACCTGGACCAGTGATGTGCAGGTATTTATTGTGCTGAAGACCTGGACCAGTGATGTGTAGGGATGTATTGTGCTAAAGAGCTGTACCAGTGATGTTAGGGTATGTATCATGCTAAAGGACTGGACCTGTGATGTGAAGTTATGTATCGTGCTGAAGAGCTGGACCACTGATGTTAAGGCTCACAGTGCTCATTGTGCTAAAGGACTGGACCAGTGATATGAAGGTATGTATCGTGCTAAAGAGCTGGATCTGTGATGTGAAGGTTTGTATCCTGCTGAAGAGCTGCACCAGTGATGTGTAGGTATGTATCGTGCTGAAGAGCTGGACCAGTGATGTGAAGTTATGTATCGTGCTGAAGAGCTGGACCAGTGATGTGAAGTTATGTATTGTGCTGAAGAGCTGGACCAGTCATATGAAGTTATGTATCGTGCTGAAGAGCTGGAGCAGTGATGTGAAGGTATGTATCGTGCTGAAGGACTGGACCAGTGATGTGAAGGTATGTATTATGCTGAAGAGCTGTACCAGTGATGTGAAGGTATGTGTTGTGCTGAAGGACTGGACCAGTGATTTCAAGGTATGTATTGTGCTGAAGAGCTGGATCAGTGATGTGAAGGTATGCATCATGCTGAAGACCTGGACCAGTGATGTGAAGGTATGTATTGTGCTGAAGAACTGGACCAGAGATGTGAAGGTATGTATTGTGCTGAAGAGCTGCACCAGGGATGCTTAGGTATGTATCATGCTGATGAGCTGGACCAGTGATGTGAAGATATGTATCGTGCTGAAGAGCTGCACCAGTGATGCGAAGGTATGTATCATGCTGAAGAGCTGGACCAGTGATGTGAAGGAATGTATCGTGCTGAAGGACTGGTCCATTGATGTGAAGGTATGTATCATGCTGAAGAGCTGGACTAGTGATGTGAAGGTATGTGTCGTTCTGAAGAGGTGCACCAGCGATGCGAATGTATGTATCATGCTGAACAGCTGGACCAGTGATGTGAAGGTATGTATCATGCTGAAGGACTGGATCAGTGATTTGAAGTTATGTATCGTGCTGTAGAGCTGGACCCGTGAGGTGAAGGTATGCATCGTGCTGAAGAGCTGGACCAATGATGTGAAAATATGTATCGTGCTGAAGTGCTGCACCAGTGATGTGAAGGTGTGCATCGTGCTGTAGACTTGGACCATTGATGTGAAGGGTGAACAGACATAATATTGAGTTGGAAATATTAAGTAGCAGTAATATTGGGTCCAAAATCTCGGAGTACAAAAATATCGACAGTCAGAAATTTTTATAGTTGTCAAGAATATCGAGTTGAAGGTAAGTAATATAGTTTTTCAAAATATCGAACTAATTAATATCGTTAGCAAAAATATCGTTGTTTGATTTGTTTTTTAATATATGTGTTACATTTTTAGAAGTTATTAATATTTTTTAAGTACATTTTGCGTTTTAGTTCCGTAGTGGGTTGTGGGTTTATAGGGGAATAGGGTGGGAAGTAATTTAATTATAATAAATGTAATAATAATTTTTAGAAGTTATTAATTTATTTTAATAAATTTTTGCATTATTGTTCCGTAGCGGGTTGTGGGTTTATAGGGGAATAGAGTGGGAAGTAATTTAATTATAATTAATTAATAAATACATCTGATTAATTAATATTTATGTATTTAATATTTTATATTGTTAATTGCGGTAATTAATTAATTATCAATTCATTATTAATTGGTTGTTAATTATTAATAATTATTTGGTAAATATCTTAATTGTGTTATTTTTTTAGGAGCGGGTTGTGGGTTTATAGGGGAATAGGGTGGGAAGTAATTTAATTATAATTAATTAATTTATATTTTTAATTATTTGATATTTATGTATTTAAAATGTTATACTGTTAATTGTGATAAATAATTTATTGTTAAATATTTATTAATTGGTTATTAATAATTATTAATTAATTATTCATTATGTTATTTGTGTCATTTTTTTTAACAGTGGGTTGATAGGGGAGTAGGCTGGGAAGTAATTTAACTTTAATATATTTATTTTAATTGTTTATTATAATATTTATTTTAAGCTGTTTTATAGTGTTAATAGTGTGAATTAATTTATTATCGATTGTTTTTAAATTGCTTTTTAATTTTAATTAATTAATTATTAATTAATTATGTTAATAGTGTTATATTTTACAATATTGGTGGTGTCATTTATAGGGGTATATGATGGGAGGTAAAAAATATTTAATTAATTAATTGTTTGTTAATTAATTTTAATTAATTTGCTTGAGTGGGAATAGTAAATTATTCTCCTCCTCTATCCAACATTTTCCTACTTTGCTGTTAATGTAGTGTCAAAGTAATTGTAAAGATTAAAAATATTTTAATATTTTAAATTATTATATATATATATATTTTTATTTTACTGGTATATGTATATATATATTCACTGAAAAAACCATAGGTTTTAGGGACAGTTATAGTTAGTTGGACATTTCACTCGTACAAAACCATAGAAATTCCCCCGTTATAGTTAGTTCAGCTAACTATAACTCGCGCCCCGCAATGCACTGCTGATGACGTCACATATTACATCACTCATGACATGGTCAGTGACATCACTGATGACATCACTGATGACATCTCAAATGACATCACTGATGACATCACTGATGACATCATCCAGTGACTGTGTGTTTCTGTAAAGTTTAAATATTTTTAATATATATAGGAAAAGACGTATTGAAGAATGAGTGGGTGTGTAAGTGTCTGTATGGATGATTTAGTAGGTGCGTGACTGACTGTACAAGTGAGTGATTTAACGTATCTTACTGAATGCATGGGTTAGTGACTAAACTGGGTGAATGTCTGTATCCGTCTGTCTGTTGCTGTGTAAGTGGCTGCATGTGATTTGAGAATAGCTACATGAGTGTCTATATGAGTTATTGAATGGTTCTGTGAGTATCTGTATGGGTGCCTGAGTGTTTGTGTGGGTGGGGTGTGTGCGACTCTGTGCATAGATGTGTGAGTGGGTGATTCACTGGGTGGATGGTTTCAAGAGTGCATCTGTGATGGACTGCTATGGGTGGGTAAGTGTGTGTATGGGTGTGTTAGTGAGTGAATGTATGTCCCAGTGGTACATGTGCGAGTAACTACATATGTGAAAGGCAGTATATATGTGTGTTAGAGTATATAAATAGCTATAAGCAAGAGTGACGTGATTGTGATAGTGGCTGTATGGATGAGTGTGTGCTTGTATCAGTGATTGTATAAGAGCGTAAGAATGTGCTAGTATTTGTATGAGTAAGTGAGCTGGTGTGTGTATAACTGTATAGGTGAGTAAATGGGTAGTGTGATTAATTATTTGCATGACTGACTAGGTGTGTGAGTACCTCTATGGATGAGTGGCGGTGTGTGAGTGTCTATATAGGTGTATGAGTGCATATGATAGTCCTGTACTGAGTGACCGTAAGTATGAGTGACTGTTCGGGTGAGTGAGTGGATGTGTGCGTAGACCTAAGAATCAGTGAGTGGGTATGTAGTTATTGGTGTTGGAGAGTCTATGGTTTTGCGAATGGCAGTCTGTACTTTAGAGTGGGTGTATCAAAGGTTATATTAGGGTGTGAGAAGATGCATGAAATTATCACATGGATGATGTCATCAGTGATGTCATCAGTGATGTCATTTGAGATGTCATCAGTGATGTCATCAGTGATGTCACTGACCATGTCATGAGTGATGTAATATGTGACATCATCAGCAGTGCATTGCGGGGCGCGAGTTATAGTTAGCTGGACTAACTATAACAGGGGAATTTCTACGGGTTTTGTACGAGTGCAATGTCCAACTAACTATAACTGTCCCTAAAACCTATGGTTTTTCCAGTGAATTTCAAAGGTTTTTTAAATGCTAATTTGTAACTATAACGTGCCTGAAACCTATGGTTTTTTCAGTGAATTTCAAAGGTTTTTTAAATGCTAATTTGTAACTATAACATGTCTGAAACCTATGGTTTTTTCAGTGAATTTCAAAGGTTTTGTAAATGACAATTTTTAAATGTATTAATTGTTATATAAATTTTTAAAATACTGATTTACTACATTTTTAGAAACAATTTTTTTTTACATATTTTATTATTTAAATTACATTGTAATTACATTACAAAAAATACTTTCTCAGAATGAATTACTTTAGTTTAAATACTTTGCAGATAGGCAATAGACTTTTAAGTACAGTAGTTACAGTTGTTGCAATGGGCAACACATTTTCAAACACAATGCAACATTCAGCTCAATGTGAATTTCTAGTTAAATGCAATTAGTTACTTTATGGATTACTTTTCTAACCACAGGACTGGATCCTAGATTCAGCCCTGGGACATCTCCTGTAAACAGTTGAGTAAAAGCGTTTTGGTTACAGTCGTGATTTTTAAGGAATATTATTGTATTTTAAAAGTTGACACTTTGAAACTTTTTCTCATAGAATCACCAATGTTATCCTATGGAAGGAAATTCACTTAGCAGGTAAAAACTGTTATCGTTACTTTTTCTTACTCAGTGTTGGATCCTGGATCCAGCACTGGTGCATCTCCTGTAAACAGTTGAAAGAATGCGTTTAAGTCATACTGTCGATTTTTAAGGAATATTTGTAGTTTGTGAAAATCAACACTTTGAAACTTTTTGCTGAAAACCAGTCAATGTTAGCCTATGAAGGAAATTCAAGTTACCGGTAAGTACGGTTAAAATTACTTTTGAGGATCAGTACTGGGCTGAAACATGCAGCACTGAGGTCTCTCCTGATAACAGGTGAGTAAATCGGAATTCGTATTTCGGCTGATTTTAGAGGAATATTTTAAAGTTCCAAAACTCCACACTTAGAAGAATTTCCAAGTGAAACCAGTCAATGTTAGCCTATGGAAGGAAATTCAAGTTACTGGTAAGTACGGTTAAAATTACTTTTCAGGACCAGTACTGGGCTGAAAGATACAGCACTGAGGTCTCTCCTTATAACAGGTGAGTAAATCGAATTCCTATTTCGGCTGATTTTAGAGGAATATTTGCACAATGGTGAAGGGAGGGGCGGGACCTGAGGTGACATCTTTGCAAACGCGCCCCGTGGCGCGTTTTTAAGTTGGGGGATTAAATCCCTTGAATGCTGAGGGTCCCTAGGGGCCAACTAGACCACCAGGAACCTCCAATATGCGCCAGGGGGCTGCGTTGCAGAGACGTGTAGAGAGGCCACACCCTTTTTACACCTCTCTGCAACGCAGCTCTGTGGCGCATTCTGGATGTACCTGTTGGGCTAGTTGGCCCCCAGGGACCCTCAGGATTGAAGGGGATTTAATTCCCCATCTTAAAGCAGCGCCGGGGCCTGTTTGCACACATGTCACCTGAAGCCCCGCCCCCTCCCTTCACCACTGTGCAAACGCGCCCCGTGGCGCGTTTTAAGTTGGGGATTAAGTCCCCTTGAATCCTGAGGGTCCCCGGAGTCCAACTAGCCCACCATATACCTCCAAAAGCGCCACAGAGCTGCGTTGCAGAGAGGTGTAAAAGGGCGTGGCCTCTGTACACCTCTCTGCAAGGCAGCCCCTACGCATACTGGAGGTACCTGGTGGGCTAGTTGGCCCTCAGGGACCCCCAGTATTCAAGGGGAATTCGTTCCCCTCTGCAAACGCGCCAGGGGCGCGTTTGCAGAGTGGTGAAGGAAGGGGCGGGGCCTGCGGGCCCGATTGGTTTTTTTGTTTTGTTTTTTTCTCCCCTGAAGGGGAGCTGTGTGGCCCCCTTCCTTTTTCTTTTTTGGGCCCTGGGGACCCCATCCCCCAGGGCCTTACCCTTTTTTTAAATGACCTTAAAAAAAAAAAACGGGAAGGGGGCCGCGTGGCCCCCTTCCCTGGGCCTGTATTGGCCCCGGGGACCCCATCCCCCGGGGCATGGCCTCTATATTTATTTTTTGAGGGGGCAGCGTGGCCCCCTCCTCTGGCCATTTTAAGGCCCCGGGGACCCCATCTCCCGGGGCCGGCCTTTCCATTTTTTTTTTTTTTAAATTTTCTCTTTTTGGGGAGGGGGCCGCGTGGCCTCCCTCCCGGGCCACTACTGCCCCGGGGACCCCATCCCCCGGGGCTGGCCCTCTCCGTTGGGGACTGTGGGGGTCCCCAATCCCCCACAGTCCCGCCGGCTCCCCACGTCCCTTGGGAGCCGGCATTGCTGTTCCACATGGGGAGCAGCTAACATGCTGCTCCCCATGTGGAAAAGCAATTGGGTTTCCTGCTCTCTCTTTCAAAATGCAAACCAAGTTTGCTATGACAGGACGGGAGCCGCGAGGCTCCCGTCCTGCCATAGCAAACTACAGTGTCCCGGGGTAGGCACCCCGGGACACTACAGGAGCCGGCCCTGGGGGGTGGTGGTCCCCAGGGCCATCAAGGGCTCCAGGAGGGGGCCGCGCGGCCCCCCTCCCATTCAGTCACACAGCCCCGGGGAGGTGGTGGTCCCCGGGGCTCTGGGGTCCGTAACGGACCCCCATATTAAAATGTTTAGTGCCCCGGGAGGTGGTGGTCCCGGGCGTGTGGGGGCTGGAGCCCCCACACAGGTTTAATAATTATAAAAAAAAAAGCCCCGGGGAGGTGGTGGTCCCCGGGGCTGCGGGAGGGCTCAGAGCCCTCCCGCACCATTTCCAAAAAAAGCCCCGGGGGTGGCGGTCCCCGGGGCTTGGGGGGCCCTTTGAGGCCCCCACACATTAAATTATCCCCCCACCATGCCCCCGGGACTTGGGCCACCCGAGGGCCAATTAACTATCGAGCGCGGAGACCGCGCTTCGATTTTTCGGCAGGATTCGCGCACCCTGAGCGCATCCTGCCGATTTTTTAAAAAAATTTTTTTTTTTTGCCCAGGGGTCCTTGTGGGACCCCTGAGCAAACCTAGGGGTCAGGGTGTTTCTACCCTGCCCCCTTTGTGCGCTTTGCACACTTGTTTCTGTCCCTCGGTTCTACCGAGGACAAAATGGCTGCCAACATTTCCTGAATCGGAATGTTGACAGCCAGCTGACAGCCAATTAACATGCAGCTCGTGATCGGGAGGGTACGCGGACCCTACTCGTCCCTATATATCACTAACTTTTTACTTTTCATTTTCTCAGCAACTACTGAACGGATTTACACCATTTAACAAAAAGGGTTCTTTCTGAACCAAGAACTACCTCTTTGCCAAATTTGGTGTAATTCCGTTCAGCAGTTCAGGCTGTAGCTGTGTCTAAAGTTTCCTATGGAAAATTGCATGGGGAAAACGCGTTTTGGGACCCCCCTTTTTTCTCGGCCCCCGCTTGACGTATCCCCCCGAGACTTTCAGGGTAGGAGCGGACCGGAGCGCCCACGAAGTTTGAAAATTTCGCGAAGATACGTCAACCCGGCAAGAGAGTTATTTCAAATAGAATGTCGCGGATTTCCTATGGATAATAGGTTGTAACTATAACTATCTACTGGCGACCGCCAGTAGATAATTCACTGAAAAAACCATAGGTTTTAGGGACAGTTATAGTTAGTTGGACATTTCACTCGTACAAAACCATAGAAATTCCCCCGTTATAGTTAGTTCAGCTATGTGATGTCATTTGAGATGTCATCAGTGATGTCATCAGTGATGTCACTGACCATGTCATGAGTGATGTAATATGTGACGTCATCAGCAGTGCATTGCGGGGGCGCGAGTTATAGTTAGCTGAACTAACTATAACAGGGGAATTTCTATGGTTTTGTACGAGTGAAATGTCCAACTAACTATAACTGTCCCTAAAACCTATGGTTTTTCCAGTGAATTTCAAAGGTTTTTTAAATGCTAATTTCTAACTATAACGTGTCTGAAACCTATGGTTTTTTCAGTGAATTTCAAAGGTTTTTTAAATGCTAATTTCTAACTATAACGTGCCTGAAACCTATGATTTTTAAGTGAATTTCAAAGGTTTTTTAAATGCTAGTTTCTAACTATGCCAACAGAGGTAGGACATGTGAAGAAAGAAGAAAAAACGCACAGAAAGAAGCAAAAGATGTGCAGAAAGAACCAACAGAGGAGCAGAAAGAGGCCTTGTTGCAAAATCATCCTGTGCCCACAACTTTTTCAGACGGGTACTGGTGGTAACTGACTCTAACTAACCAGAGCCAGTGCTATGCTAAAAGACACTTAGAATACAGTGAAAACACCTACATACACAAGGGAACACTATGCGTTGGGGTACCCCTGTGATTAGCATGACCTCCTCTGCAAGTCCCTAGTACATAATAGGGCAGGGGGATTAAAACTACCTCTTAAAACGCGCTACAGGGCGCGTTTGCACAGTGGTGAAGGGAGGGGGCCTGAGGTGACATGTGTGCAAACACGCCCCGTGGCGCGTTTTAAGTTGCGGGATTAAGTCCCCTTGAATCCTGAGGGTCCCTGGGGCCCAACTAGCACCCCAGGTACCTACAGTTAGGACCACAGAGCTGAGTTGCAGAGAGGCGTTCCGAGGCCACGCACCTTTTTTCACCTCTCTGCAACGCAACTCTGTTGTGCTTACTGAAGGTACCTGGTGGGCTAGTTGGCCCCAGGGTCCCTCAGGATTCAAAGGGAATTAATTCCCCAACTTAAAACGCACCACAGGGCGTGTTTGCGCACATGTCACCTGAGGCCCCGCCCTCCATTCACCACTGTGCAAACGCGCCCCGTGGAGCGTTTTAAGTTGGGGGATTAGGTCACCTTGAATCCTGAGGGTCCCTGGGGCCCAACTAGCCCACCAGGTACTTCCAGTAAGCACCACAGGCCTGCGTTGCAACGCCTGTAACAAATTGTGCAGTTGTGTTTAGGTAGTGAAGAGGGTCGTGCTGGGGGTAGTGTTTTAGGGTTTAGGGTAGTGCAGTGGTGTTTGTGTAGTGTAGGGGGTCATGCTGGGGGTAGATGTAGGGTTTAGGGTAGTGCAGTGGTGTTTGGGTAGTGTAGGGGGTCGTGCTGGGGGTAGTGTTTTAGGGTTTAGGGTAGTGCAGTAGTGTTCGGGTAGTGAAGGGGGTCTTTCTGGGGCTGGTGTTTCAGGGTTTAGGGCAGTGCAGTGGTGTTCGGGCAGTGTAGGGGGTCGTGCTGGGGCTGGTGTTTGAGGGTTTAGGGCAGTGCAGTGGTGTTTGGGCAGTGTAGGGGGTCGTGCTGGGGCTGGTGTTTGAGGGTTTAGGGCAGTGCAGTGGTGTTCGGGCAGTGTAGGGGGTCGTGCTGGGGGTGGTGTTTCAGTGTTTAGGGCAGTGCAGTGGTGTTCGGGCAGTGTAGGGGGTGGTGCAGGGGGTGGTGTTTCAGGGTTTAGGGCAGTGCAGTGGTGTTTGGGCAGTGTAGGGGGTCGTGCTGGGGGTGGTGTTTCAGGGTTTACGGCAGTGCAGTGGTGTTCGGGCAGTGTAGGGTGTCGTGCTGAGGGGTGGTGTTTCAGGGTTTAGGGCAGTGCAGTGGTGTTTGGGCAGTGTAGGGGGTAGTGCAGTTGGTGGTGTTTCAGGGTTTAGGGCAGTGCAGTGGTGTTTGGGCAGTGTAGGGGTCGTGCAGGGGGTGGTGTTTCAGGGTTTAGGGCAGTGCAGTGGTGTTCGGCCAGTGTAGGTGGTCTTGCTGGGGGTGGTGTTTCAGGGTTTAGTGCAGTGGTGTTCGGGCAGTGTAGGGGGTCGTGCTGGGGGTGGTGTGGTTCAGGGCAGTGCAGTGGTGTTTCGGGCAGTGTAGGGGGTCGTTCAGGGGGTGGTGTTTCAGGGTTTAGGGCAGTGCAGTGGTGTTTGGGCAGTGTAGGGGGTCGTGCTGGGGGTGGTGTTTCAGGGTTTAGGGCAGTGCAGTGGTGTTCGGCCAGTGTAGGTGGTCTTGCTGGGGGTGGTGTTTAAGGGTTTAGTGCAGTGGTGTTCGGGCAGTGTAGGGGGTCTTGCTGGGGGTGGTGTTTCAGGGTTTAGGGCAGTGCAGTGGTGTTCGGGCAGTGTAGGGGGTCTTGCTGGGGCTGGTGTTTCAGGGTTTAGGGCAGTGCAGTGGTGTTCGGGCAGTGTAGGGGGTCGTGCTGGGGCTGGTGTTTCAGGGTTTAGGGCAGTGCAGTGGTGTTCGGGCAGTGTAGGGGGTCGTGCTGGGGGTGGTGTTTCAGGGTTTAGGGCAGAGCAGTGGTGTTCGGGCAGTGTAGGGGGTCATGCTGGGGGTGGTGTTTCAGGGTTTAGGGCAGTGCAGTGGTGTTCGGGCAGTGTAGGGGGTCTTGCTGGGGGTGGTGTTTCAGGGTTTAGGGCAGTGGTGTTCGGGCAGTGTAGGGGGTCTTGCTGGGGGTGATGTTTCAGGGTTTAGGGCAGTGCAGTGGTGTTCGGGCAGTGTAGGGGGTCTTGCTGGGGGTAATGTTTCAGGGTTTAGGGCAGTGCAGTGGTGTTTGTGCAGTGTAGGGGGTTGTGCTGGGGGTGGTGTTTCAGGGTTTAGGGCAGTGCAGTGGTGTTCGGCCAGTGTAGGTGGTCTTGCTGGGGGTGGTGTTTCAGGGTTTAGTGCAGTGGTGTTCGGGCAGTGTAGGGGGTCGTGCTGGGGGTGGTGTTTCAGGGCAGTGCAGTGGTGTTCCGGCAGTGTAGGGGGTCGTTCAGGGGGTGGTGTTTCAGGGTTTAGGGCAGTGCAGTGGTGTTTGGGCAGTGTAGGGGGTCGTGCTGGGGGTGGTGTTTCAGGGTTTAGGGCAGTGCAGTGGTGTTCGGGCAGTGTAGGGGGTCGTGCAGGGGGTGGTGTTTCAGGGTTTAGGGCAGTGCAGTGGGGTTTGGGCAGTGTAGGGGGTCGTGCAGGGGGTGGTGTTTCAGGGTTTAGGGCAGTGCAGTGGTGTTCGGCCAGTGTAGGTGGTCTTGCTGGGGGTGGTGTTTAAGGGTTTAGTGCAGTGGTGTTCGGGCAGTGTAGGGGGTCTTGCTGGGGGTGGTGTTTCAGGGTTTAGGGCAGTGCAGTGGTGTTCGGGCAGTGTAGGGGTCTTGCTGGGGCTGGTGTTTCAGGGTTTAGGGCAGTGCAGTGGTGTTCGGGCAGTGTAGGGGGTCGTGCTGGGGCTGGTGTTTGAGGGTTTAGGGCAGTGCAGTGGTGTTCGGGCAGTGTAGGGGGTCGTGCTGGGGGTGGTGTTTCAGGGTTTAGGGCAGTGCAGTGGTGTTCGGGCAGTGTAGGGGGTCGTGCTGGGGCTGGTGTTTCAGGGTTTAGGGCAGAGCAGTGGTGTTCGGGCAGTGTAGTGGATCATGCTGGGGGTGGTGTTTCAGGGTTTAGGGCAGTGCAGTGGTGTTCGGGCAGTGTAGGGGGTCTTGCTGGGGGTGATGTTTCAGGGTTTAGGGCAGTGCAGTGGTGTTCGGGCAGTGTAGGGGTCTTGCTGGGGGTAATGTTTCAGGGTTTAGGGCAGTGCAGTGGTGTTCGTGCAGTGTAGGGGGTTGTGCTGGGGGTGGTGTTTCAGGGTTTAGGGCAGTGCAGTGGTGTTCGGGCAGTGTAGGGGGTCGTGCTGGGGGTGGTGTTTCAGGGTTTAGTGCAGTGCAGTGGTGTTCGGGCAGTGTAGGGGGTCGTGCAGGGGGTGGTGTTTCAGGGTTTAGGGCAGTGCAGTGGTGTTCGGGCAGTGTAGGGGGTCGTGCTGGGGCTGGTGTTTCAGGGTTTAGGGCAGTGCAGTGGTGTTCGGGCAGTGTAGGGGTCTTGCTGGGAGTGGTGTTTCAGGGTTTAGGGCAGTGGTGTTCGGGCAGTGTAGGGGGTCTTGCTGGGGGTGATGTTTCAGGGTTTAGGGCAGTGCAGTGGTGTTCGGGCAGTGTAGGGGGTCTTGCTGGGGGTAGTGTTTCAGGGTTTAGGGCAGTGCAGTGGTGTTTGTGCAGTGTAGGGGGTTGTGCTGGGGATGGTGTTTCAGGGTTTAGGGCAGTGCAGAAGTGTTCGGGCAGTGTAGGGGGTCGTGCTGGGGCTGGTGTTTCAGGGTTTAGGGCAGTGCAGTGGTGTTCGGGCAGTGTAGGGGGTCGTGCTGGGGCTGGTGTTTCAGGGTTTAGGACAGAGCAGTGGTGTTCGGGCAGTGTAGGGGGTCGTGCTGGGGCTGGTGTTTCAGGGTTTAGGGCAGTGCAGTGGTGTTCGGGCAGTGTAGGGGGTCGTGCTGGGGCTGGTGTTTCAGGGTTTTGGACAGAGCAGTGGTGTTCGGGCAGTGTAGGGGGTCGTGCTGGGGGTGGTGTTTCAGGGTTTAGGGCAGTGCAGTGGTGTTCGGGCAGTGTAGGGGGTCATGCTGGGGGTGGTGTTTCAGGGTTTAGGGCAGTGGTGTTCGGGCAGTGTAGGGGGTCTTGCTGGGGGTGATGTTTCAGGGTTTAGGGCAGTGCAGTGGTGTTCGGGCAGTGTAGGGGGTCTTGCTGGGGGTAGTGTTTCAGGGTTTAGGGCAGTGCAGGGGTGTTCCGGCAGTGTAGGGGGTCGTGCTGGGGGTGGTGTTTCAGGGTTTAGGGCAGTGCAGTGGTGTTCGGGCAGTGTAGGGGGTCGTGAAGGGGGTGGTGTTTCGGGGTTTAGGGCAGTGCAGTGGTGTTCGGGCAGTGTAGGGGGTCGTGCTAGGGGTGGTGTTTCAGGGTTTAGGGCAGTGCAGTGGTGTTCGGGCAGTGCAGGGGGTCGTGCAGGGGCTGGTGTTTCAGGGTTTAGTGCAGTGGTGTTCAGGCAGTGTAGGGGGTCGTGCTGGGGGTAGTGTTTTAGGGTTTAGGGTAGTGCAGTGGTGCTTGTGTAGGGGGTCGTGCTCGGGGTAATGTTTTAGGGTTTAGGGTAGTGCAGTGGTGTTTGTGTAGTGTAGGGGGTCATGTTTTAGGGTAATGCAGTGGTGTTTGGGTAGTATAGGGGGTCGTGCTGGGGGTAGTGTTTTAGGATTTAGGTTAGTGCAGTTGTGTTTGGGTAGTGTAGGGGGTCGTGCTGGGGGTAGTGTTTTAGGGTAGTGCAGTGGTGTTTGTGTAGTGTAGGGGTTCGTGCTGGGGGTAGTGTTTTAGGGTTTAGGGTAGTGCAGTGGTGCTTGTGTAGTGTAGGGGTTCATGCTGGGGGTAGTGTTTTAGGGTTTAGGGTAGTGCAGTGGTGTTTGTGTACTGTAGGGGGTCATGTTTTAGGGTAGTGCAGTGGTGTTTGGGTAGTGTAGGGGGTCGTGCTGGGGGTATTGTTTTAGGATTTAGGTTAGTGCAGTGGTGTTTGGGTAGTGTAGGGGGTCGTGCTGGGGGTAGTGTTTTAGGGTTTAGGGTAGTGCAGTGGTGTTTGTGTAGTGTAGGGGGTCGTGCTGGGGGTAGTGTTTTAGGGTTTAGGATAGTGCAGTGGTGCTTGTGTAGTGTAGGGGGTCGTGCTGGGGGTAGTGTTTTAGGGTTTAGGGTAGTGCAGTGGTGTTTTTGTAGTGTAGGGGGTCATGTTTTAAGATGCAACGCTCCAATACCTGACCAGTCTGCACTACATAAAACTGCAAAAAAACTAAAAATAAAAAGTGTTTTGCACACTTTTGTCATTGGGCTATATGTGGGCTACATCTGGGTAATATTTGTGCTACATTTGGGCTCTTTTTTCACTGGTGGCCATCTTGGAAGACTTCTTTGTTATGAAGTTTCCTAATTTCCTCATTTACTGCAGTCTCCTCAGTAGGAAATGCTTTCAGTTTTTCTTTGATTCCATCAAGAAGGCATTCAGATGTGTCTCACATTTGCCATAAATTCAGAATGTTAGCACTCTAGTTGCTCATTAGATCACTGTAGTAAAGCTACTGCTCACCAAGGAGTTAACTGGAAGTCTACTGCTGGTATTGAAAGTGATTGTATCAGTCTGCATGTCAGAATTTTCTAATGAAATAGAAGAGGATTTGAGATCTCACTTTAAACATGCCCTAATTTTTCTTTCTGCAGCACTAACCATAATTTCTATTTCAAAAAGAAACCCCTCATTTTGTTCCTTTTTAAATTAAATGTTTTAAGTGTTACCGGTTTATTCCAATCAAGATGGCTTCAGGTGTGCCATACTTTTGTCATAAGTAAGGCTGTTAGCGCTCTAGTTGTTCTTTAGAACACTCTGGGAAGCTGCAGTAGAACACAAAGGCATCAACTGGCAGGCTGCTCCTGTTGAAATATAACAGGAAGATATTTGAGATCACACTTGAAACATGTCCTAATTTTTCTTTCTGCAGCACTAACCATAATTTCTATGACAAAATGAACCCCATCATTTTGTTCCTTTTTAAATTAAATGTTTTAAGTGTTACCAGTTTATTCCGATCAAGATGGCTCCAGGTGTGCCATACTTTTGTCATAAGTAAGGCTGTTAGCGCTCTAGTTGTTCTTTAGAACACTCTGGGAAGCTGCAGTAGAACACAAAGGAATCAACTGACAGTCTCTGCCCTTGTTGGATGTACATGTTTTACTGAGAATGTCAGACTTCATTCTCACATGACTGAGAAAGATAATGTGAATTTACAGAAAATATGCTCTCATTTTAGCTTCTGGGGCACCTTCCAAAACTGTATGGGACAAGCATGTGAAAATAGTTTCTCTCAAACATGATTCATGATATCCCAGCAGAAGGTTTTTCACAGGGTAAAATCACCTTAGAACACACCACAATTCCTGAAATTAGTATGGTACCATCAACAAATGAATTCTAATGTAACTAAAGTTTGTTATCACCCTTTATAGTTCTCCTTTTGGTAACCCTCACAATCTTTGATTCACTACAATGCATTTCAATGGGGTACTATCATTTATATTGGTCCCAAGATGGCTGCCAGCAATTCCAGGATGAAGTGCTGACAGCCAATCAGATCTCACGATGACATGTGTTAGGCTCCGCCCAGATATATATGTGTTTTTACTTTTGATTTTCTCAGCAACTACTGAACGGATTTACACCATTTAACAAAAAGGGTTCTTTCTGAACCAAGAACTACCTCTTTGCCAAATTTGGTGTAATTCCGTTCAGCAGTTCGGGCTGTAGCCTTGCATAAAGTTTCCTATGGGAAATTGATTTTTTGACTTATTTTTTTAATTTCTCCGCAACTACTGAACGGATTTACACCATTTAACAAAAAGGGTTCTTTCTGAACCAAGAACTACCTCTTTGCCAAATTTGGTGTAATTCCATTCAGCAGTTCGGGCTGTAGCCGTGTCTAAAGTTTCCTATGGGAAAATGAATGGGGAAAACACGTTTTGGGACCCCCCTTTTTTCTCGGCCCCTGCTTGACGAATCACCCCGAGACTTTCAGGGTAGGAGCGGACCGGAGCGGGCCATAAAGTTTGAAAATTTTGCGAAGATTCGTCAACCGGCAAGAGAGTTATTTCAAATAGAATGTTGCGGATTTCCTATGGAAAATAGGTCCTCACTATAACTATCTACTGGCGACCGCCAGTAGATAATTATCTACTGGCGGTCGCCAGTAGATAGTTATAGTGAGGACCTATTTTCCATAGGAAATCCGCAACATTCTATTTGAAATAACTCTAAATTTTCAAACTTTATGGCCCGCTCCGGTCCGCTCCTACCCTGAAAGTTTCGGGGTGATTCGTCAAGCGGGGGCCGAGAAAAAAGGGGGGTCCCAAAACGTGTTTTCCCCATTAATTTTCCCATAGGAAACTTTAGCCACGGCTACAGCCCGAACTGCTGAACGGAATTACACCAAATTTGGCAAAGAGGTGGTTCTTGGTTCAGAAAGAACCCTTTTTGTTAAATGGTGTAAATCCATTCAGTAGTTGCTGAGAAAATCAAAAGTAAATAAACATATATATCTATGGCCGCGTAGGGTCCGCGTACCCTCCCGATCACGAGCTACATGCTAATTGGCTGTCAACACTCCAAATCAGGAAGTGTTGGCAGCCATTTTGTCCCTCGGTAGAACCGAGGCAGAGAAACAAGTGCGCAAAACGCACAAAGGGGGCAGGGTAGAAACACCCTGACCCCCTATGTCTGCTCAGGGGGTCCCACAAGGACCCCTTGGGCAGAAAAAAACATTTTTTTTTTTTTTTTTTTTTAAATCGGCGGGATGCGCTTAGGGTGCGCGGATCCCGCCGTAAAAAGAAAATCAAGCGCGGTCTCCCGCGCTGATGCTATTTTGCCCCCGGGTGGGCCAAGTCCCGAGGGCATGCGCGGGGTGGGTTTATAGTTAATGGGGGGGCCTCTAAGGCCCCCCAAGCCCCGTGGACCACCACCCCCCGGGGCTTTCTAATAAAAATGGTGCAGGAGGGCACTGTGCCCTCCCGCAGCCCCGAGGACCGCCACCCCCGGGGCTTCTTTTTTAAATTTTAAATACCTGTGTGGGGGCTCCAGCCCCCACACACCCTGGGACCGCCACCTCCCGGGTCACTAAAAATGTTAAAATGGGGGTACGTTTGGACCCCGAGCCCGGGGACCACCACCTCCCCGGGCTTTGCAGAAGTGGGGAGGGGGCCGAGCGGCCCCCTCCTGGAGCCTGTGATGGCCCTGGGGACCGCCACCCCCAGGGCCGGCTCCTGCAGTGTCCCGGGTGCCTACCCCGGGACACTGCTGTTTGCAATGACAGGACGGGAGCCTCGCGGCTCCCGTCCTGTCATTGCAAACTTGCTTTGCTTCATTGAAGCAAGAGCAGGAAACCTGCTCTCGCTTCAATGAAGCAAAGCAGATTGCTTTTCCATAAGGGGAGCTGCATGTCAGCAGCTCCACTTATGGAAAAGCAATGCCGGCTCCCGCAGGACGCGGGGAGCCGGTGGGACTGTGCGGAGATTGGGGACCCCCCATGGTCCCCAACGTTTGGCCAGGCCCCGGAGGATGGGGTCCCCGGGGCCATTAGTGGCCCAGGAGGGGGGCCATGCAGCCCCCTCCCAAAAAAAGTAATAAAAAAAAAAAAAAAGGATGCAAAGGCTGGCCCCAGGGGATGGGGTCCCCGGGGCCTTTAATGGCCTGAGGAGGGGGGCCCCGCAGCCCCTCTCCAAATATTTCTTTTTTTTTTTTAAAAAGAGGGCATGCCCCGGGTGTGGGGTCCCCGGGGCAAATACAGGCCCAGGGAAGGGGGGCCACGTGGCCCCCTTCCCGTTTTTATAAAAAAAGAACAGCCTCAGGCCCCGGGGATGGGGTCCCCGGGGACAAAAGTGGACGAGGGAAGGGGGGCCATACAGCCCCCCTCCCATAAAAAAAAAGGAAGCAAAAAAAAAAAAACGGCATCATGCCGGAGGCCCCGCCCCCTCCCTGCAGCACCCTTGTAAGAAGGGGAAGTAATTCCCCTTGAATACTGGGGGTCCCTGGGGGCCAACTAGCCCACCGGGACTCTCCAGTATGCGCCAGGGGGCTGCGTTGCAGAGAGGTGTACAGAGGCCACGCCCCTTTTTACACCTCTGTGCAACACAGCTCTCTGGCGCTTGTTGGAGCTACATGGTGCGCTAGTTGGACTCCAGGGACCCTCAGGATTCAAGGGGACTTAATCCCACAACTTAAAATGCGCCACGGGGCGCGTTTGCACAGTGGTGAAGGGAGGGGGCGGGGCTTCAGGTGACATGTGTGCAAACAGGCCTCGTGGCACGTTTTAAGATGGGGAATTAAATCCCCTTCAATCCTGAGGGTCCTGAGGGCCAACTAGCCCACCAGGTACCTCCAGTAAGCGCCACGGAGCTGCGTTGCAGAGTGTTGTAAAAAGGGGTGTGGCCTCTGAACACCTCTCTGCAAAGCAGCTCTCTGGCACATACTAGAGGTATCTGGTGGGCTAGTTGGCCCCTAGGGACCCTCGGGATTGAGGAGGAATTAATTCTCCAACTTAAAACGTGCCACAGGCGTGTTTGCAGACATTTCACCTCAGGCCCCACCCCCTTCCTTCATCATTGTGCAAATATTCCTCTAAAATCAGCCGAACTACGAATTCCGATTTACTCACCTGTTATCAGGAGAGACCTCAGTGCTGCATCTTTGAGCCCAGTACTGATCCTGAAAAGTAATTTTAACCGTACTTACCAGTAACTTGAATTTCCTTCCATAGGCTAACATTGACTGGTTTCACTTGGAAATTCTTCTAAGTGTGGAGTTTTGGAACTTTATAATATTCCTCTAAAATTAGCCGAACTACGAATTCCAATTTACTCACCTGTTATCAGGAGAGAACCCAGTGCTGCATTTAGCCCAGCACTGACCCTGAAAAGTAATTCTAACCGTACTTACCAGTAACTTGTATTTCCTTCCATAGGAATCCATTGTCTGGTTTTCAGCAGAAAAGTTTGTGTCGATTTTCACAAACTACAAATATTCCTTAAAAATCGCCTGTATGACTTAAACGCATTCTATCAACTGTTTACAGGAGATGCACCAGTGCTGGATCCAGGATCCACCACTGAGTAAGAAAAAGTAACGATAACACTACTTACCTGCTAAGTGAATTTCCTCCCATAGGATAACATTGGTGATTCTATGTGAAAAAGTTTCTGTCAACTTTTAAAATACAATAATATTCCTTAAAAATCACTACTGTAACCAAAACGCTTTTACTCAACTGTTTACAAGAGATGTCCCAGGACTGAATCTAGGATCCAGTCCTGTGGTTAGAAAAGTAATCCATAAAGTAACTAATTGCATTTAACTTGAAATTCACATTGAGCTCAATGTTGCATTGTGTTTGAAATTGTGTTGCCCATTGCAACAACTGTAACTACTGTACTTAAAAGTCTATTGCCTATTTGCAAAGTATTTAAACTAAAGTAATTCATTCTGAGAAAGTATATTTTGTATTGTAATGTATAATGTAATTACAATGTAATTTAAAAAATAAAATATCTAAAAATAAATAGTTTAAAAAAATGAAGTAAATCAGTATCAAAAAAATAAATATAACAATTAATACATTTAAAAATTGCCATTTACAAAACCTTTGATATTCACTCAAAAGAAACATAGGTTTTAGACATGTTATAGTTAGGAATTAGCATTTAAAAAACTTTAGAAATTCACTGAAAAAACCATAGGTTTCAGGCACGTTATAGTTAGAAATTAGCATTTAAAAAACCTTTGAAATTCACAAAAAAAACATAGGTTTCAGGCACGTTATAGTTAGAAATTAGCATTTAAAAAACCTTAGAAATTCACTGAAAAAAATATAGGTTTTAGGGACAGTTATAGTTAGTTGGACATTTCACTCGTACAAAACCATAGAAATTCCCCCGTTATAGTTAGTTCAGCTAACTATAACTCGCGCCCCCACAATGCACTGCTGATGACGTCACATATTACATCACTCATGACATGGTCAGTGACATCACTGATGACATCACTGATGACATCTCAAATGACATCACTGATGACATCATCCATGTGATAATTTGATGCATCTTCTCACACCCTAATATAACTTTTGATACACCCACTCTAAATTACAGACTGCCATTGTCAAAACCATAGACACTCCAACACCAAAAACTACATACCCACTCACTGATTCTTAGGTCTACACACACATCCACTCACTCACCCGTACAGTCACTCATACTTACGGTCACTCAGTACAGGACGATCATATGCACTCATACACCTATATACACACTCACACACCATCACTCATCCATAGAGGTACTCACACACCTAGTCAGTCATGCAAATAATTAATCACACTGCCATTTAGTCACCTATATAGTTATACACACACCAGCTCACTTACTCATACAAATACTAGCACATTCTTACGCTCTTATACAATCACTGATACAAGTACACACTTATACATACAGCCACTCTCACAATCACACACTCACTTATACCCATTTATATACTCCAACACACATATATACTGCCTTTCACATATGTAGTTACTCACATGTACCACTGAGATTTACATTCACTCACTAACACACCCATACACACACTCACCCACCCATACAGTCCATCACAGATGCACTCTTGAAACCATGCACCCAGTGAATCACCCACTCACACATCTATGCACAGAGTCACACACACCCCACCCACACAAACACTCAGGCACCCATACAGATACTCAGACAACTAATCAGTAACCCATGTAGACACTCATGTAGCTATTCGCAAACCCATTCAGCCGCTTACACACCAACAGACAGACGGATACAGACATTCACACAGTTTAGTCACTAACCCATGCATTCAGTAAGATACATTTAATCACTCACTAATAGAGTCAGTCATGCACCTACTAAATCATCCATTCAGACACTTATACACCCACTCATTCTTCAATACGCCTTTCCCTATATATATTAAACATATTTAAACTTTACAGAAACACACAGTCACTGGATGATGTCATCAGTGATGTCATTTGAGATGTCATTAGTGATGATATCAGTGATGTCACTGACCATGTCATGAGTGATGTAATATGTGACGTCATCAGCAGTGCATTGCGGGGGCGCGAGTTATAGTTAGCTGAACTAACTATAACGGGGGAATTTCTATGGTTTTGTACGAGTGAAATGTCCAACTAACTATAACTGTCCCTAAAACCTATGGTTTTTTCAGTGAATATATATATGAATTAATAAAAATTAATATGGTTATAACATTTTATAATTTATTATAATAATCATTTATTAATATTATTAAGTACATTTATACTTTATAATTATTTTTACCATTATATTTATTATTTATAATATTAAACATTTTCTAATAATTCTAACTATGTTTTTTTAATTATATGTATTATTTACTTTATTTTACATTATTTTTTAAACTTTTAGAAAAAACAATATTTTTAACAGCGATATTTTTAACAACGATATTTTTGTACTTACCATTATGTAGATAGGACTTCGATATTCTGGACAACGAGATTATTGTCCTGATATTATTGTACCTCGATATTTTTGTTGTCGATATTCTGTCAGTGATCCGATGTGAAGGTATGGATCATGCTGAAGAGCTATACCAGTGATGTGAAAGTATGTATCGTGCTGAAAGACTGGACCAGTGATGTGACGGTATGTATTGTGCTGAAGAGCTGTACCAGTGATGTGAAGGTATGTATTGTGCTGAAGATCTGGACCAGTGATGTGAAGGTATGTATCGTGTTGAGGATCTGGACCAGTGATGTTTAGGTATGTATTGTCCTGATGGACTGGACCAATCATGTGAAGGTATGCATCGTGTTGAAGATCTGTACCAGTGATGTGAAGGTATGTATCATGCTGAAGACTTGTACCAGTGATGTGAAGGTATGTATCGTGCTGAAGGACTGGACCAGTGATGTGAACGTATGTATTGTGCTGAATAGCTGTACCAGTAATGTGAAAGTATGTATTGTGCTGAACATCTGGACCAGTGATGTGAAGGTATGTATCGTGTTGAAGATCTGTACCAGTGATGTGAAGGTATGTATTGTGCTGAAGAGCTGTACCAGTGATGTGAAGGTATGTATCGTGCTGAAGGACTGGACCAGTGATGTGAAGGTATGTATTGTGCTGAATAGCTGTACCAGTGATGTGAAGGTATGTATTGTGCTGAACATCTGGACCAGTGATGTGAAGGTATGTATCGTGTTGAGGATCTGGACCAGTGATGTGAAGGTATGTATTGTCCTGATGGACTGGACCAGTGATGTGAAGGTATGTATCGTGCTGAAGGACTGGACCAGTGATGTGAAGGTATGTATCATGTTGAAGAGCTGTACCAGTGATTTGAAGGTATGTATTGTGCTGAAGATCCGGACCAGTGATGTGAAGGTATGTATCGTGCTGAAGGACTGGACCAGTGATGTGAAGGTATGCATCGTTCTGAAGAGCAGGACCAGTGATGTGAAGGTATGTATCGTGCTGAAGGACTGGACCAGTGATGTGAAGGTATGCATCGTGCTGCAGAGCTGTACCAGTGATGTGAAAGTATGTATCGTGCTGAAGACCTGGACCAGTACAAGAACAAGGCAAGATGCTCAGGGAAAGGAAACATTAAATGAAAGAATGGTCTGAATAGGACTTGTTTTGTGCTGATTTTGTTTTTATGTCTTTACTTAAATGAGCCCTAATCAGTTACTGGATGTGACTCTCCACAAGAAGTTTTGTTTTGTTTAATGATTTAAGGGTTTTCAATACAAACTTTCTGCAAGAGTAGTGTTGTGGACAATAATTCAGTATAGGTCCTGTGTATATCTGCAGTGGGCAGGGGAGCACAGACCCACCTTCTCAGAGTAGTGTCAGGGTCAAACACTTCAATAGCACTACAAGGAAACACCTGCCTACCCGTGTGGAGGAGTGTGAGGGTAAAATAATTCACTCTACCTCTGTATGTTTATAGTAGCGAGGGGTGCACATCACAACCCTCTCAGAGGGGTGCCAGGGTAAAATACCTCAACGTACCTCTAGGGCCTTATTTATGAAGGTTTGCGTCACATTTACGCCACCGTTGCATCACTTTATGTGTCGCTGCAGCAGGGTAAATAATGCGCCATGTTGTGCCATATTTACGAAGTGATGCATCTAGGCAGATGAGTCACTTTGTAACGCATCGGGTATAATGTATGCAGGGTGGACGTTCCCCCACAAACTGTCTCGTAGAAGTGGCGCACTGAAATCTATGAGATTTCAGTGCACCACTTCTAGGAGGGCATTGCATCAATATCTTACGCCTGCCTCATGGCAGGTGTAAGGGTGATGCGGGCCCTTTCACATGGGGCTCGCCCCATGTGAAAGGACGCATTGCTGGAGTTGCATCAGTTTTCAGACACACCCCAGCAATGCACCATTTTTGCGCCGCAAGACACGTCAGCAATACCAACGTATCTGTCATTCCTTGCGACATGATGCGTCATACAGTTAATGTGGCTCATCCATCATGTCGCAAGGAGGGCGCACTGAACAGTGTTGCATCCTTGCTTTTACGCAGCAATGTGACACTTCTCATAAATGAGGCCCCTACTGTGTAGCTAACATAGTGCAGGGGGGGACAGAACTCTGGGCTTGGCCTCTGGTCTCCACCAGGCTCTGAGTCCAACCCCCTGCAGGTGCCCCCACCCCCCAAAGAGATACTGCTTGGAAACGACAAGTGTCACGTCTTCTGCATCACAGAACAGAGTCAAGAAATGAATAGGCGTGGCTGCCTGGAGTCAGTACTTACCTTTCCAGGCGCTATCCCTGTACAAGTGAATGATAGCACCATTGGTTAGATCAAAGAGGTCTACTTTAACACAGCCTTTACCTGCGGTACAGGGCCCCGGTGTCGCTCACGCCGTACACAGACCCTTCGGTGCTGATCTCCACCATGGCCAGTTTTCCATCCACCACCTCCCAGTTGGTGCCGCCGCAGTCGCCTCGCTTGGTGCCCACCCGGTAGTGGATGCTGTCGGTGTCATTCACGCCCCAGCAGCCCTTCAGACCACAGCTGTAGTACTTCAGCTGGCCTTCAATCTGGGCCCAGCGCAGCTCGGTGTGGTACTTTGTGGCCACCGTCTCGCTGCGACGCAGGCAGAACACTTCACCGTTGTCACCGACAGCGCCTAAAAACCCATCTCCACCTGCATCCACCTGCTTTATCTTGTCTGAAAAGGAGTGAAGGAGACAGGGTGTGAGTTAAAACCGAAGGTCGGTTAATGCACCTCAAGCAATCCCTCACTAAACATCTTCCCAAAGCAGAGAATAATTCCCCATTGAGGGCAGAAAGACATGACAACCAAATGCCATGTGACAGACACCATGTGAGTCAAGCTCTTCATTTTATGACAGCAACTACAGAATACAAGTTATCTGGCTTCCGACTGCCCATTCTTGTATTTACTCATCAACTTTGTAAATCGTATTGTAGAAAACCTTGGTACATGACAGTGCAACAACATTTCTGAAATGTTTGAAAATTAAGCATGCTAAGACAGGGAAAACCGGAATACTACCATGCTGCAATGAGAGATATAAGTTTTGTTTTACAGTCAAACTAAGGCAAAACCTAATTTTATTTAAAGGATTTGTAATGAATTTGAAGAATATCACTGTATGAATGAATATATTAATTATTCTAATGACTATTATATGCGTAAGTATATTGGAATTTTATCTTTCATTTTGTATTTTCCTTTCAAATCTTTAAGGGCACCATTTATACCTCACAGAAGTGATTGCATTTTATTTATCCTGCAGCATGCACCTCTACTTTCAAGAATGGATTGAAACATGTCGACCGGCATGCTTAAGAAACAAATGAACATGACCATTTCCATATTGCGTGAACATAAACAAGGTCATGTTCAGTTACTTTCCACTTGAAAACAGCAATTCAACACTTTTCAAAGGCTTGTTGTGTGTTCGATATCACTAACAGGATGCCAAAAGTCTTTGTGCACTTTGTGCCAATTTTTATAACACTTTATAACTCATAATGTTTACCACCCACCTTGCACCTTTGTTGATCTGACTATTTTCAACATAGTGGTGTCAATGTTTCTTTATCCGAGTGTCTGCTTTTTTATGAAAATGAAAAAATATTATGTGTGTGTTAAACATTGACTTATGATATTTGTAGGCACCTTGAAGTTTGAGTGTTATTTGATATTGTCGCTCTTCATAAATGTACTAAACACAAAGTGAAAATACTGAAGTGTCTCTTGTCTTACTCAGATAAGAGATTCAGGGGCATATTTACAAGCCCCTATCGCCACGGGAACGTCACTTTTTAAGACATTCCTGTGGCCTTATTTACAAGGCGGCGTTAAGCCACTTAACGTGGCTTAAAGCTGCCTTGTAGATAAGGCCCCTTTTCACGCTATGGTTAGTGTGAAAGGGGTGTGCAGTGGTTGCTGTGGGGGGCGTTCCACCGCAACACCCATTGATTTTGACACTGCCCCCTATGTAGAAGGGCAGCTTACATAGGAGGCAGCGCCAAAATTAAGACCAGGGAAAACATGGTCTTACCCTTGCACAATGAGGAGAAATGTGTTTTTGCTGTTTTCATGTGTGCTGCCTTGTGCAGCAGACTGAAACAGCAAAAGGCCAATCATTGTTTATGTACAGGAAGGTCCCCCTTCCTGCACATAAATGATAATTTTTTTAAATGTCGTTTTGCATTAAGCAGCACACATAGAAGTTACAAAAAGGCATTTAAAGATTGTTTATGTGCAGGAAGGGGGACCTTCCTGCACATAAACAATCTTCCCCTGCACCCAGACACCCCTGCACTTTTGTGCAAGGGTGCCTGCGTTGGTGCTAGGGTACTAAGTGTAGCACCATCACAGGGGGAAACGTAGGGCTGCACCATATTCTTGTAAATATGCTGCAGCCCTGTGTTTCTGAAGTGGCGCAGTGATGCGTTAAGGCAGGAAGGCTAATACCTCACTCCGCCACTTCCCTTGTAAATATGCCCCTTAGTTTGGAGGAAGGTGAATCTTTTTTCAGGTGGTGATGTAAAACCTTCTTCCTTGAAGAGTCACCAGGGCATGGCTTTGCACCAGGAGGAGATCGGACAGAGTTGTACTGCAGCTGCTGTTGGTGGTATGACCTCTTATGTGCAGAATCGGGTGGTGATACAGTATAAAAGAGGATCATATACTCAACAGACGGCCATTCGCTGAGATCTAAGATGTGGACTGGATGAGAGGTCCCTACTCTGACATTTACTGCTTCATTGGCAAATACTTACGAAAGATTAGATTATGGTCCAATAAACCTAGGTTGACCATGGGGCTTCAAGTCACCGGATTAGTACTCCAGCACTCTCCTATTGCATGTCTGTGTTTACTAGCACTTGCAGCTGAGTTGGTTTTATGGTTATGAAATTAATAAGCTCACAAAAGGTACTTATTTTCTAAAAAACATCTTGGGGCTGGAAATGTGGTTTTGAAGAAAAAAACGTGATAAAGTTTCTGACGAATTAGAGTTAGAGTTCGAGAGTTAAGCGTTAGAGAGTTAGAGCGTTTCAGTGCTGCGTGAAAGGGGGCCTTAATCACAAGGCAGCACTCCGCCACATTATGCCTTGTAAATAAGGTGAAGGGCTTATCGCCACAGGAATGTCATATAGAGTTACGTTACTGTGGCGATAAACTCTTGTAAATATGCCCCCAAGAGTTGGAGGCAGAGTTAGAGTTTGAGAGGAAGGGGCCTATGTACAAGCCCCTATCGCCACGGGAATGTCACTTTTTGCGACGTTCCTGTGGCAATAGGGGCTTCACCTTATTTACAAGACGGCGTTAAAACACTTAACGTGGCTTAATGCTGCCTTCTAAATAAGGCCCCCTTTCATGCTATGCATAGCGTGAAAGGGGTGGGCAGTGGGTGTTGCGGTGGGCATTGCACATGCAACACCCATTGATTCTGACGCTGCCCCCTATTTACAAGGGAGGTGCAAATAGGAGCCAGCGCCAGAATTAAGACCAGGCAAAACCTGCTCTTACCCTGGCGCAATGAGGAGAAATGGCCTTGTGCAGCACACATGAAAACAGCTAAAGGCCAATGATTGTTTATGTACAGGAAGGTCCCCCTTCCTACACATAAACAATAATTTTTTTTAAATGCTGTTTTGCAACTTCTGCATGTCCTGCATTAAGCAGCACACATAGAAGTTACAAAATGACATTTAAAGAAAAATAATCTTCCAATGCATGCAGACACCATTGCACTATGGTTCAAGGGTGCCTGCGTTGGCTTTAGGCTGCTAAGTGTAGCGCCAGCACAAGGGGAAACGCACATACACAATCTTCCGATGCATGCAGACACCATTGCACTATAGTGCAAGGGTGCCTGTGTTGGAGCTAGGCTTCTAAGTGTAGCGCCAGCACAGGGGGAAAGGCAGGGCTGCACCATATTAGTTTAGCAACTTAGCGCCAACGCAGGCTCCCTTGCACCATAGTGCAAAGGTGTCTGCGTGCAGGGGAGTATTGTTTATGTGTAGGAAGGTATCCCCTCCTGCACATAAAAAATCCTAAAATGCCATTTTGTCACGTCATGTGTGCTGCTTCATGCAGCACACATGAAAGTGACAAATTTGCATTTTTATTTTTTTTAAGATTGTTTATGTACAGGAAGGGGGACCTTCCTGTACAATCCAAGGCATTTTGCTTTTTCCATGTGTGCTGCCTTGTGCAAAAAGCAAAAACGAGGAGAAATAATGCATTTTTCCTCGTTTCGCCAACTTAAGACCAGGGTTTTCCTGGTCTGAATTTTGGCGTGCATCGTATGTACACCACCCTTGTTCATAGGGGCAGCGTCAAATACAATGGGTGTTGCGGTGGAACGCCCACAGCAACACCCATTGCCCTCCGCTTTCACGTTAACCATAGCGTGAAAGGGGGCCTTATGTACAAGGCAGCGTCAAACCACGTTAAGTGGTTTAACGCTGCCTTGTAAATAAGGCGCAGCCCCTATCGCCACCACAACGTCGGTAAAAGTGACGTTGTGGTGGCAATAGGGGCTTGTACATATGCCCCTTAGAGTTGTTAGAGTTAGAGTTAGAAAGTTAGAGTTACAGACAGTTAGAGAGTTACAGAGTTACAGTTAGAGTAAGGAAATGCTTCTTTGTGCTTGATCACTTCCAAGTTTTGGACTGATGCTGCTGGTTTTTCGACTCTCAGAATGCACTGAGGCCTGCTAACCAAACTTCAAGAGACACCGACCCCTGTTGCCAAAGTTGCCCCACCTTATCTGTGGACTGAGGAGTAACAGCAAAGACACCGCTGTCAACCACACAGCACCCAGATCATCTTTCACAATCCTCAACATTCTTCATCCTCAGCATCAGGACTACTCCATTAAAGTCTTAGGCCATCTTGCAGTAAAGTGTGGAACTGGTCCTGAGATTGCTTTCATGATCAGGTAGCTGTTCAAATTCTTCTTAGTGGACCCTCCCCTAACCTTCTCCCTGTCAGAGTTACTCGCCCCACTTTGGCCAGAGCAGAAAAACATAACTCTTTCAAATGTTTCAAAAGTTTGTAAACTTTACAGTTCCCAATGCTTGTTTGCACTTTGGACTAAAAAGCTGAGATTTACATTTTACTTGAAATTCTTTATTTGCGGAACCCTGTGGTAGAATTTGCTCATTTTTGTGCCTAAAAATTCATAAAAATATGATCTATGTTTATAAATGTGTGTCAGATTTCTTTTATGTTGTGTGACTTTCTTATTTCCTTGTTTGGTGCTTCTTAATACTTGACACTAGTTCCTTTGTTTAAGTCTCACCTCTCGAAGCTACAGCTACTCAGGGTTGAGCTAAAGATTTTACAAATGATTTATTCGACCCAAGACAGCTTTTTGAGTTTATTACACAGTATAGCTGCACAACCTTACCATATAATATGCCACAATCCTCACAGTGAGAGTTAGACTAAGAATAATAAGAATAATTATGAGAATAAGAATAATAGTAAAACGTTAGAATTAAAGAAAGAACAAGAGTAAGAGTTAGAGTAAGAAGGACAGTTAGAGTAATAATGAGATTTATAGTTAGAGTAGACTGGGAGTTAGAGTAGAATAAGAATTAGAGTAAGACTAAGCGCAAAAGTAAGAATAAGAATAATAGTAAGATTAGTAGAAGGAACAAGAGTATGAATTAACGGAATAAGAATATTAAGAATAACAGTAAGAATAGGAATACAAATATATTAAGGTTATGAATAGGAATTAGAACAAGAATTAGAATAAGAATAATAAAAATTGTAAGGGTAAGAAGAAGAATGATACGAATTATAGTGAAAATAAGATTGACATTAAGTATAAATATAAGAGTAGGAGTAAGAATAAAAATAAAAGTAAGAGTAAGAATGAATAGAATAAGAATAATAAGAATAATGTTAAGAGTAAGAATAAAAGTACGAATGAAAATAGTAGGAATATCAGTAAGATTAAGGACAATAAGAATAACAGTAAGATTAGGAATAAGAATATGATTTAAAGTTGAAGTTAGATTTAGAGTTAAACTAAGACTAAAACTAAAAAGAATAATATTAAGAGTAAAAATAAAAATGTTAACAATAATAGTAAGATTAAGATAAAGATGAAGTATAATAAGACTAGGAGTAAGAATAAGAGTAAGAGTAAGAATAACAAGATTAAGAATAATATTAAGAGTAAGGATACAAATATAACGAATGACAGTAAGAATAAGAATAAAAACAATAACAACAATAAGAATAAGAAGAAGAATAGTAAGAGTAAGACTGATAGTAAGATTAAGAATATGAATGGGAATATGAGATAAAGTTAAAGTTAGATTTAGAATAAGACTAAGACTAAAAAGAATTAGAATACGAATAAGAGTAAGAATAAAAATTAGAATACGAATAAGAATAAGAGTAAGAATAAAAATTAGAATACGAATAAGAATAAGGATAAGAAAAAGTATAGGAATAAGAATAAAAATGATGACTCAGAATAAGATTAGGAGTAAGAATAACAATCATGAATAAGAATAAGATTAAGAATTTGGACAATACCTTTTTTATAAAGAGATTCATGCTGAGCTTCTATTCTTTTTAAGGTTTACAAATAGCATGTGTAACATTAATCAATTTTATTATAATCAAATTATTAACCTCAGAAAGATAGAAGTTTGAGTCGGTTGTGCTGAAGTTTGAGCCCCGACCACCAGCTGACTGAGGTGTTCAGGGGTTCTGATCATGGACTTTAAATGTAAGTAAGGTTCCACCCACCTCCGCTGATCCTGGCCCAGTCTCCGCCAATCATCTTGAAGGGCTGGTTGCCGGTGCCGACGGCCCACACTCCGGCTAAACCGACAGTGACGTGGAGGAAATGTCCCAGGATCGGATTCCAGATTAAATTGTTCAGGGTGAAAACATTTCCAGTTTCATTCAATCCGAACACCTGGCCATTGCCGGCATCAACCTGCACCATGGTCCCCGTGACTTTATCACAGCTCAGAGATACATCATCACCTACAGGGTGAGAAGAGGGAGAGGACAGCTGGCAGCTGAGCACTCAATTACAGACACAAAGCATCCCCTGCCTAGTGTTAAGGATTCTTTAAAATAGACATGGAGTGAGCTCTGGCTCTGCCCAGGGGAGTAATACTGTCTCACCTCAGGCTATTAGCTGTTTGGTGAACATTTCTCTTCCTAAAGAGTGCTTGCATTATTGAGGGACTAAGTATCATGTGCAACAAACGCTCACTCATTACACGCCCAATTCTATAACTCTTACCTGCATTTCAAGCAGAAAGCACCATGTTTGTATTTTGTTTTTTTATATCAAGACGCATTTTAATGATTACTACCACCACCATTAAACACCATCATCACCACCATTACCAACATTACTGCCTCTGGCCTCATGGGAAGAAGTCCTGAGTGGAGCTGAGCAGTGAACTGTGCTGTGTTACGGGTATTCAAGGGTGGCTGATACATCCAACTCCTCAGCTTTTGCACCTAGACGTAGGCACCACTGAGACCTATGGCTAGTTTGTTATTCATGTTTCTTATGACATGTTTGCATTCAGTGACTTTCTTCTCTTTCAAAGGAATTGGTTCTGCCTTGATGGCCAGGGATAGAGGGTGTGACGTGCAAAACAGAATTCCCTCAGTGCATCTAACTGCTGTTAATGTACCGTGCACGTGAGCATCTTGGCGATCTAAGCTAAGTTTAATACTTATCCACGTAGGATGCTGCTGTAGTGTTCGCTATGCAAGTCAGGTGTCCGAGAGATGCAAGTACAATTATAAATGGTGCCTCCTGCTTACTGTGTGGGATAAATACATATTATACTCATAAATCACACATGTAATATGTAAGACTTTGTACCCTGATGAAGGGGCATTTTCATACAGGCAGCACGCTACACCATTGGAGAGTGTGTGGTTAGCAGAGAGTTGCATTTGTTGAGTTTCTATGTGGGCAGGGCCGGCTTTGGCGCTGGTGGCACCCCGTGTGACAATGCTTGCTGACGCCCCCTCGGACATCCTTCGCCACGGATTCCCTCACCACCACCCTTTAACAGTGCCCCATATGTCTCCATAACCCATCTTTCCCCAATGCATTTCTTTTGTTTTATAGTGCCACTCATACCAGTGTAGGGTGTCTGAGCACTTTACATCACACACACATCACACAGAGATAGTGAATCATACATGTGTAAATCAGTGCATAGGAAATGTTACATAAGACAGAGGACTGAGTACAAGGTGTAGGAGTCACATGTCACCCATATTGGTAGACAGTATAGTTTAAGAGTGCTGGGACTCGAGAAGCACAAACTCAGAATTTAAAACGTTACACGATGGTTGGGGGTTGTCTTCACTAATAAGAATGATTTCTCCCCAAATAAACCCTTATTGCTGCATTAAGATAATGAAAGACTGGGGAAAAAATCATAACCTGTACCTTGCAGTTTGCAAGCAACCCTTTGATGACAGTTAATAGCTCACTGTTCTATTTTATGATTTTAACCTATTAACTACAAGTAACAAAAGGATCTCTCAGACAAAAGCAGTAATCCAGTGAACCAGCTACATTATACGCACTTCTGCATGGTACACATGCTCTGCAGCAGGCATATTAACCCTCTGCGCTGCCTTATGATGAGTCAGAACTGCCACGAAACAAAACTCCATCTCTCTCCAGGAAGAACATTAATCACTGGAGTTATTTTGACAGTTTTATTGTTGCCTGAAAATTGCTGGAGGTAAGGAAAGTGGCAGCAGGTGCCTTTGAAATCAAAATATACTTGAAAACACAGCGCTTCCCGAAGTCAGCTCCCGGTGCTGTGGCACCGGTCACACCGCCCATGAGCCGGCCCTGTATGTGGCTAGCATGCTGGCATTGTGTGTGAGTCAATCAGGGTTGGTAAACCAATTAATCAGGGTTGGTAAAGCACAACCACTCAACCTTGAGGGTCTCAAGGCACTGGGGGGAGGGGCGGCAGCTCCGTTGAGTGCTGGGGTCACCCAAAAAGCCATGTCTTGAGGCCCTTCCTGAACTGGGGCAATGTGGGAGATTGTGAGGGTGAGAATTTTCTGGGCTTTGGTAGTGAGGTAGGAGAACAATGTTCCTCCCGTTCTAGTCTTGCTGATATGTGGGACGGTGGCCAGTGAGAGCTGGGCTGATCAGAGGTGTCTTTTGGGTACGTGGAAGGAGAGGTGGCTGTTCAGGTATGCTGGTCCGGTGTTGTGAAGGGCCTTGTATGTGTTGGTGAGGATTTTGAAGGTTATTCTTCTTTCGACTGGAAACCAGTGGAGATCGCGGAGGTGTTGGGTGATGTGACTGTGACGGGGGATGTCGAGGATCAGTCTGCCTGTGGCGTGACGGAGGTGAAGGGTTTGAGAGATAGGCATGCACAATGTGACAGAGGAGAAGGGTTCAAGAGATAGGCATGCACAATGTGAAGGAGGTGAAGGGTTCGAGAGATAGGCAAGGACAATGTGACTGATGTGAAGGGTTCAAAGATAGGCATGCACAATGTGACGGAGGTGAAGGGTTCGAGAGATAGGCATGCACAATGTGAAGGAGGTGAAGGGTTCGAGAGATAGGCATGCACAACGTGACGGAGGTGAAGGATTTGAGAGATAGGTATGCACAATGTGAAGGAGGTGAAGGGTTCGAGAGATAGGCATGCACAATGTGACGGAGGTAAAGGGTTCGAGAGATAGGCATGCACAATGTGACTGAGGTGAAGGGTTTGAAGATAGGCATGCACAATGTGACAGCGGTAAAGGGTTTGAGAAATAGGCATGCACAATGTGACGGAGGTGAAGGGTTCGAGAGATAGGCATGCACAACGTGACGGAGGTGAAGAATTTGAGAGCTAGGCAAAGACAATGTGACTGAGGTGAAGGGTTTGAAGATAGGCATGCACAATGTGACGGAGGTAAAGGGTTCGAGAGATAGGCATGCACAATGTGATGGGGTGAAGGGTTCGAGAGATAGGCATGCACAATGCGACAGGATGAAGGGTTCGAGAGATAGGCATGCACAATGTGATGGGGTGAAGGGTTGGAGAGAAATGCTTTTGACACCAAAAGAAAAAGGAGAAGCCTCCAATGCCATCAAGAAGGTGGTAAAAGGGTTCGTATCAGATGACATAGAACAAATAGGTGCACTCTTTTAAAAAGCCAAAGGGTCATGCACAGGGTGCGAGTAAGATCCATCCACAATGTGATGGGGTGAAGGGTTCGAGAGATGCAAGGCCTGCAAAATCACGATTCAAATGAAACAGTTTGTTTATAGACACCATACAATCAATCTTAAATCCTTTACAAATTGCAATACCACCAATGTCATCTATGGAATTGTCTGCCCTTGTGGCAAAATATATGTGGGCCAAACACAGCAAAAGATCAAAGCCCGTATATTACAACACTGCAGCCGGATAAGATGTGGAGTACAAGGAGCGCCCCTGGTGGAGCATTTCAGAGCTGCCGAACATGGTCAGGATGACCTGCAGTGGGTAGTCTCGGAGAAGGCTACCCTTGGCCCCAGAGGAGGGAACATTGGCATGATTCTCAATGTTAGGGAATGCAAATGGATCCCGTTTAGACTCCATACAGATTGGCCTCAATGAATTGGACGCTAGCCATGCACAATTATCGTGCCTAACATCAGAATAAAACTTTTTGCACTCTCTCTTCATAAGTCCTACTACTTACAACAGCTGTTGCATATTGACAAATACTTAGAACATATACTAGTACCCTGTGTCAATGGTGCGTTCCTTTTTCCATCCTGACAATGTATGTTTAACAGTCTGTTTGGAAACTGTTTTTGATATAATTGGTTGACATTTACATTATTTGTATGGTGACTCTATGCCAAGTTCAATGTTTGTCTGTATTGGCATGAGAAAGTGTCTGGAATGTAATCAATGCCTCCCATGTATTCCTTGTTAGTTTAAGATATAGGCAAGCACAATCTGACGGAGGTGAAGGGTTCGAGAGATAGGCATATACAATGTGACGGAGGTGAAGGATTCAAGAGATAGGCAAGCACAATGTGGCAGAGGTGAAGGATTCGAGAGATAGGCACGCACAAAGTGACAGAGGAGAAGGGTTCGAGAGATAGGCATACACAATGTGACAGAGGTGAAGGGTTCGAAAGTAAGGCATACACAATGTGACGGAGGTGAAGGATTTAAGATATAGGCAAGCACAATGTGACGGAGGTGAAGTGTTTGAGAGATAGGCAAGGAGAATGTGACAGAGGTGAAGGGTTTGAGAGATAGGCATACACATTGTGACGGAGGTGAAGGGTTTGAGAGATAGGCATACACAATGTGACGGAGGTGAAGGATTCGAGAGATAGGCAAGCACAATGTGACGGAGGTGAAGGGTCCTAGAGATAGGCATGCACAATGTGACGGAGGTGAAGGGTTCGAGAGATAGACGTACACAATGTGACGGAGTTGATGGATTTAAGATATGGGCATGCACAAGGTGATGGAGGTGAAGGGTTCGAGAGCTAGGCAAGCACAATGTGACGGAGGTGAAGGGTTCGAGAGATAGGCATGCACAATGTGATGGAGGTGAACGGTTTGAGAGATAGTCATGGACAATGTGACAGAGGTGAAGGATTTGAGAGATAGGCAAGCACAATGTGACAGAGGTGAAGGGTTTAAGAGATAGGCAAGCACAATATGACGGAGGTGAAAGGTTCGAGAGATAGGCATACAAAATTTGATGGAGGTGAAGGGTTCGTGAGATAGGCATACACAATTTGACAGAGGTAAAGGATTTAAGATATAGGCAAGCACAATCTGACAGAGGTGAAATGTTTGAGAGATAGGCAAGGACAATGTGAGGGAGGTAAAGGGTTTGAGAGATAGGCATGCACAATGTGACGGAGGTGAAGGGTTTGAGAGATAGGCATACACAATATGACGGAGGTGAAGGATTTAAGATATAGGGAAGCACAATGTGACAGAGGTGAAGGGTTCGAGAGAAAGGCATGCACAATGTGACGGAGGTGTAGGGTTCGAGAGATAGGCATGCACAATGTGATGGAGGTGAAGGGTTAAAGAGATTGGCATGCACAATGTGACGGAGGTAAAGGGATTGAGAGATAAGCATGCACAATGTGATGGGGTGAAGGGTTTGAGAGATAGGCATGCACAATGTGACAGAGGTGAAGGGTTTGAAAGATAGGCATGCACAATGTGACAGAAATGAAGGGTTCGAAAGATAGGCATGCACAATGTGGCAGAGGTGAAGGCGTCGAGAGATAGGCATGCACAATGTGATGGGGTGAAGGGTTCGAGAGATAGGCATGCACAATGTGACGGAGGTGAAGTGTTCAAGAGACAGGCATACAGAATGTGAAGGAGGTGAAGTGTTCGAGAGATAGGCATACACAATGTGACGGAGGTGAAGGGTTCGAAAGATAGGCATGAACAATGTGACCGAGGTGAAGAGAGATAGGCATGCACAATGTGTTGAAGGTGAAGGGTTTGAGAGATAACCATGCACAATGGGATGGAGGTGAAGGGTTTGAGAGATAGGCATGCACAATGTGACGAAGGTGAAGGGTTTGAGAGATAGGCATGGACAATGTGACAGAGGTGAACGGTTTGAGAGATAGTCATGGACAATGTGACAGAGGTGAAGGATTTGAGAGGTAGGCATGCACAATGTGGCGGAGGTGAACGGTTTGAGAGATAGTCATGGACAATGTGACAGAGGTGAAGGATTTGAGAGATAGGCAAGCACAATATGACGGAGGTGAAAGGTTCGAGAGATAGGCATACACAATTTGATGGAGGTGAAGGGTTCGTGAGATAGGCATACACAATTTGACAGAGGTAAAGGATTTAAGATATAGGCAAGCACAATCTGACAGAGGTGAAATGTTTGAGAGATAGGCAAGGACAATGTGAGGGAGGTAAAGGGTTTGAGAGATAGGCATGCACAATGTGACAGAGGTGAAGGGTTTGAGAGATAGGCATACACAATATGACGGAGGTGAAGGATTTAAGATATAGGGAAGCACAATGTGACGGAGGTGAAGGGTTCGAGAGAAAGGCATGCACAATGTGACGGAGGTGAAGGGTTCGAGAGATAGGCAAGGACAATGTGACTGAGGTGAAGGGTTTGAAGATAGGCATGCACAATGTGATGGAGGTGAAGGGTTAAAGAGATAGGCATGCACAATGTGATGGAGGTAAAGGGTTTGAGAGATAGGCATGCACAATGTGATGGGGTGAAGGGTTCGAGAGATAGGCATGCACAATGTGACAGAAGTGAAGGGTTTGAGAGGTAGGCATGCACAATGTGGTGGATGTGAAGGGTTTAAGAGATAGGCAAGCAAAATATGACGTAGGTGAAGAGTTCAAGAGATAGGCATACACAATGTGATAGAGGTGAAGGGTTTGTGAGTTAGGCATACACAATCTGACAGAGGTGAAGTGTTTGAGAGATAGGCAAGGACAATGTGAGGGAGGTAAAGGGTTTGAAAGATATACATACACAATGTGACGGAGGTGAAGGGTTCGAGAGATAGGCATACACAATGTGACGGAGGTGAAGGATTTAAGATATAGGCAAGCACAATGTGACGGAGGTGAAGTGTTTGAGAGATAGGCAAGGAGAATGTGACAGAGGTGAAGGGTCCTAGAGATAGGCATGCACAATGTGACGGAGGTGAAGGGTTCGAGAGGTAGGCACACACAATATGACGGAGGTGAAGGATGTAAGATATAGGGAAGCACAATGTGACGGAGGTGAAGGGTTCGAGAGATAGGCAAGGACAATGTGACTGAGGTGAAGGGTTTGAAGATAGGCATGCACAATGTGATGGAGGTGAAGGGTTCGAGAGATAGGCATGCACAATGTGACGGAGGTAAAGGGTTTGAGAGATAGGTATGCACAATGTGACAGGTGTAGGGTTTGAAAGATAGGCATGCACAATGTGGCAGAGGTGAAGGATTTAAGATATAGGCAAGCACAATGTGATGGAGGTGAAGTGTTTGATAGATAGGCAAGGAGAATGTGACAGAGGTGAAGGGTTTGAGAGATAGGCATACACAATGTGACGGAGGTGAAGGGTTCAAGAGATAGGCATACACAATGTGACGGAGGTGAAGAATTCGAGAGATAGGCATGCACAATGTGACAGAGGTGAAGAGAGGTAGGCATGCACAATGTGATGAAGGTGAAGGGTTTGAGAGATAGGCATACACAATGTGACGGAGGTGAAGGATTCAAGAGATAGGCAAGCACAATGTGACGGAGGTGAAGGGTCCTAGAGATAGGCATGCAGAATGTGACGGAGGTGAAGGGTTCAAGAGATAGGCATGCACAATGTGACGAAGGTGAAGGATTCAAGAGATAGGCAAGCACAATGTGACGAAGGTGAAGGATTCAAGAGATAGGCAAGCACAATGTGACAGAGGTGAAGGGTCCTAGAGATAGGCATGCAGAATGTGACGGAGGTGAAGGGTTCGAGAGATAGGCATACACAATATGACGGAGGTGAAGGATTTAAGATATAGGGAAGCACATTGTGACAGAGGTAAAGGGTTCGAGAGATAGGCATACACAATTTGATTAAGGTGAAGGGTTCGAAAGATAGGCATGCACAATGTGAAAGAGGTGAAGAGAGATAGGCATGCACAATGTCACAGAGGGGAAGGGTTTGAGAGGTAGGCATGCACAATGTGACAGAGGTGAAGGGTTCCAAAGTAAGGCATACACAATGTGACAGAGGTGAAGGATTTAAGATATAGGCAAGCACAATGTGACAGACGTGAAGTGTTTGAGAGATAGGCAAGGAGAATGTGACAGAGGTGAAGGGTTTGAGAGACAGGCATACATAATGTGACGGAGGTGAAGGGTTCGAGAGATAGGCATACACAATGTGACAGAGGTGAAGAATTCGAGAGATAGGCATGCACAATGTGACAGAGGTGAAGAGAGATAGGCATGCACAATGTGACGAAGGTGAAGGGTTTGGGAAATAGCAATTCACAATGTGATGGAGGTGAAGGGTTTGAGAGGTAGGCATGCACAATGTGACAGAGGGAATTGGTTTGAGAGGTAGGCATGCACAATGTGACGAAGGTGAAGGGTTTGAGAGATAGGCATGGACAATGTGATGGAGGTGAAGGATTTGAGAGATAGGCAAGCACAATGTGACAGAGGTGAAGGGTTCGAAAGTAAGGCATACACAATGTGACGGAGGTGAAGGATTTAAGATATAGACAAGCACAATGTGACGGAGGTGAAGTGTTTGAGAGATAGGCAAGGAGAATGTGAGGGAGGTAAAGGGTTTGAGAGATAGGCATGCACAATGTGACGGAGGTGAAGGGTTTGAGAGATAGGCATACACAATGTGACGGAGGTGAAGGGTTCGAGAGATAGGCATACACAATGTGACATAGGTGAAGGGTTCATGAGATAGGCATGCACATTGTGACGGAGGTGAAGGGTTCGAGAGATAGGCGTACACAATGTGATGGAGTTGATGGATTTAAGATATAGGCATGCACAAGGTGATGGAGGTGAAGGGTTCGAGAGCTAGGCAAGCACAATGTGACGGAGGTGAAGGGTTCGAGAGATAGGCATGCACAATGTGACAGAAGTGAAGGGTTTGAGAGGTAGGCATGCACAATGTGGTGGATGTGAAGGGTTTAAGAGATAGGCAAGCAAAATATGACGTAGGTGAAGAGTTCAAGAGATAGGCATACACAATGTGATAGAGGTGAAGGGTTTGTGAGTTAGGCATACACAATTTGACAGAGGTAAAGGATTTAAGATATAGGGAAGCACAATCTGACAGAGGTGAAGTGTTTGAGAGATAGGCAAGGACAATGTGAGGGAGGTAAAGGGTTTGAGAGATATGCATACACGATGTGACGGAGGTGAAGGGTTCGAGAGATAGGCATACACAATGTGACGGAGGTGAAGGATTCAAGAGATAGGCAAGCACAATGTGACAGAGGCGAAGGGTCCTAGAGATAGGCATGCACAATGTGACGGAGGTGAAGGGTTCGAGAGGTAGGCACACACAATATGACGGAGGTGAAGGATGTAAGATATAGGGAAGCACAATGTGACGGAGGTGAAGGGTTCGAGAGATAGGCAAGGACAATGTGACTGAGGTGAAGGGTTTGAAGATAGGCATGCACAATGTGATGGAGGTGAAGGGTTCGAGAGATAGGCATGCACAATGTGACGGAGGTAAAGGGTTTGAGAGATAGGTATGCACAATGTGACAGAGGTGTAGGGTTTGAAAGATAGGCATGCACAATGTGACGGAGGTAAAGGGTTTGAGAGATAGGCATGCACAATGTGACAGAAATGAAGGGTTCGAAAGTTAGGCATGCACAATGTGGCAGAGGTGAAGGCTTCGAGAAATAGGCATGCACAATTTGATGGGGTGAAGGGTTCGAGAGATTGGCAAGCACAATGTGACGGAGGTGAAGGGTTCAAGAGACAGGCATACAGAATGTGAAGGAGGTGAAGTGTTCGAGAGATAGGCATACACAATGTGACGGAGGTGAAGGGTTCGAAAGATAGGCATGCACAATGTGACAGATGTGAAGAGAGATAGGCATGCACAATGTGACAGAGGTGGAGGATTCAAGATATAGGCACGCACAATGTGACAGAGGTGAGGGGTTTGAGAGATAGGCATACACAATGTGACGGAGGTGAAGGATTCGAGAGATAGGCATCACAATGTGATGGAGGTGAAGGGTCCTAGAGATAGGCATGCACAATATGACGGAGGTGAAGGGTTAGAGAGATAGGCATACACAATGTGACTGAGGTGAAGGATTTAAGATATAGGCATGCACAAGGTGACAGAGGTGAAGGGTTCGAGAGCTAGGCAAGCACAATGTGACGAAGGTGAAGGGTTCGAGAGATAGGCATGCACAATGTGACGGAGATGAAGGATTCACGAGATAGGCATGCATAATGTGACGGAGGTGAAGGGTTTGAGAGGTAGGCATGCACAATGTGGCGGAGGTGAACGGTTTGAGAGATAGGATTGGACAAAGTGATGGAGGTGAAGGATTTGAGCGATAGGCATGCACAATGTGACGGAGGTGATTGGTTTGAGAGATAGGCATGCACAATGTGACCGAGGTGAAGGGTTTGAGAGATAGGCCATCGCAATGTGAAGGAGGTGAAGGGTTCGAGAGATAGGCATACACAATATGACTGAGGTGAAGGGTTCAAGAGATAGGTATGCACAATGTGATGGAGGTGAAATGTTCGAGAGATAGGCATGCACAATTTGAGGGAGGTGAAGGATTCGAGAGATTGACATGCACAATGTGACAGAGGTGAAGGGTTCAAGAGACAGGCATACACAATGTGAAGGAGGTGAAGGGTTTGAGAGATAGGCATGCACAATGTGACGGAGGTGAAAGTTTTGAGAGATTGGCATACACAATGTGACGGAGGTGAAGGGTTCGAGAGATAGGCATACACAATGTGACGGAGGTGAAAGGTTCGTGAGATAGGCATACACAATGTGACAGAGGAGAAGGATTTAAGATATAGGCACGCTCAATCTGACAGAGATGAAGTGTTTGAGAGATAGGCAAGGACAATGTGAGGGAGGTGAAGGGTTTGAGAGATAGGCATACACAATGTGATGGAGGTGAAAGATGCGAGAGATAGGCACGCACAATGTGACGGATGTGAAGGGTTTGAGAGAAAGGCAAGCACAATGTGACTAAGCTGAAGTGTTTGAGAGATAGGCATACACAATTTGACAAAGGTGAAGGGTTCGAGAGATAGGCGTACACAATGTGACGGAGGTGAAGGATTTAAGATATAGGCAAGCACATTGTGACAGAGGTGAAGTGTTTGAGAGATAGGCAAGGAGAATGTGACAGAGGTGAAGGGTTTGAGAGATAGGCATACACAATGTGACGGAGGTGAAGGATTCGAGAGATAGGCATCACAATGTGACAGAGGTGAAGGGTCCTAGAGATAGGCATGCACAATGTGACGGAGGTGAAGGGTACGAGAGATAGGCATACACAATGTGACGGAGGTGAAGGATTTAAGATATAGGCATGCACAAGGTGACGGAGCTGAAGGGTTCGAGAGCTAGGCAAGGACAATGTGACGGAGGTGAAGTGTTCGAGAGATAGGCATGCACAATGTGATGGAGGTGAAGGATTTGAGAGATAGGCATGCACAATGTGACGGAGTTGAAGGGTTTGAGAGGTAGGCATGCACAATGTGGCGGAGGTGAACGGGTTGAAAGATAGGATTGGACAATGTGATGGAGGTGAAGGATTTGAGCGATATGCATGCACAATGTGACAGAGGTGATTGGTTTGAGAGATAGGCATGCACAATGTGACGGAGGTGAAGGGTTTGAGAGATAGTCAATCACAATGTGAAGGAGGTGAAGGGTTCGAGAGATAGGCATACACAATATGACGGAGGTGAAGGATTTAAGGTATAGGCAAGCACAATGTGACGGAGGTGAAGGGTTCGAGAGATAGGTATGCACAATGTGATGGAGGTGAAATGTTCGAGAGATAGGCATGCACAATTTGACGGAGATGAAGGATTCGAGAGATTGGCATGCACAATGTGACAGAGGTGAAGGGTTCAAGAGACAGGCATACACAATGTGAAGGAATTGAAGGGTTCGAGAGATAAGCATGCACAATGTGACGGAGGTGAAAGGTTTGAGAGATAGGCATACACAATGTGATGGAGGAGAAGGATTTAAGATATAGGCACGCACAATCTGACAGATGAAGTGTTTGAGAGATAGGCAAGGACAATGTGAGGGAGGTGAAGGGTTTGAGAGATAGGCATACACAATGTGACGGAGGTGAAGGGTTTGAGAGAAAGGCAAGCACAATGTGACAGAGGTGAAGGGTTTGAGAGATAGGCATACACAATGTGACGGAGGTGAAGGATTCGAGAGATAGGCATACACAATGTGACGGAGGTGAAGGATTTAAGATATAGGCAAGCACATTGTGACAGAGGAGAAGTGTTTGAGAGATAGGCAAGGAGAATGTGACAGAGGTGAAGGGTTTGAGAGATAGACATACACAATGTGACAGAGGTGAAGGGTTCGAGAGATAGGCATACACAATGTGACGGAGGTGAAGGATTCGAGAGATAAGCATCACAATGTGACAGAGGTGAAGGGTCCTAGAGATAGGCATGCACAATGTGACGGAGGTGAAGGATTTAAGATATAGGCATGCACAAGGTGACGGAGGTGAAGGGTTCGGGAGCTAGGCAAGCACAATGTGACGGAGGTGAAGGGTTCGAGAGATAGGCATGCACAATGTGATGGAGGTGAAGGATTTGAGAGATAGGCATGCACAATGTGACGGAGTTGAAGGGTTTGAGAGGTAGGCATGCACAATGTGGCGGAGGTGAAGGGTTCGAGAGATAGGTATGCACAATGTGATGGAGGTGAAATGTTCGAGAGATAGGCATGCACAATTTGACAGAGGTGAAGGATTCGAGAGATTGGCATGCACAATGTGACAGAGGTGAAGGGTTCAAGAGACAGGCATACATAATGTGAAGAAGGTGAAGGGTTCGAGAGATAGGCATGCACAATGTGACGGAGGTGAAAGGTTTGAGAGATAGGCATACACAATGTGCCAGAGGTGAAGGGTTCGAGAGATAGGCATACACAATGTGACGGATGTGAAAGGTTCGTGAGATAGGCATACACAATGTGACGGAGGAGAAGGATTTAAGATATAGGCACGCACAATCAGACAAAGATGAAGTGTTTGAGAGATAGGCAAGGACAATGTGAGGGAGGTGAAGGGTTTGAGAGATAGACATAAACAATGTGATGGAGGTGAAGGGTTCGAGAGATAGGCATACACAATGTGACGGAGGTGAAGGATTTAAGATATAGGCAAGCACATTGTGACAGAGGTGAAGTGTTTGAGAGATAGGCAAGGAGAATGTGACAGAGGTGAAGGGTTTGAGAGATAGGCATACACAATGTGACAGAGGTGAAGGGTCCTAGAGATAGGCATGCACAATGTGATGGAGGTGAAGGGTTCGAGAGATAGGCATACACAATGTGACGGAGGTAAAGGATTTCAGATATAGGCATGCACAAGGTGACGGAGGTGAAGGGTTCGAGAGTTAGGCAAGCACAATGTGACGGAGGTGAAGGGTTCGAGAGATAGGCATGCACAATGTGATGGAGGTGAAGGATTTGAGCGATAGGCATGCACAATGTGATGGAGGTGATTGGTTTGAGAGATAGGCATGCACAATGTGATGGAGGTGAAGGGTTTGAGAGATAGGCAAGCACAATGTGAAGGAGGTGAAGGGTTCGAGAGATAGGCATACACAATGTGACGGAGGTGAGGGGTTCGTGAGATAGGCATACACAATGTGACGTAGGTGACGGATTTAAGATATAGGCAAGCACAGTCTGACAGAGGTGAAGTGTTTGAGAGATAGGCAAGGACAATGTGAGGGAGGTGAAGGGTTTGAGAGATAGGCAAGCACAATGTGACAGAAGTGAAGGGTCCTAGAGATAGGCATGCACAATGTGATGGAGGTGAAGGGTTCGAGAGATAGGCAAACACAATATGACAGAGGTGAAGGGTTCGAGAAATAGGCATACACAATGTTACGGAGGTGAAGGATTTAAGATATAGGCAAGCACATTGTGACAGAGGTGAAGTGTTTGAGAGATAGGAAAGGAGAATGTGACAGAGGTGAAGGGTTTGAGAGATAGACATACACAATGTGACAGAGGTGAAGGGTTTGAGAGATAGGCATACACAATGTGACGGAGGTGAAGGATTCGAGAGATAGGCATCACAATGTGACAGAGGTGAAGGGTCCTAGAGATAGGCATGCACAATGTGACGGAGGTGAAGGGTACGAGAGATAGGCATACACAATGTGACGGAGGTGAAGGATTTAAGATATAGGCATGCACAAGGTGACGGAGGTGAAGGATTCGAGAGCTAGGCAAGGACAATGTGACGGAGGTGAAGTGTTCGAGAGATAGGCATGCACAATGTGATGGAGGTGAAGGATTTGAGAGATAGGCATGCACAATGTGACGGAGTTGAAGGGTTTGAGAGGTAGGCATGCACAATGTGGCGGAGGTGAACGGGTTGAGAGATAGGATTGGACAATGTGATGGAGGTGAAGGATTTGAGCGATAGGCATGCACAATGTGACAGAGGTGATTGGTTTGAGAGATAGGCATGCACAATGTGACGGAGGTGAAGGGTTTGAGAGATAGGCAATCGCAATGTGAAGGAGGTGAAGGGTTCGAGAGATAGGCATACACAATATGACGGAGGTGAAGGATTTAAGATATAGGCAAGCACAATGTGACGGAGGTGAAGGGCTCCAGAGATAGGTATGCACAATGTGATGGAGGTGAAATGTTCGAGATATAGGCATGCACAATTTGACAGAGGTGAAGGATTCGAGAGATTGGCATGCACAATGTGACAGAGGTGAAGGGTTCAAGAGACAGGCATACACAATGTGAAGGAATTGAAGGGTTCGAGAGATAAGCATGCACAATGTGACGGAGGTGAAAGGTTTGAGAGATAGGCATACACAATGTGACAGAGGTGAAGGTTTCGAGAGATAGGCATACACAATGTGACGTAGGTGAAAGGTTCGTGAGATAGGCATACACAATGTGACGGAGGAGAAGGATTTAAGATATAGGCACGCACAATCTGATAAAGATGAAGTGTTTGAGAGCTAGGCAAGGGCAATGTGAGGGAGGTGAAGGGTTTGAGAGATAGGCATACACAATGTGACGGAGGTGAAGGGTTTGAGAGAAAGGCAAGCACAATGTGACGAAGCTGAAGTGTTCGAGAGATAGGCATACACAATGTGACAGAGGTGAAGGGTTCGAGAGATAGGCATACACAATGTGACGGAGGTGAAGGATTTAAGATATAGGCAAGCACATTGTGACAGAGGAGAAGTGTTTGAGAGATAGGCAAGGAGAATGTGACAGAGGTGAATGGTTTGAGAGATAGGCATACACAATGTGACAGAGGTGAAGGGTTCGAGAGATAGGCATACACAATGTGACGGAGGTGAAGGATTCGAGAGATAAGCATCACAATGTGACAGAGGTGAAGGGTCCTAGAGATAGGCATGCACAACGTGACGGAGGATAAGGGTTCGAGAGATAGGCATACACAATGTGACGGAAATGAAGGATTTAAGATATAGGCATGCACAAGGTGACAGAGGTGAAGGGTTCGAGAGCTAGGCATCACAATGTGACAGCGGTGAAGGGTCCTAGAGATAGGCATGCACAATGTGACGGAGGTGAAGGTTTCGAGAGATAGGCATACACAATGTGACGGAGGTGAAGGATTTCAGATATAGGCATGCAGAAGGTGACGGAGGTGAAGGGTTCGAGAGCTAGGCAAGCACAATGTGACAAAGGTGAAGGGTTCGAGAGAAAGGCATGCACAATGTGATGGAGGTGAAGGATTTGAGCGAAAGGCATGCACAATGTGATGGAGGTGATTGGTTTGAGAGATAGGCATGCACAATGTGATGGAGGTGAAGGGTTTGAGAGATAGGCATACACAATGTGACGGAGGTGACGGGTTCGTGAGATAGGCATTCACAATGTGACGTAGGTGACGGATTTAAGATATAGGCAAGCACAGTCTGACAGAGGTGAAGTATTTGAGAGATAGGCAAGCACAATGTGACAGAAGTGAAGGGTCCTAGAGATAGGCATGCACAATGTGATGGAGGTGAAGGGTTCGAGAGATAGGCAAACACAATATGAAGGAGGTGAAGGATTTAAGATATAGGCAAGCACAATGTGATGGAGGTGAAGGCTTTGAGAGATATGCATGCACAATGAGAAGGAGGTGAAATATTCAAGAGATTGGCATACACAATGTGACAGAGGTGAAGGATTCGAGAGATAGGCATGCACAATGTGACAGAGGTGAAGGGTTCAAGAGCTAGGCATACACAATGTGATGGAGGTGAAGGGTTTGAGAGAAAGGCAAGCACAATGTGACGAAGCTGAAGTGTTCGAAAGATAGGCATACACAATGTGACAGAGGTGAAGGGGTCGAGAGAAAGGCAAGCACAATGTGACGGAGGTGAAGGATTTAAGATATAGGCAAGCACATTGTGACAGAGGAGAAGTGTTTGAGAGATAGGCAAGGAGAATGTGACAGAGGTGAAGGGTTTGAGAGATAGGCATACACAATGTGACAGAGGTGAAGGGTTCGAGAGATAGGCATGCACAATGTGACGGAGGTGAAGGGTTCGAGAGATAGGCATGCACAATGTGACGGAAGTGTAGGATTTAAGATATAGGCATGCACAAGATGACGGAGGTGAAGGGTTCGAGAGCTAGGCATCACAATGTGACAGCGGTGAAGGGTCCTAGAGATAGGCATGCACAATGTGACGGAGGTGAAGGGTTCGAGAGATAGGCATACACAATGTGACAGAGGTGAAGGGTTCGAGAGAAAGGCATGCACAATGTGATGGAGGTGAAGGATTTGAGCGATAGGCATGCACAATGTGATGGAGGTGATTGGTTTGAGAGATAGGCATGCACAATGTGATGGAGGTGAAGGGTTTGAGATATAGGCAAGCACAGTCTGACAGAGGTGAAGTATTTGAGAGATAGGCAAGGACAATGTGAGGGAGGTGAAGGGTTTGAGAGAGAGGCATACACAATGTGACGGAGGTGAAGGATTCGAGAGATAGGCAAGCACAATGTGACAGAAGTGAAGGGTCCTAGAGATAGGCATGCACAATGTGATGGAGGTGAAGAGTTCGAGAGATAGGCAAACACAATATGAAGGAGGTGAAGGATTTAAGATATAGGCAAGCACAATGTGATGGAGGTGAAGGCTTTGAGAGATAGGCATGCACAATGTGAAGGAGGTGAAATGTTCAAGAGATTGGCATACACAATGTGACAGAGGTGAAGGATTCGAGAGATAGGCATGCACAATGTGACAGAGGTGAAGGGTTCAAGAGCTAGGCATACACAATGTGATGGAGGTGAAGGGTTTGAGAGAAAGGCAAGCACAATGTGACGAAGCTGAAGTGTTCGAAAGATAGGCATACACAATGTGACAGAGGTGAAGGGTTCGAGAGATAGGCATACACAATGTTACGGAGGTGAAGGATTTAAGATATAGGCAAGCACATTGTGACAGAGGTGAAGTGTTTGAGAGATAGGAAAGGAGAATGTGACAGAGGTGAAGGGTTTGAGAGATAGGCATACACAATGTGACAGAGGTGAAGGGTTCGAGAGATAGGCATACACAATGTGACGGAGTTGAAAGGTTTGAGAGGTCGGCATGTGTTAAAGATTGCAGGAATCGCTGTTAGCATGAGCTGAAAGCCATTTTGTACTTGGCAGCCATTTTAGTTAGCCATGTGCTCGCCATGTGCTTTCTCCCTCTTCCAGAGTCTTGCACATGCTCAGAGAGGCCTAGCTGGTAGAATGCACCTGCTCCTAGTATACAACTGTCAAGCTATTCTTACTCATGTAAGCAGTTTAGTCTCCCCTCCCACTTTGTGGAGCAAGCAAATTTTGTATGCCCATATTAGTCAATAAGCATGCTTGTATGTGCTAGGACCTCCCCTTGATTTTATGCTGACTATGTAACAAATACATATATAAGGACCCTGTTCTCTGCACTCATTAGAATGCCTCCTACAGTGGCCTGCGGGTACCGTAAGATGCAATCTCCCTCATCTGAGGTTAATAAAACATGTTTTTTGATATTACAGCTTCTGTGCCAATCTCTTCTTTGTTGGTTTTAAGGACCAGATGTATCAGTGAACCCCTAAGAAGGTTTTTATTTCTACACATGCACAATGTGACGGAGTTGAAGGGTTTGAGAGGTAGGCATGCACAATGTGGCGGACGTGAACGGTTTGAGAGATAGGATTGGACAATGTGATGGAGGTGAAGGATTTGAGCGATAGGCATGCACAATGTGATGGAGGTGATTGTTTGAGAGATAGGCATGCACAATGTGACGGAGGTGAAGGGTTTGAGAGATAGGCAATCACAATGTGAAGGAGGTGAAGGGTTCGAGAGATAGGCATACACAATATGACGGAGGTGAAGGATTTAAGATATAGGCAAGCACAATGTGACAGAGGTGAAGGGTTCAAGAGACAGGCATACACAATGTGACGGAGGTGAAAGGTTTGAGAGATAGGCATACACAATGTGACAGAGGTGAAGGGTTCGAGAGATAGGCATACACAATGTGACGTAGGTGAAAGGTTCGTGAGATAGGCATACACAATGTGACGAGGAGAAGGATTTAAGATATAGGCATGCACAATCTGACAGAGATGAAGTGTTTGAGAGATAGGCAAGGACAATGTGAGGGAGGTGAAGGGTTTGAGAGATAGGCAAGGAGAATGTGACAGAGGTGAAGGGTTTGAGAGATAGGCATACACAATGTGACAGAGGTGAAGTGTTCGAGAGGTAGGCATGCACAATGTGGCGGAGGTGAAGGATTTGAGCGATAGGCATGCACAATGTGACAGAGGTGATTGGTTTGAGAGATAGGCATGCACAATGTGACGGAGGTGAAGGGTTTTTCGAGATAGGCAATCACAATGTGAAGGAGGTGAAGGGTTCAAGAGATATGCATACACAATATGATGGAGGTGAAGGATTTATGATATAGGCATGCACAATGTGACGGAGGTGAAGGGTTCCAGAGATAGGTATGCACAATGTGATGGAGGTGAAATGTTCGAGAGATAGGCATGCACAATTTGACGGAGGTGAAAGGTTTGAGAGATAGGCATACACAATGTGACAGAGGTGAAGGGTTCGAGAGATAGGCATACACAATGTGATGTAGGTGAAAGGTTCGTGAGATAGGCATACACAATGTGACAGAGGAGAAGGATTTAAGATATAGGCACACACAATCTGACAGAGATGAAGTGTTTGAGAGATAGGCAAGGACAATGTGAGGGAGGTGAAGGGTTTGAGAGATAGGCATACACAATGTGAGGGAGGTGAAGGGTTTGAGAGATAGGCATACACAATGTGATGGAGGTGAAAGATGCGAGAGATAGGCACGCACAATGTGACGGATGTGAAGGGTTTGAGAGAAAGGCAAGCACAATGTGATAAAGCTGAAGTGTTCGAGAGATAGGCAGTCACAATGTGACAGAGGTGAAGGGTTCAAGAGATAGGCATACACAATGTGACGGAGGTGAAGGATTCAAGAGATAAGCATCACAATGTGACAGAGGTGAAGGGTCATAGAGATAGGCATGCACAATGTGACGGAGGTGAAGGGTTCAAGAGATAGGCATACACAATGTGACAGAGGTGAAGGGTTTGAGAGGTAGGCTTGCACAATGTGATGGAGGTGAAGGATTTGAGAGATAGGATTGGACAATGTGATGGAGGTGAAGGATTTGAGCAATAGGCATGCACAATGTGACGGAGGTGATTGGTTTGAGAGATAGGCATCCACAATGTGACGGAGGTGAAGGTTTTGAGAGATAGGCAATGACAATGTGAAGGAGGTGAAGGGTTCGAGAGATAGGCATACACAATATGACGGAGGTGAAGTATTTAAGATATAGGCAAGCACAATGTGACGGAGGTGAAGGGTTCGAGAGATAGGTATGCACAATGTGATGGAGGTGAAATGTTCGAGAGATAGGCATGCACAATTTGACGGAGGTGAAGGATTCGAGAGATTGGCATGCACAATGTGACAGAGGTGAAGGGTTCAAGAGACAGGCATACACAATGTGATGAAGGTGAAGGGTTCGAGAGATAGGCATGTACAATGTGACGGAGGTGAAGGATTCGAGAGATAGGCATCACAGTGTGACGGAGGTGAAGGATTTCATATATAGGCATGCACAAGGTGACGGAGGTGAAGGGTTCGAGAGCTAGGCAAGCACAATGTGACGGAGGTGAAGGGTTCGAGAGACAGGCATGCACAATGTGATGGAGGTGAAGGATTTGAGAGATAGGCGTGCACAATGTGACGGAGTTGAAGGGTTTGAGAGGTAGGCATGCACAATGTGGCGGAGGTGAACAGTTTGAGAGATAGGATTGGACAATGTGACTAGAGGTGAAGGGTTTGAACGATAGGCATGCACAATGTGACGGAGGTGAAGGGTTTGAGAGATAGGCAGGCACAATGTGACTGGAGGTGAAGGGTTTGAGAGATAGGCATGCACAATGTGACAGCAGGTAAAGGGTTTGAGAAATAGGCATGCACAATGTGACGGAGGTGAAGGGTTCGAGAGATAGGCATGCACAGACGTGACGGAGGTGAAGAATTTGAGAGATAGGCAAGGACAATGTGACTAAGGTGAAGGGTTTGAAGATAGGCATGCACAATGTGACGGAGGTAAAGGGTTCGAGAGATAGGCATGCACAATGTGACTGGAGGTGAAGGGTTTGAGAGATAGGCATGCACAATGTGACGGAGGTGAAGAATTTGAGAGACTAGGCAAAGACAATGTGACAGAGGTGAAGGGTTTGAGAGATAGGCATGCACAATGTGACGGAGGTGAAGGGTTCGAGAGATAGGCATGCACAATGTGAATGAGGTGAAGGGTTTGAAGATAGGCATGCACAATGTGACGGAGGTGAAGGGTTCGAGAGATAGGCATGCACAATGTGATGGGGTGAAGGGTTCGAGAGATAGGCATGCACAATGCGACAGGATGAAGGGTTCGAGAGATAGGCATGCACAATGTGACGGAGGTGAAGGGTTTGAGAGATAGGCAAGCACAATGTGACGGAGGTGAAGGGTTCGAGACATAGGCATGCCAAATGTGACGGAGGTGAAGGGTTCGAGAGGTAGGCATGCACAATGCGACGGAGGAGAAGGATTCGAGAGATAGGCATGCACAATGTGACAGAGGTGAAGGGTTCGAGAACACGGCGCTGATGTGGGGACCTACACGTCCTTCTTACGTGCTCTAGGTTTGGCTCATGACGAAGATCCACGGTTAAATGCGACATGGACATCGGAACATAGATTTTAATTTTCCAGTGGGATGGAATTATCACCACTGATAAAGGAACATTTTGGACTCTTGTAAGCCTTGAGAAAGTCGCTCGACAAAATTCCTTTGTGCGACGAAACACGTGTTGGCTGATGCAAGAACAGAGAGAATAAAGAAAAGAAACCAAGCTCGAAAATTTCTCTGTATCATTTATGCTTGACTAAAACAAATTGGATAATTGCATATTACTTAAAAGACGTGTGCTGAGGATTGTGTTTGGGTTCGAGAGACAGGCATACACAATGTGACAGAGGTGAAGGGTTCGAGAGATAGGCATGCACAATGTGACGGAGGTGAAGGGTTTGAGAGATAGGCATACACATTGTGATGGAGGTGAACGGTTTGAGAGATAGGCAAGCATAATGTGACAGAGGTGAAGGGTTCGAGAGACAGGCATGCACAATGTGACGGAGGTAAAGGGTTCGAGAGCTAGGCAAGCACAATGTGACGGAGGTGAAGTGTTCGAGAGATAGGCATGCACAATGCGATGGAGTTGAAGGGTTTGAGAGGTATTCATGCACAATGTGGCTGAGGTGAACAGTTTGAGAGATAGGATTGGACAATGTGATGGAGGTGAAGGATTTGAGCGATAGGCATGCACAATGTGACGGAGGTGATTGGTTTGAGAGATAGGCATCCACAATGTGATGGAGGTGAAGGGTTTGAGAGATAGGCAAGCACAATGTGAAGGAGGTGAAGGGTTCGAGAGATAGGCATACACAATGTGACGGAGGTGAAGGGTTCGTGAGATAGGCATACACAATGTGACGGAGGTGACGGATTTAAGATATAGGCAAGCACAGTCTGACAGAGGTGAAGTGTTTGAGAGATAGGCAAGGACAATGTGAGGGAGGTGAAGGGTTTGAGAGATAGGCATACACAATGTGATGGAGGTGAAGGGTTCGAGAGATAGGCATACACAATGTGATGGAGGTGAAGGATTCGAGAGATAGGCAAGCACAATGTGACAGAGGTGAAGGGTCCTAGAGATAGGCATGCACAATGTGATGGAGGTGAAGGTTTCGAGAGATAGGCAAACACAATATGATGGAGGTGAAGGATTTAAGATATAGGCAAGCACAATGTGATGGAGGTGAAGGGTTTGAGAGATAGGCATGCACAATGTGATGGAGGCGAAATGTTCAAGAGATTGGCATACACAATGTGACAGAGGTGAAGAATTCGAGAGATAGGCATGCACAATGTGACAGAGGTGAAGGTTTCAAGAGACAGGCATACACAATGTGACGGAGGTGAAGGGTTCGAGAGATAGGCATGCACAATGTGACGGAGGTGAAGGGTTTGAGAGATAGGCATACACAATGTGATGGAGGTGAAGGGTTCGAGAGATAGGCATACACAATGTGATGGAGGTGAAGGGTTCGAGAGATAGGCATACACAATGTGACGGAGGTGAAGGATTTAAGATATAGGCAAGCACAATGTGACGGAGGTGAAGGGTTCGAGACATAGGTATGCACAATGTGACGGAGGTGAAGGGTTCGAGAGGTAGGCATGCACAATGCGACGGAGGAGAAGGATTCGAGAAATAGGCATGCACAATGTGACAGAGGTGAAGGGTTCGAGAACACGGCGCTGATGTGTGGACCTACACGTCCTTCTTACGTGCTCTAGGTTTGGCTCATGACGAAGATCCACGGTTAAATGCGACGTGGACATCGGAACATAGATTTTAATTTTCCAGTGGGATGGAATTATCACCACTGATAAAGGAACATTTTGGACTCTTGTAAGCCTTGAGAAAGTTGCTGGACAAAATTTCTTTGTGCGACGAAACACGTGTTGGCTGATGCAAGAACAAAGAGAATAAAGAAAAGAAACCAAGCTCGAAAATTTCTCTGTATCATTTATGCTTGACTAAAACAAATTGGATAATTGCATATTACTTAAAAGACGTGTGCTGAGGATTGTGTTTGGGTTCGAGAGACAGGCATACACAATGTGACAGAGGTGAAGGGTTCGAGAGATAGGCATTGACAATGTTACGGAGGTGAAGGGTTTGAGAGATAGGCATACACAATTTGACATAGGTGAAGAGAGATAGGCATGCACATTGTGACGGAGATGAACGGTTTGAGAGATAGGCATGCACATTGTGACGGAGGTAAAGGGTTTGAGAGATAGGCAAGCACAATGTGACGGAGGGGAAGGGTCCTAGAGATAGGCATGCACAATGTGACGGAGGTGAAGGGTTCGTGAGATAGGCGTACATAATGTGACGGAGGTGAATGATTTAAGATATAGGCATGCACTAGGTGACCTGAGGTGAAGGGTTCAAGAGCTAGGCAAGCACAATGTGACGGAGGTGAAGTGTTTGAATGATAGACATGCGCAATGTGACGAAGGTGAAGTGTTTGAGAGATAGGCAAGGAGAATGTGACAGAGGTGAAGAGTTTGAGAGATAGGCATACACAATGTGACAGAGGTGAAGGGTTCGAGAGATAGGCATACACAATGTGACGGAGGTGAAGGATACGAGAGATAGGCAAGCACAATGTGACAGAGGGGAGGGGTCCAGGAGATTGGCATGCACAATGTGACGGAGGTGAAGGGTTCGTGAGATAGGTGTACATAATGTGACGGAGGTGAAAGATTTAAGATATAGGCATGCACAAGGTGATGGAGGTGAAGGGCTCGAGAGCTAGGCAAGCACAATGTGACGGAGGTGAAGGGTTTGAGAGATAGCATGCACAATGTGACAGAGGTGAAGGATTCGAGATAGGCATCATGCACAATGTGACAGAGGTGAAGGGTTAAAGAGACAGGCATACACAATGTGACAGAGGTGAAGGGTTCAAGAGACAGGCATACACAATGTGACGGAGGTGTAGGTACCGAGAGATAGGCATACACAATGTGACGGAGGTGAAGGGTTTGAGAGATAGGCATAGCACAATGTGACAGGAGGTGAAAGGTTCGTGAGATAGGCATACACAATGTGACAGAGGTGAAGGATTTAAGATATAGGCACGCTCAATCTGACAGAGATGAAGTGTTTGAGAGATAGGCAAGGACAATGTGAGAGAGGTGAAGGGTTTGAGAGATAGACATAGCACAATGTGACGGAGGTGAATGGTTCGAGAGATAGGCATACACAATGTGATGGAGGTGAAGGATTCGAGAGATAGGCAAGCACAATGTGACAGAGGTGAAGGGTCCTAGAGATAGACATGCACAATATGATGGAGGTGAAAGGTTCGAGAGATAAGCCATACACAATATGATAGAGGTGAAGGATTTAAGATATAGGCAAGCACAATGTGATGGAGGTGAAGGGTTCGAGAGATAGGCATGCACAATGTGACGGAGGTGAAGGGTTCGAGAGATAGGCATGCACAATGTGACGGAGGTGAAGGATTCGAGAGATAGGCATGTACAATGTGACAGAGGTGAAGGGTTCGAGAGACAGGCATACACAATGTGACAGAGGTGAATGGATCGAGAGATAGGCATGCACAATGTGATGGAGGTGAAGGGTTTGAGAGATAGGCATACACAATTTGACAGAGGTGAAGAGAGATAGGCATGCACAATGTGATGAAGGTGAAGGGTTTGAGAGATAGGCATGCACATTGTGACGGAGGTGAACGGTTTGAGAGATAGGCATGAACAATGTGACGGAGGTGAAGGATTTGAGAGATAGGCAAGCACAATGTGACGGAGGTGAAGGGTTTGAGAGATAGTCATTGACAATGTGACAGAGGCGAAGGGTCTTAGAGATAGGCATGCACATTGTGACAGAGGTGAAGGATTTAAGATATAGGCAAGTACAATCTGACAGAGGTGAAGTGTTAGAGATAGGCATACACAATGTGACGGAGGTGAAGGGTTCGAGAGATAGGCATACACAATGTGACGGAGGTGAAGGATTCGAGAGATAGGCAAGCACAATGTGACAGAGGCGAAGGGTCCTAGAGATAGGCATGCACAATGTGACGGATGTGAAGGGTTCGAGAGATAGGCTTACACAATATGACGGAGGTGAAGGATTTAAGAGATAGGCAAGGACAATGTGACTGATGTGAAGGGTTCAAAAGATAGGCAGGCACAATGTGACAGAGGTGAAGGGTTCGAGAGATAGGCATGCACAATGTGACGGAGGTAAAGGGTTTGAGAGATAGGTATGCACAATGTGACAGAGGTGAAGAGTTTGAAAGTCAGGCATGCACAATGAGACAAAAATGAAGGGTTCGAAAGATAGGCATGCACAATGTGGCAGAGGTGAAGGGTTCGAGAGATAGGCATGCACAATGTGACAGAGGTGAAGGGTTCGAGAGATAGGCAAGGACAATGTGACTGATGTGAAGGGTTCAAAGATAGGCATGCACAATGTGACGGAGGTAAAGGGTTTGAGAGATAGGTATGCACAATGTGACAGAGGTGAAGAGTTGGAAAGATAGGCATGCACAATGTGACAAAAATGAAGGGTTCGAAAGATAGGCATGCACAATGTGGCAGAGGTGAAGGGTTTGAGAGATAGGCATGCACAATGTGACGGGGTGAAGGGTTCAAGAGATAGGCATGCACAATGTTACAGAGGTGAAGGGTTCAAGAGACAGGCATACAGAATGTGACAGGAGGTGAAGTGTTCGAGAGATAGGCATGCACAATGTGACGGAAGTGAAGGATTCGAAAGATAGGCATGCACAATGTGACAGAGGTGAAGAGAGATAGGCATGCACAATGTGACGAAGGTGAAGGGTTTGAGAGATAGGCATGGACATTGTGACGGAGGTAAAGGATTTGAGAGATAGGCAAGCACAATGTGACAGAGGTAGAGGATTCAAGAGATAGGCACGCACAATGTGACAGAGATGAGGGGTTTGAGAGATAGACAAGCACAATGTGACGGAGGTGAAGGATTCGAAAGATAGGCATGGACAATGTGACGGAGGTGAAGGGTTTGAGAGATAGGCTTGCACAATGTGACAGAGGTGAAGGATTCGATAGATAGGCATGCACAATGTGACAGAGTTGAAGAGAGATAGGCATGCACAATGTGACGAAGGTGAAGGGTTAGAGAGATAGGCATGCACAATGTGATGGAGGTGAAGCGTTTGATAGAAAGGCATGCACAATGTGACAGAGGTGAAGGGTTTGAGAGGTAGGCATGCACAATGTGATGAAGGTGAAGGGTTTGAGAGATAGGCATGGACAATGTGACAGAGGTGAAGGATTTGAGAGATAGACAAGCACAATGTGACAGAGGTGGAGGATTCAAGAGATAGGCACGCACAATGTGACAGAGGTGAGGGGTTTGCGAGATAGGCAAGCACAATGTGACGGAGGTGATGGATTCGAGAGATAGGCATGGACAATGTGATGGAGGTGAAGGGTTTGAGAGAAAGGCATGCACAATGTGACGGAGGTGAAGGATTCGAGTGATAGGCATGCACAATGTGATGGAGGTGAAGGCTTCAAGAGACAGGCATACAGAATGTGATGGAGGTGAAGGGTTTGAGAGATAGCATGCACAATGTGACAAAGGTGAAGGGTTTGAGAGATAGGCATGCACAATGCGATGGATGTGAAGGGTTTGAGAGAAAGCCATGTACAATGTGACAGAGGTGAAGGGTTTGAGAGATAGGCTTGCACAATGTGATGGAGGTGAAGGGTTTGAGAGATAGGCATGGACAATGTCACGGAGGTGAAGGATTTGAGGGATAGGCAAGCACAATGTGACGGAGGTGAAGGATTCGAGGAATAGGCACGCACAATGTGAAGGAGGTGAAGGGTTTGATTGAAAGGCAAGCACAATGTGACGGAGCTGAAGGGTTCGAGAGATAGGCATACACAATGTGACAGAGGTGAAGGGTTTGAGAGATAGGCATACACAATGTGACAGAGGTGAAGGATTTAAGATATAGGCAAGCACAATGTGATGGAGGTGAAGTGTTTGAGAGATAGGCAAGGAGACTGTGACAGAGGTGAAGGGTTTGAGAGATAGGCATACACAATGTGACGGAGGTGAAGGGTCATAGAGATAGGCATGCACAATGTGACGGAGGTGAAGGCTTCGAGAGATAGGCATACACAATGTGATGGAAGTGAAGGAATTAAGAAATAGGCATGCACAAGGTGACGGAGGTGCATGGTCCGAGAGCTAGGCAAGCACAATGTGACGGAGGTGAAGGATTTGAGAGATAGGCATGCACAATGTGACGGAGGTGAAGGGTTTGAGAGGTATGCATGCACAATGTGGAGGAGGTGAACGGTTTAAGAGATAGGATTGGACCATGTGACGGAGGTGAAGGATTTGAGCGATAGGCATGCACAATGTGACGGAGGTGAAGGGTTTGAGAGGTATGCATGCACAATGTGGAGGAGGTGAACGGTTTAAGAGATAGGATTGGACAATGTGACGGAGGTGAAGGATTTGAGAGATAGGCATGCACAATGTGGCGGAGGTGATTGGTTTGAGAGATAGGCATGCACAATGTGACGGAGGTAAAGGGTTTGAGAGATAGGCAAGCACAATGTGAAGGAGGTGAAGGGTTTGCGAGATAGGCAAGGACAATGTGAGGGAGGTGAAGTGTTTGAGAGATAGGCATGCACAATGTGACGGAGGTGAAGGATTCGAGAGTTAGGCAAGCACAATGTGATGGAGGTGAAGGCTTCGAGAGACCGGCATACAGAATGTGATGGAGGTGAAGGGTTCGAGAGATAGGCATGCACAATGTGACGGAGGTGAAGGGTTTGAAAGATAGTCATGCACAATGTGACAGAGGTGAAGAGAGATAGCATGCACAATGTGACGAAGGTGAAGGGTTTGAGAGATAGGCATGCACAATGTGATGGATGTGAAGGGTTTGAGGGATAGGCAAGCACAATGTGACGGAGGTGAAGGATTCGAGAGATAGGCACGCACAATGTGACGGAGGTGAAGGGTTTGAGGGAAAAGCAAGCACAATGTGACGGAGCTGAAGGGTTCGAGAGATAGGCATACACAATGTGACAGAGGTGAAGGGTTTGAGAGATAGGCATACACAATGTGACGGAAGGTGAAGGATTTAAGATATAGGCAAGCACAATGTGACGGAGGTGAAGTGTTTGAGAGATAGGCAAGGAGACTGTGACATAGGTGAAGGGTTTGAGAGATAGGCATACACAATGTGACGGAGGTGAAGGGTTTGAGAGATAGGCATACATAATGTGACGGAGGTGAAGGATTCGAGAGATAGGCAAGCACAATGTGACGGAGGTGAAGGGTCCTAGAGATAGGCATGCACAATGTGACAGAGATGAAGGGTTCGAGAGATAGGCATACACAATGTGATGGAAGTGTAGGAATTAAGATAATAGGCATGCACAAGGTGACGGAGGTGAATGGTCCGAGAGCTAGGCAAGCACAATGTGACGGAGGTGAAGGGTTCGACAGATTGGCATGCACAATGTGACGGAGGTGAAGGATTCGAGAGATAGGCATGCACAATGTGACGGAGGTGAAGGATTTGAGAGGTAGGCATGCACAATGTGGAGGAGGTGAACGGTTTGAGAGATAGGATTGGACAATGTGACGGAGGTGAAGGATTTGAGCGATAGGCAAGGACAATGTGAGGGAGGTGAAGTGTTTGAGAGATAGGCATAAACAATGTGACGGAGGTGAAGGGTTCGAGGGATAGCCTTACACAATGTGACGGAGGTGAAGGATTCGAGAGATAGGCAAGCATAATGTGACAGAGATGAAGGGTCCTAGAGATAGGCATGCACAATGTGACGGAGGTGAAGTGTTCGAGAGATAGCATACACAATATGACGGATGTGAAGGATTTAAGATATAGGCAAGCACAATGTGACGGAGGTGAAGGGTTCGAGAGATAGGCATGCACAATGTGATGGAGGTGAAATGTTCGAGAGATAGGCATGCACAATGTGACAGAGGTGAAGGATTCGAGAGATAGGCATGCACAATGTAACAGAGGTGAAGGATTCAAGATACAGGCATACACAATGTGACGGAGGTGAAGGGTCCGAGAGATAGGCATGGACAATGTGATGTAGGTGAAGGGTTTGAGATATAGGCATACACAATGTGACAGAGGTTAAGGGTTCGAGAGATAGGCATACACAATGTGACGGAGGTGAAAGGTTAGTGAGATATGCATACACAATGTGACGAAGGTGAAGGATTTAAGATATAGGCATGCACAATCTGACAGAGATGAAATGTTTGAGAGATAGGCAAGGACAATGTGAGGGAGGTGAAGGGTTTGAGAGATAGGCATACACAATGTGACGGAGGTGAATGGTTCGAGAGATCGGCATACACAATGTGACGGAGGTGAAGGATTCGAGAGATAGGCAAGCACAATGTGACAGAGGTGAAGGGTCCTAGAGATAGACATGCACAATATGACGGAGGTGAAGGGCTCGAGAGAAAGCCATACACAATATGACGGATGTGAAGGATTTAAGATATAGGCAAGCACAATGTGATGGAGGTGAAGGGTTCGAGAGATAAGCACGCACAATGTGACGGAGGTGAAGGTTTCGAGAAATAGGCATGCACAATGTGACGGAGGTGAAGGATTCGAGAGATAGGTATGCACAATGTGACAGAGGTGAAGGTTTCGATAGACAGGCATACACAATGTGACTGAGGTGAAGGGTTCGAGAGATAGGCATGCACAATGTGATGGAGGTGAAGGGTTTGAGAGATAGGCATACACAATTTGACAGAGGTGAAGAGAGATAGGCATGACAATGTGACGAAGGTGAAGGGTTTGAGAGATAGGCATGCACATTGTGACGGAGGTGAACGGTTTGAGAGATAGGCATGGACAATGTGACGGAGGCGAAGGATTTGAGAGATAGGCAAGCACAATGTGATGGAGGTGCAGTGTTTTAGAGATAGGCCAGAAGAATGTGACAGAGGTGAAGGGTTTGAGAGAAAGGCATACACAATGTGACGTAGGTGAAGGGTTCGAGAGATAGGCATACACAATGTGACGGAGGTGAAGGATTCGAGAGATAGGCAAGCACAATGTGACGGATGGGAAGGGTCCTAGAGATAGGCATGCACAATGTGACGGAGGTGAAGGGTTCGAGAGATAGGCATGCACATTGTGACGGAGGTGAACGGTTTGAGAGATAGGCATGGACAATGTGATGGAGGTGAAGGATTTAAGATATAGGCATGCACAAGGTGATGGAGGTGAAGGGTACAAGAGCTAGGCAAGCACAATGTGACGGAGATGAAAGGTTCGAGAGATAGGCATGCACAATGTGTCAGAGGTGAAGGATCTGAGAGATAGGCAAGCACAATGTGATGGATGTGAAGGGTTTGAGAGATAGGCAAGCACAATGTGACGGAGGTGAAGGGTTCTTGAGATAGGCATACACAATTTGACAGAGGTGAAGGATTTAAGATATAGGCAAGCACAATCTGACAGAGGTGAAGTGTTAGAGATAGGCATACACAATGTGACGGAGGTGAAGGGTTCGAGAGATAGGCATACACAATGTGACGGAGGTGAAGGATTCGAGAGATAGGGAAGCACAATGTGACAGAGGCGAAGGGTCCTAGAGATAGGCATGCACAATGTGACGGATGTGAAGGGTTCGAGAGATAGGCTTACACAATATGATGGAGGTGAAGGATTTAAGATATAGGGAAGCACAATGTGACAGAGGTGAAGGGTTCGAGAGATAGGCATGCACAATGTGACGGAGGTGAAGGGTTCGAGAGATAGGCAACGACAATGTGACTGATGTGAAGGGTTCAAAGATAGGCATGAACAATGTGACGGAGGTGAATGGTTCGAGAGATAGGCATGCACAATGTGACGGAGGTAAAGGGTTTGAGAGATAGGTATGCACAATGTGACAGAGGTGAAGAGTTGGAAAGATAGGCATGCACAATGTGACAAAAATGAAGGGTTCAAAAGATAGGCATGCACAATGTGGCAGAGGTGAAGGGTTTGAGAGATAGGCATGCACAATGTGACGGGGTGAAGGGTTCAAGAGATAGGCATGCACAATGTTACAGAGGTGAAGGGTTCAAGAGACAGGCATACAGAATGTGAAGGAGGTGAAGTGTTCAAGAGATAGGCATGCACAATGTGACGGAAGTGAAGGATTCGAAAGATAGGCATGCACAATGTGACAGAGGTGAAGAGAGATAGGCATGCACAATGTGACGAAGGTGAAGGGTTTGAGAGATAGGCATGGACATTGTGTCGGAGGTAAAGGATTTGAGAGATAGGCAAGCACAATGTGACAGAGGTAGAGGATTCAAGAGATAGGCACGCACACTGTGACAGAGGTGAGGGGTTTGAGAGATAGACAAGCACAATGTGACGGAGGTGAAGGATTCGAAAGATAGGCATGGACAATGTGACGGAGGTGAAGGGTTTGAGAGATAGGCTTGCACAATGTGACAGAGGTGAAGGATTCGATAGATAGGCATGCACAATGTGACAGAGTTGAAGAGAGATAGGCATGCACAATGTGACGAAGGTGAAGGGTTTGAGAGATAGGCATGCACAATGTGATGGAGGTGAAGCGTTTGATAGAAAGGCATGCACAATGTGACAGAGGTGAAGGGTTTGAGAGGTAGGCATGCACAATGTGATGAAGGTGAAGGGTTTGAGAGATAGGCATGGACAATGTGACAGAGGTGAAGGATTTGAGAGATAGACAAGCATAATGTGACAGAGGTGGAGGATTCAAGAGATAGGCACGCACAATGTGACAGAGGTGAGGGGTTTGCGAGATAGGCAAGCACAATGTGACGGAGGTGATGGATTCGAGAGATAGGCATGGACAATGTGACGGAGGTGAAGGGTTTGAGAAATAGGCATGCACAATGTGACGGAGGTGAAGGATTCGAGTGATAGGCATGCACAATGTGATGGAGGTGAAGGCTTCAAGAGACAGGCATACAGAATGTGATGGAGGTGAAAGGTTTGAGAGATAGCATGCACAATGTGACAAAGGTGAAGGGTTTGAGAGATAGGCATGCACAATGCGATGGATGTGAAGGGTTTGAGAGAAAGCCATGTACAATGTGACAGAGGTGAAGGGTTTGAGAGGTAGGCTTGCACAATGTGATGGAGGTGAAGGGTTTGAGAGATAGGCATGGACAATGTCACGGAGGTGAAGGATTTGAGGGATAGGCAAGCACAATGTGACGGAGGTGAAGGATTCGAGGGATAGGCACGCACAATGTGAAGGAGGTGAAGGGTTTGATGGAAAGGCAAGCACAATGTGACGGAGCTGAAGGGTTTGAGAGATAGGCATGCACAATGTGATGGAGGTGAAATGTTCGAGAGATAGGCATGCACAATGTGACAGAGGTGAAGGATTCGAGAGATAGGCATGCACAATGTAACAGAGGTGAAGGATTCAAGATACAGGCATACACAATGTGACGGAGGTGAAGGGTCCGAGAGATAGGCATGGACAATGTGATGTAGGTGAAGGGTTTGAGATATAGGCATACACAATGTGACAGAGGTTAAGGGTTCGAGAGATAGGCATACACAATGTGACGGAGGTGAAAGGTTAGTGAGATATGCATACACAATGTGACGAAGGTGAAGGATTTAAGATATAGGCATGCACAATCTGACAGAGATGAAATGTTTGAGAGATAGGCAAGGACAATGTGAGGGAGGTGAAGGGTTTGAGAGATAGGCATACACAATGTGACGGAGGTGAATGGTTCGAGAGATCGGCATACACAATGTGACGGAGGTGAAGGATTCGAGAGATAGGCAAGCACAATGTGACAGAGGTGAAGGGTCCTAGAGATAGACATGCACAATATGACGGAGGTGAAGGGCTCGAGAGAAAGCCATACACAATATGACGGATGTGAAGGATTTAAGATATAGGCAAGCACAATGTGATGGAGGTGAAGGGTTCGAGAGATAAGCACGCACAATGTGACGGAGGTGAAGGTTTCGAGAAATAGGCATGCACAATGTGACGGAGGTGAAGGATTCGAGAGATAGGTATGCACAATGTGACAGAGGTGAAGGTTTCGATAGACAGGCATACACAATGTGACTGAGGTGAAGGGTTCGAGAGATAGGCATGCACAATGTGATGGAGGTGAAGGGTTTGAGAGATAGGCATACACAATTTGACAGAGGTGAAGAGAGATAGGCATGACAATGTGACGAAGGTGAAGGGTTTGAGAGATAGGCATGCACATTGTGACGGAGGTGAACGGTTTGAGAGATAGGCATGGACAATGTGACGGAGGCGAAGGATTTGAGAGATAGGCAAGCACAATGTGATGGAGGTGCAGTGTTTTAGAGATAGGCCAGAAGAATGTGACAGAGGTGAAGGGTTTGAGAGAAAGGCATACACAATGTGACGTAGGTGAAGGGTTCGAGAGATAGGCATACACAATGTGACGGAGGTGAAGGATTCGAGAGATAGGCAAGCACAATGTGACGGATGGGAAGGGTCCTAGAGATAGGCATGCACAATGTGACGGAGGTGAAGGGTTCGAGAGATAGGCATGCACATTGTGACGGAGGTGAACGGTTTGAGAGATAGGCATGGACAATGTGATGGAGGTGAAGGATTTAAGATATAGGCATGCACAAGGTGATGGAGGTGAAGGGTACAAGAGCTAGGCAAGCACAATGTGACGGAGATGAAAGGTTCGAGAGATAGGCATGCACAATGTGTCAGAGGTGAAGGATCTGAGAGATAGGCAAGCACAATGTGATGGATGTGAAGGGTTTGAGAGATAGGCAAGCACAATGTGACGGAGGTGAAGGGTTCTTGAGATAGGCATACACAATTTGACAGAGGTGAAGGATTTAAGATATAGGCAAGCACAATCTGACAGAGGTGAAGTGTTAGAGATAGGCATACACAATGTGACGGAGGTGAAGGGTTCGAGAGATAGGCATACACAATGTGACGGAGGTGAAGGATTCGAGAGATAGGGAAGCACAATGTGACAGAGGCGAAGGGTCCTAGAGATAGGCATGCACAATGTGACGGATGTGAAGGGTTCGAGAGATAGGCTTACACAATATGATGGAGGTGAAGGATTTAAGATATAGGGAAGCACAATGTGACAGAGGTGAAGGGTTCGAGAGATAGGCATGCACAATGTGACGGAGGTGAAGGGTTCGAGAGATAGGCAACGACAATGTGACTGATGTGAAGGGTTCAAAGATAGGCATGAACAATGTGACGGAGGTGAATGGTTCGAGAGATAGGCATGCACAATGTGACGGAGGTAAAGGGTTTGAGAGATAGGTATGCACAATGTGACAGAGGTGAAGAGTTGGAAAGATAGGCATGCACAATGTGACAAAAATGAAGGGTTCAAAAGATAGGCATGCACAATGTGGCAGAGGTGAAGGGTTTGAGAGATAGGCATGCACAATGTGACGGGGTGAAGGGTTCAAGAGATAGGCATGCACAATGTTACAGAGGTGAAGGGTTCAAGAGACAGGCATACAGAATGTGAAGGAGGTGAAGTGTTCAAGAGATAGGCATGCACAATGTGACGGAAGTGAAGGATTCGAAAGATAGGCATGCACAATGTGACAGAGGTGAAGAGAGATAGGCATGCACAATGTGACGAAGGTGAGGTTTGAGAGATAGGCATGCACAATGTGAAGGAGGTGAAGGGTTCGAGAGATAGGCAAGGACAATGTGACGGAGGTGAAATGATTTGAGAGATAGGCATGCACAATGTGACGGAGGTGAGGATTCTAGAGATAGGCATGCACAATGTGATGGAGGTGAAGGCTAGAGAGACAGGCATACAGAATGTGATGAAGGTGAAGGGTTTGAGAGATAGGCATGCACAATGTGACAGAGGTGATAGGTTTGAAAGATAGGCACATTGCGACAGAGTGTGACAGAGGTGGAGGATTCAAGAGATAGGCACGCACAATGTGACAGAGGTGAGGGGTTTGCGAGATAGGCAAGCACAATGTGACGGAGGTGATGGATTCGAGAGATAGGCATGGACAATGTGACGGAGGTGAAGGGTTTGAGAAATAGGCATGCACAATGTGACGGAGGTGAAGGATTCGAGTGATAGGCATGCACAATGTGATGGAGGTGAAGGCTTCAAGAGACAGGCATACAGAATGTGATGGAGGTGAAAGGTTTGAGAGATAGCATGCACAATGTGACAAAGGTGAAGGGTTTGAGAGATAGGCATGCACAATGCGATGGATGTGAAGGGTTTGAGAGAAAGCCATGTACAATGTGACAGAGGTGAAGGGTTTGAGAGGTAGGCTTGCACAATGTGATGGAGGTGAAGGGTTTGAGAGATAGGCATGGACAATGTCACGGAGGTGAAGGATTTGAGGGATAGGCAAGCACAATGTGACGGAGGTGAAGGATTCGAGGGATAGGCACGCACAATGTGACAGGAGGTGAAGGGTTTGATGAGAAAGGCAAGCACAATGTGACGGAGCTGAAGGGCTTGAGAGATAGGCATACACAATGTGACAGAGGTGAAGGGTTTGAGAGATAGGCATACACAATGTGACGGAGGTGAAGGATTTAAGATATAGGCAAGCACAATGTGATGGAGGTGAAGTGTTTGAGAGATAGGCAAGGTGAGGGACTGTGACAGAGGTGAGAGAGGTTTGGAGGTGAAGATAGAGAGCATACACAATGTGACGTGAAGGTGAAAAGGAGTTCAGAGAGATAGGAGCATGCACAATGTGACGGAGGGAGTGAAGGCATTCTGAGAGATAGGCATGCACAATGTGACGGAGGTGAAGGTTAGAGATAAGCATGCACAATGTGACGGAGGTGAAGGTTTCGAGAAAGAGAGTGTTCGAGATAGGTACACAATGTGACGGAGGTGAAGGGTTTGAGAGGTAGGCATGCACAATGTGTAGGAGATGAACGGTTTGAGAGATAGGATTGGACAATGTGATGGAGGTGAAGGATTTGAGAGATAGGCAAGCACAATGTGATGGAGGTGCAGTGTTTGAGAGATAGGCCAGAAGAATGTGACAGAGGTGAAGGGTTTGAGAGATAGGCATACACAATGTGACGGAGGTGAAGGGTTCGAGAGATAGGCATACACAATGTGACGGAGGTGAAGGATTCGAGAGATAGGCAAGCACAATGTGACGGATGAGAAGGGTCCTAGAGATAGGCATGCACAATGTGACGGAGGTGAAGGGTTTGAGAGATAGGCATGCACAATGTGACGGAGGTGAACGGTTTGAGAGATAGGCATTGGACAATGTGATGGAGGTGAAGGATTTAAGATATAGGCATGCACAAGGTGATGGAGTGAAGGTACGAGCTAGGCAAGCACAATGTGACGGAGATGAAAGGTTCGAGAGATAGGCATGCACAATGTGCAGAGGTGAAGGATCTGAGAGATAGGCAAGCACAATGTGATGGATGTGAAGGGTTTGAGAGATAGGCAAGCACAATGTGACGGAGGTGAAGGGTTCTTGAGATAGGCATACACAATTTGACAGAGGTGAATGATTTAAGATATAGGCAAGCACAATCTGACAGAGGTGAAGTGTTAGAGATAGGCATACACAATGTGACGGAGGTGAAGGGTTCGAGAGATAGGCATACACAATGTGACAGAGGTGAAGGATTCGAGAGATAGGGAAGCACAATGTGACAGAGGCGAAGGGTCCTAGAGATAGGCATGCACAATGTGACGGATGTGAAGGGTTCGAGAGATAGGCTTACACAATATGATGGAGGTGAAGGATTTAAGATATAGGGAAGCACAATGTGACAGAGGTGAAGGGTTCGAGAGATAGGCATGCACAATGTGACGGAGGTGAAGGGTTCGAGAGATAGGCAACGACAATGTGACTGATGTGAAGGGTTCAAAGATAGGCATGAACAATGTGACGGAGGTAAAGGGTTTGAGAGATAGGTATGCACAATGTGACAGAGGTGAAGAGTTGGAAAGATAGGCATGCACAATGTGACAAAAATGAAGGGTTCGAAAGATAGGCATGCACAATGTGGCAGAGGTGAAGGGTTTGAGAGATAGGCATGCACAATGTGACGGGGTGAAGGGTTCAAGAGATAGGCATGCACAATGTTACAGAGGTGAAGGGTTCAAGAGACAGGCATACAGAATGTGAAGGAGGTGAAGTGTTCGAGAGATAGGCATGCACAATGTGACGGAAGTGAAGGATTCGAAAGATAGGCTTGCACAATGTGACGAAGGTGAAGGGTTTGAGAGATAGGCATGGACATTGTGTCGGAGGTAAAGGATTTGAGAGATAGGCAAGCACAATGTGACAGAGGTAGAGGATTCAAGAGATAGGCACGCACACTGTGACAGAGGTGAGGGTTTGAGAGATAGACAAGCACAATGTGACGGAGGTGAAGGATTCGAAAGATAGGCATGGACAATGTGACGGAGGTGAAGGGTTTGAGAGATAGGCTTGCACAATGTGACAGAGGTGAAGGATTCGATAGATAGGCATGCACAATGTGACAGAGGTGGAGGATTCAAGAGATAGGCACGCACAATGTGACAGAGGTGAGGGGTTTGCAAGATAGGCAAGCACGATGTGACGGAGGTGATGGATTCGAGAGATAGGCATGGACAATGTGACGGAGGTGAAGGGTTTGAGAAATAGGCATGCACAATGTGACGGAGGTGAAGGATTCGAGTGATAGGCATGCACAATGTGACAGAGGTGAAGGGTTCAAGATACAGGCATACACAATGTGACGGAGGTGAAGGGTTCGAGATTGGCATGCACAATGTGATGGAGGTGAAGGGTTTGAGAGATAGGCATACACAATGTGACAGAGGTGAACGGTTCGAGAGATAGGCATACATAATGTGACGGAGATGAAAGGTTAGTGAGATAGGCATACACAATGTGACGAAGGTGAAGTATTTAAGATATAGGCATGCACAATCTGACAGAGATGAAGTGTTTGAGAGATAGGCAAGGACAATGTGAGGGAGGTGAAGTGTTTGAGAGATAGGCATATACAATGTGACGGAGGTGACGGGTTCGAGAGATCGGCATACACAATGTGACGGAGGTGAAGGATTCGAGAGATAGGCAAGCACAATGTGACAGAGGTGAAGGGTCCTAGAGATAGGCATGCACAATGTGACAGAGGTGAAGGGTTCGAGAGATAGCCATACACAATATGACGGAGGTGAAGGATTTAAGATATAGGCAAGCACAATGTGACGGCGGTGAAGGGTTCGAGAGACAGGCATGCACAATGTGACGGAGGTGAAGGTTTCGAGAAATAGGCATGCACAATGTGACGGAGGTGAAGGATTCGACACAATGTGACGGAGGTGAAGGGTTCGAGAGATAGGCATGCACAATGTGACGAGGAGGGTGAGAGAGATCTCGCATAGATGAGGCATACACAATTTGACAGAGGTGAAGGATTTAAGATATAGGCAAGCACAATCTGACAGAGGTGAAGTTTTAGAGATAGGCATACACAATGTGACGGAGGTGAAGGGTTCGAGAGATAGGCATACACAATGTGACGGAGGTGAAGGATTCGAGAGATAGGGAAGCACAATGTGACAGAGGCGAAGGGTCCTAGAGATAGGCATGCACAATGTGATGGATGTGAAGGGTTCGAGAGATAGGCTTACACAATATGATGGAGGTGAAGGATTTAAGATATAGGGAAGCACAATGTGACAGAGGTGAAGGGTTCGAGAGATAGGCATGCACAATGTGACGGAGGTGAAGGGTTCGAGAGATAGGCAAGGACAATGTGACTGATGTGAAGGGTTCAAAGATAGGCATGAACAATGTGACGGAGGTGAATGGTTCGAGAGATAGGCATGCACAATGTGATGGAGGTAAAGGGTTTGAGAGATAGGTATGCACAATGTGACAGAGGTGAAGAGTTGGAAAGATAGGCATGCACAATGTGGCAGAGGTGAAGGGTTTGAGAGATAGGCATGCACAATGTGACGGGGTGAAGGGTTCAAGAGACAGGCATACAGAATGTGAAGGAGGTGAAGTGTTCGAGAGATAGGCATGCACAATGTGACGGAAGTGAAGGATTCGAAAGATAGGCATGCACAATGTGACAGAGGTGAAGAGAGATAGGCATGCACAATGTGACGAAGGTGAAGGGTTTGAGAGATAGGCATGGACATTGTGTCGGAGGTAAAGGATTTGAGAGATAGGCAAGCACAATGTGACAGAGGTAGAGGATTCAAGAGATAGGCACGCACACTGTGACAGAGGTGAGGGGTTTGAGAGATAGACAAGCACAATGTGACGGAGGTGAAGGATTCGAAAGATAGGCATGGACAATGTGACGGAGGTGAAGGGTTTGAGAGATAGGCTTGCACAATGTGACAGAGGTGAAGGATTCGATAGATAGGCATGCACAATGTGACAGAGTTGAAGAGAGATAGGCATGCACAATGTGACGAAGGTGAAGGGTTTGAGAGATAGGCATGCACAATGTGATGGAGGTGAAGCGTATGATAGAAAGGCATGCACAATGTGACAGAGGTGAAGGGTTTGAGAGGTAGGCATGCACAATGTGATGAAGGTGAAGGGTTTGAGAGATAGGCATGGACAATGTGACAGAGGTGAAGGATTTGAGAGATAGACAAGCACAATGTGACAGAGGTGGAGGATTCAAGAGATAGGCATGCACAATGTGACAAAGGTGAAGGGTTTGAGAGATAGGCATGCACAATGCGATGGATGTGAAGGGTTTGAGAGAAAGCCATGTACAATGTGACAGAGGTGAAGGGTTTGAGAGGTAGGCTTGCACAATGTGATGGAGGTGAAGGGTTTGAGAGATAGGCATGGACAATGTCACGGAGGTGAAGGATTTGAGGGATAGGCAAGCACAATGTGACGGAGGTGAAGGATTCGAGGGATAGGCACGCACAATGTGATAGGCATGGACAATGTCACGGAGGTGAAGGATTTGAGGATAGGCAAGCACAATGTGACGGAGGTGAAGGATTCGAGGGATAGGCACGCACAATGTGAAGGAGGTGAAGGGTTTGATTGAAAGGCAAGCACAATGTGACGGAGCTGAAGGGTTAGAGAGATAGGCATACACAATGTGACAGAGGTGAAGGGTTTGAGAGATAGGCATACACAATGTGACGGAGGTGAAGGGTTTGAGAGGTATGCATGCACAATGTGGAGGAGGTGAACGGTTTAAGAGATAGGATTGGACAATGTGACGGAGGTGAAGGATTTGAGCGAAAGGCATGCACAATGTGAGGGAGGTGTTTGGTTTGAGAGATAGGCATGCACAATGTGACGGAGGTAAAGGGTTTGAGAGATAGGCAAGCACAATGTGAAGGAGGTGAAGGGTTCGAGAGATAGGCAAGGACAATGTGAGGGAGGTGAAATGTTTGAGAGATAGGCATGCACAATGTGACGGAGGTGAAGGATTCTAGAGATAGGCATGCACAATGTGATGGAGGTGAAGGCTTCGAGAGACAGGCATACAGAATGTGATGAAGGTGAAGGGTTCGAGAGATAGGCATGCACAATGCGATGGATGTGAAGGGTTTGAGAGAAAGCCATGTACAATGTGACGGAGGTGAAGGATTTGAGGGATAGGCAAGCATAATGTGACGGAGGTGATGGATTCGAGAGATAGGCACGCACAATGTGACAGAGGTGAATGGTTTGAGAGAAAGGCAAGCACAATGTGACGGAGCTGAAGGCTTCGAGAGATAGGCATACACAATGTGACAGAGGTGAAGGGTTTGAGAGATAGGCATACACAATGTGACGGAGGTGAAGGATTTAAGATATAGGCAAACACAATGTGGTGGAGGTGAAGTGTTTGAGAGATAGGCAAGGAGACTGTGACAGAGGTGAAGGGTTTGAGAGATAGGCATACACAATGTGACGGAGGTGAAGGGTTCGAGAGATAGGCATACATAATGTGACGGAGGTGAAGGATTCGAGAGATAGGCATGCACAATATGACGGAGATGAAGTGTTCGAGAGATAGGCATACACAATGTGACGGAGGTGAAGGGTTTGAGAGGTAGGCATGCACAATGTGGAGGAGATGAACGGTTTGAGAGATAGGATTGGACAATGTGATGGAGGTGAAGGATTTGAGTGATAGGCATGAACAATGTGATGGAGGTGATTGGTTTGAGAGATAGGCATGCACAATGTGACGGAGGTGAATGGTCCGAGAGCTAGGCAAGCACAATGTGACGGAGGTGAAGGGTTCGAGAGATTGGCATGCACAATGTGACAGAGGTGAAGGATTCGAGAGATAGGCATGCACAATGTGATGGAGGTGAAGGGTTTGAGAGGTAGGCATGCACAATGTGGAGGAGGTGAACGGTTTGAGAGATAGGATTGGACAATGTGACGGAAGTGAAGGATTTGAGCGATAGGCATGCACAATGTGACAGAGGTGATTGGTTTGAGAGATAGGCATGCACAATGTGACGGAGGTAAAGGGTTTGAGGGATAGGCAAGCACAATGTGAAGGGGGTGAAGGGTTTGAGAGATAGGCAAGGACAATGTGAGGGAGGCGAAGTGTTTGAGAGATAGGCATACACAATGTGACGGAGGTGAAGGGTTCGAGAGATAGGCATGCACAATGTGACGGAGGTGAAGGGTTTGAGAAATAGGCATTCACAATATGACGGAGGTGAAGGATTTAAGATATAGGCAAGCACAATGTGACGGAGGTGAAGGGTTCGAGAGATAGGCATGCACAATGTGAAGGAGGTGAAATGTTCGAGAGATAGGCGTGCACAATGTGACGGAGGTGAAGGATTCGAGAGATAGGCATGCACAATGTGACAGAGGTGAAGGGTTCAAGATACAGGCATACACAATGTGACGGAGGTGAAGGGTTCGAGAGATTGGCATGCACAATGTGATGGAGGTGAAGGGTTTGAGAGATAGGCATACACAATGTGACAGAGGTGAACGGTTCGAGAGATAGGCATACACAATGTGACGGAGATGAAAGGTTAGTGAGATAGGCATACACAATGTGACGAAGGTGAAGTATTTAAGATATAGGCATGCACAATCTGACAGAGATGAAGTGTTTGAGAGATAGGCAAGGACAATGTGAGGGAGGTGAAGTGTTTGAGAGATAGGCATATACAATGTGACGGAGGTGACGGGTTCGAGAGAGGCATACACAATGTGACGGAGGTGAAGGATTCGAGAGATAGGCAAGCACAATGTGACAGAGGTGAAGGGTCCTAGAGATAGGCATGCACAATGTGACAGAGGTGAAGGGTTCGAGAGATAGCCATACACAATATGACGGAGGTGAAGGATTTAAGATATAGGCAAGCACAATGTGACGGCGGTGAAGGGTTCGAGAGACAGGCATGCACAATGTGACGGAGGTGAAGGGTTCGAGAGATAGGCATGCACAATGTGACGGAGGTGAAGGATTCGAGAGATAGGCTTGCACAATGTGACAGAGGTGAAGGGTTTGAGAGACAGGCATACACAATGTGACGGAGGTGAAGGGTTCGAGAGATAGGCATGCACAATGTGACGGAGGTGAAGGGTTTGAGAGACAGGCATACACAATTTGACAGAGGTGAAGAGAGATAGGCATGCACATTGTGACGAAGGTGAAGGGTTTGAGAGATAGGCATAGACAATCTGATGGACTTGAATGTTTTAAGATATAGGCAAGCACAATGTGACGAAGGTGAAGGGTTTGAGAGATAGGCAAGCATAATGTGACAGAGGTGAAGGGTTCGAGAGATAGGCATGCACAATGTGACGGAGGTAAAGGGTTCGAGAGATAGTCATACACAATGTGACAGAGGTGAAGGGTTTGAGAGATAGGCATACACAATGTGATGGAGGTGAAGGATTTAAGATATAGGCAAGCACAATCTGACGGAGGTGAAGTGTTTGTGAGATAGGTATGCACAATGTGACGGGGGTGAACGGTTTGAGAGATAGACATGCACAATGTGATGGAGGTGAAGGGTTTGAGAGATAGGCATGCAGAAAAGAAGTGGAGGATAAATGAAGGTTGGAAACTTCACAATGTTCTAAAGCAATGAGTACCAGTGCAGCTGTGGCATTCACAGACCACCCCAGTGGCTTCCTCACCTAATGTACACAAGTGAAGATTGTGCAGCAGGTGCTAGTGTAGGTGTGTAAATTGTTCATGAAACACAATGAACATCCCCTTGTATCATGGGGGTGAAGGAGAATGGGGTTTCATCACAGGGAAAATGGTTTTTACTACAGCTTTACAAATCAAGGTGTCTTTGTAAATGCAACCATAAACTGGATGATTGTCACTGATGAAAAGGGCATTGGCCAAATATCTAAAAATGTCCCATTTTTAGACCTCAATGTAGATCGTGCCCCATTTTTTCAATCCTGTGAGAAAAAAAAGTTCATACCATTCATCGTGATCAGGACATCTTTTGGGGTCCTTCATTAACATCAGGACTGCTTTGGCGCCAATGAAGTTTAGCTGAAGGGCGTGGTGGGGCTCACAATTTTTTTCCTGACCTGCACTAGTATAGTTGAATTAATAAACACATTTTGCCCCATGCGGATTCCCAAAATCGATCTGAAGGATTTGCAAAATGCCCTTTACATGCCAAATGCCCTTCATATGCAAATTGCACTGCACTACTTTTTGCACACGCATCGGTTCCTGGCTTGAAGACCCAAACGCATCAAAACTCGTAAATCCATCATAGAGGAACATGCTGAAATATGTTGAACGGAATTATTATAAATTTAGCAAAAAGTTAGAACTTTACTCAGAAAGCATGATTTTTGTGATTTCGTGTAAATTTGGTCAGCTGTTTACAAGGAATTAGCATTTCAAAAAGTGCTCAGGTGGGGATGAAGGGGTTAAATCTGGTGAAGTGTTAGATAATTCTGGACCATTGGTGTCCAGAAATGCGCTGATTGACCAATTCAAAGTGGGCAGATGGATCCTGATTGGCTGGCCACAACATGGACAATATGTTGGTGCAGTTAAGGACTCAGACGCTCAGTTCCCGAATCCTGAAACAAAAATGAAAAAACATATAAGGGACAAGGTGGGCGCACCATGAACCTATCCCAGGGCCAAAATTAAATATACACCAATGTATCAATAACAGTTTAATAAAAAGCAATGAGCCAACTGCCATTTTGCAGGCTGTAGAATGGGTGCAGTGGGATTGGCTGCCTGGAGTGGGTATGGCGCAGGTCCAACCCACCGATGCGTAAGGCTGACGGCTGTGCACAGCAGGGGATTGAGTGCCCATTGGCAGTTGGGCAATCAAAGCAGGCTGGACTCTTCCTGTCGCTGTACATACTTCCTCACGTGTCACTTGCGCCGTCACCATTTTTGATGAGCACTTGTGCACAGTATCCCACAGGTTACATGCCATTCAATGTAACGCAGTGCCACCTTTACATATGTTTGACTATATGAAGTTAAATATGACGAATATATGCATTTACTAAACTCTACTCTATGCTGTCAAATATTTTCTTGTCTCCCTGGTTTCTCCTTCTGCTCCCAGCAATTAATTGTGCTGTTTGAAATTGACCTTTAACTAACACCCTCCGAGACATTGTTGTATGTTACATTTATACCAGGTTCTGCGGGCAACCCCACAGCTGAACATGGCCAAATGCTGTGCGCAGCCGGGGGTTTGGACACTGGTTTCCTAAGGAGGGCCGGCATATGCTCAACTTTGAGGATGATAAAAAAAATACACCATTTTTCACAAAAAGTAAAAAAGAAACATTATAGTTAGGTGTGGTAAGCAAGTATTAGCTTTTGTTAAAAAAAAAAAAAAACTCACTCAAAAAACATGGGTTAAAGTTAGGTTATAGATAGGTATTGAAATGAGATAGGAACTAGCTCTGTCTGCTATCTCTCCTGCCTGTCCTCTGTGCGCCATTAGTTGCCCCATCTGCTTGTCCTCCATCGACAGCTTGTTGCCCCTGCCCCCTCTCTCCAGCCCTCTGTTCTTTGTGTGCTACCCCGCCCCTCCTGCTTGGTACCACAGTACCGGTCCTAGTCCCGGGGTAACAAAAAGGACCAAGAGAGAAAAAGCTTTGTGGTACAATCACAAAGTCCCATTTTTAAAATGATGGCCCGCTGGAAAACCTGTTCAAATATACCATTTTGACCCGTTCAAGCCCATCCTGAACACTTCATTATATGCACATTCTTCAAAAACGTCTGAACAGAATTTCACGAAATCACAAAAAGCACGCTTCTGAGTAAAGTTCTAACTTTTTGCCTAACTTAGTGTAATTCCTTTCAGCTGTTTTTTTCTGCAGCTGCGACAAAAGTTTTCCATGGGAATTAACAAGGGAAATCAATGTTTTGGGACCCTTTTTTCTCGACCGCCACTTGACAGATTGGCACAAAACTTTCCAGAAAGTGCAGGTGCGTAAACTTTTTTGGGTGAAAGTGTTGTGAAGATTCGTTAAACAGCACCAACGTTATTAGGGAATTGAAAATTGATTATACTCTGGAAACTCTCACCTAACTATAACTACACTTTGTCTAGTGAGACAACACAGAGATGTCCTTTATCCACGTTCCTATTTGCCCTGGTCATGGAAACACTGGCACGTCTGCTAAGGGTATATCATCACGGAAGAGAAATTTGCTTTGGGAAACGCAGCTTGCTCTTATCGATGTACGCTAATGATATCTCCATCCTGGTTACGAATCCTGTCTGTAACATAAACACTATGATGCGGGACATTGTTGCATACAGCTGATGGTCAGCGTTAATAAATAAACTGGAGTAAATACATTATGGTGCCCCTGATGGATTCCAGTAAAATTCTAAAAAGCTAGGGCCATATTCATGGCCAAGTCACACAGTGCAGCGCAGCAAGTCACCTTGCTGCACTGCACTGCATGACAGGGAAAGAGCAGGAATGTGCTGTATGTAAGTCAAAATGGTGCAGTACTGCCTTTTCCCCTGTGCTGGTGCCCTTTTGGCTGTATATCACCAATGCAGGCACCCTTGCACCATGGTGTATGGGTGCCTGCGTGTATGCTTCGAAAGAGGCAATACCAAGGAGAGATAAAGATATTTCTCCTCGTTATGCCTCACCTGGAGAGGCGAAGGTTTTTAGTGCATTCCTAGGACTTCCACTTCTGGCAAATCTGGGAATTCGTCAAAATCCATGGGTGTTGTTTGGGAACACCCATGGAAGAGCCTCCCTGGCGCAGAGTAAGGCAACGCAGCGATTTGCACAGCGTTGCATTACTCGAGATTTATGAAGCCACTCTGGGCCATGCAAGGTGACCTTGTGTGGCTTTATAACTCTCATTTTTAAGCTACGTCGCTCCTGCACCACGGTGTGTGGCACAAGAGCGACACAAAGTGGCTCATTAATATGCCCCCTCCTTTCGCATGTGCCTGGGACTGACCCGTGAGAAGCTTGTGAATCATGAACCATGCAAACATTGACAACAACATAGCGGCGAATTACGAGGTTTGCGGACTTTATGCCACGATTATTTTGCTGACTGACATCTCCCTGCCTGCGCTGCAGCATCCAATAAACAGCACTGCAGTTAGAGGTGGCAAAATGTCCATGGGCAGGGTGGGGAAGGGAGAGGGGAGACAGAGGGCATCCCCCCTTAAAAAAAGGCAATCACTGCAGGGCAAACACTGGCATCGAGCGCCTGTATTGTTTACCCCACAGCGAACTGTCTGCAAGTGGAATTATGGTACATGTATGGGAACTATTACAGATTTAGGGCTTCATTTACGATGAATTGGCATGGGGCAGTGTGGCAAGTCTGTGCTGCTCTACGCCAATGTGGAGGGGCACAAATGGACCGTATTTATGAAATACATTTCATGCATTCCTGTCCTTTCCCCCGGCGCTGGTGTATAATTTGTTGCCTAGCACTAACGTAGACACAAGGGTGGCTCAGCTGCAGGCAGGATTGTTTTTATGCAGGAAGGGGCACCTTCCTGCACAAAAACAATCCTTAGAGGCTTTTTTCTCGTTCTATGTGTGCTGCAAAATACAATACACATGGAAAGAGGAAAAAAAATGAGAAGGAATGAAAATATTTCTCCTCGTTATTCCTGCTTTGGGGAGGTATAAAGTTTTGCCGCTTTCCCAGGTTTGCGTGATTTTGTAAATCTGGGGCAGCGCCAAAATCCATGGGTGTTGCATGGGAACACCCACTGTAAAGTCAATAGATGCAAAGTACGGAAACGCAGCACTTTGCACTACCTTGCCTGGGTCCATATGTGTGAGGCCATGCAGAGCCACGCAGGGGGGCTTTGCGTCACCTCATAGATATGATTGAGAGGCTTGCACCACCGGAACGTAAAAGAAAATTATGCAACGGCGCGTCAGGTCACCTCCATATAAGCCCTTCAGTACAGAGGTGGACTAAACACCCTCCAATGGTAGGCGGCGGGATCGCACTGATGAAAAGGGTGGTTCTGTTGAAGCTTCTGTTGTTGTCCAAAGCCACGCTCAGAGCGTTAGATGGGGGCCCTCACCTGAACTCTGCACCACCAGGGTCAGAAGCAGCAGAGCTACCGAAGGAGCCATTGTTTGTCTGTCCGTCTGTCTGTCTGACCTGCACACCCTGCAGGAGCTTCTGCAGGAGGAAGAGAGCACCGTGTGCTGGGCCTTAAATAGGCTGCCCCGCCCAGGAGGAGCGACCACAGGAGGCATCTGATTGGAGGAGAAGTGATATTGGCGTCTTAGCTCCGCCTGCTGGACACGCCCTCTGGGCATCAGTTCATGTGCATCTGAGACTCAGAGATGGTGATGGAGCGCGGCTTCAGTCCCAAGGAAGAGAAACTGCTGACACAGGGGCAGAGATCAGTTCTGGGGCAGGAGACGCCCCTATTCTAAGAATGCAGCAGGTCAGCCACGTTCACTCTGAGATTCTGACCCACTGCCGACGTCAGCAGATGTTCATGGCAGACAAGAGAGCCAGGACCCCGGGTCTGTGGCGGTGGAACTAGGGGTGCGGGCACGCTGCAGCACCCTCGATTCGTGGAGGGGCAGAAACCCGCAGGAGGGTAAACCACAAGGCGGCCTTTCTTTTGGTAACTCTTTGTTCAAAGATTTATTGTGTGCAGTCATTTGTTAGATGGAAACAAAGGGCACACCAGGAACAGCGTCTGCTGAGAACTTACTGTGACTATTTATTTATTAGGAAGGGACATAAAAGTAAGAAAGAGAAAACTCTTGAATGTTGCAGAACTCCTCTCAAGAGGGACTCTCAGACAAGAGGGACACTCACTCCCCACAAGAGGAACACTCCCCGCAAAAGGGACAGTCACACAAAATGGACACTCCTCGCAAGAGGGACAGTCACACAAGATGGGCACTCCTGACAAGAGGGACACTCCCACAAGAGGGACACCCCCCGCAAAAGGGACACTCCCCGCAAAAGGGACACTCCCCGCAAAAGGGACACTCCCCGCAAAAGGGACACTCCCCGCAAGATGGACACTCCCCGCAAAAGGGACACTCCCCGCAAGAGGGAAACGCTCCCCGCAAGAGGGAAACGCTCCCCGCAAGAGGGAAACGCTCCCCACAAAAGGGACACTCCCACAAAAGGGACACTCCCACAAAAGGGACACTCCCCACAAGAGGGACACTCCCCAGGTGAGGGACACTCACTCCCCACGTGAGGGACACTCACTCCCCACGTGAGGGACACTCACTCCCCACGTGAGGGACACCCCCCATGTGGGGTACACTACTCAGAAGGACACTTCACACAAGATTGTGACACTCCCCACAAGAGGGACACTCCCCACAAGAGGGACACTCCCCACAAGAGGGACACTCACCACAAGAGGGACACTCATCACAAGAGGGACACTCATCACAAGAGGGACACTCATCACAAGAGGGGCACTCCCTCACAAGAGGGGCACTCCCCCACAAGAGGGGCACTCCCCCACAAGAGGGACACTTCACACACGATTGTGACACACCCTACAAGAGGTAAACTCTCACAAGAGGGACGCTCTTCACAAGAGCGACACTTCTCACAAGATTGTGACACTCCTCACAAGAGGTGTTGTAAAGACAGTGGTCCCTAGACAAAAGTCAATAAGGTCGGGGAATAAATATAAACCCGGTCAGTGCTATATTGTTGAAAGCTGTCCAGCCGGACAGATATTTAATATTCAATATTTTTGGTCAAACAAGGATTATACAGAAAAAACTAATTAGTGGAACACAAGCCTGCATCCAACTTAGACGAGGAGGACAAACAATGGGGGACAGAAAGAGGCTCAGGCAGAACTAATTGTTTGTAAGAGACACATTTTCGATATAACAAACAAATCAAAAAGACAACACCTTTACACATAAATAGCAAATTAGAGCAGTGTATAAGGTGTATAACAAGTCGACGGCGTTTCGATCCATAAAGAACATACTAGGATCATCATCAGGACATTTAGAAATGACATGCCTGTGTACATTTGCCTGTGATAACTAGAACCATTAAAACAATTGGTAGAGAACACATGGGGAAAAAAAAAAAGGGGTTATGAAGAGTTAAAAATGGACAAAGGGTAAGGTACATACATTAAGAATAATTAGAGGCTAGTCTCTTGTGCGGTACCGTTAGTGCAATAACTGCACAGATAGTTCATACATGCATTAGCCGGTACGTGATCATGGAAAGTGGGGGGGCGCGTGAGTTTGCGTGAGAAGAGGCGCAAGTGACCTGCTGCGATGGAACGTGGAAGTTGCAAGGATAGTGGAAAAAATTTAAAGACGAGAGCGTTCGGAGAGAGTAAAAAGTGACCAATTAAGCATGAGCGCAGAGATTGCGGGGACAGTGGAAGGACAGATACGGCAAGAGCTGGGTAAGGAGGGTAGAACCTACACATATTCGTATCCAACGTGGGTTGAAAAAGGAGCAACAGTTCGTGCAGTCACCAGAGTGCACAGTGGCAATTCACTGAACCTAAGGAGGAGAAGAGGCATCAGATTGAAGGAGGGGTAAGGTAGAGAAGTATACATGCTATCGCTTAGTCGGTTGAAGGGTCCTTACTACGGAGGAAGCAGAGAGTGTGCAAGGAGGGAACCGGACATCTCTGGGCCGCTTACAATGAAGGCGCAGAGTCGCGGAGGAGGACCTGTGCGTGAGCGTAAAAAATGGAATCAGTGCCGCCCGGCGAGGTACCGGGCGAAGTGAAATAAGAGGAAGGAAGCTTACCCTCACGGGATGGGTGGTATCAAGGGGCTAGTTAGCGTTCAGTATGTCACACCGCGATGGCGGTGGGAGGTTGTCGAGGAGCCGCGCTGGCAGTCTCAGATGTCCAAGTGGTGGGTTTTCGATTGTAGGAATCTAAGCCGAAAGGAAGTGGGGGTTATTAGGGATACGTGTAGGTATCCGTGTATCACAGGAAGCAGTTGGAGGGTGTCAGAGCGCTTACCTAGGTCCGGTTTCCACTGGGGGCAGACAGCGTTCACTCTCGTTCGTGGGGCGGGAGAAATGAGACAAGAAGCGCTGGTTTAAAAAGGGAAAGGAGCGTAATTGGGCGGCACGGGTCAGGTGGTCCGGTGCATGAAAGAGAAGAGGGACCATTTAAGGAATAAGGACAGCGGCCATCTTGGCATGGTGAAGGATTGAAAGAAGGCGACTTACAGCTCAAAGTGGAGCTGTGTCTGGGGAAGTAATGAATGGAGAGGGTGAGGGTTAGAATGAAAAGTGAACACAAGGAGATAGCGAGGCAATAATGAGTTTACACATAATACACATAAAGGGCTATACAGCATATCTTGTACCACAGATTAGAAACAAGGTATGAGGTATCCATACTAAACAGAGGTCACATTAGGTTATATTAGTGTAGTCCAGTCTTCAAGGCGGTTCAAGCCTGTGTGTATGCTGTTAGTCTTTAGGATCCACTTTAACTCCTCCTTGTTGAGGAGTTTGGAAATGTCTCCGCCTCTCGGGGGGGCTTTATCACACTGATAATTGTCCAACGTATGTCGTTCTCAGTATGGCCTTTTTCCTGGAAGTGTTCCACAAGGGGGGCATTTGGTGTCTTGCAGCGTAACCGGCTGCGGTGTTGGCAAATCCTAATGCATACTTTTTGGATAGTTTGTCCTATATAGATTTTGTTACATGGACATAAAATTGCATAAACGACATTGCAGGTGTTACAATTAGAAAATGATTTTAATTCAATTTTGATTTTTCCAAAGACAAATTCTTTGCATTCAATAGTCAAGTTGCATACAATGCAGTTACCACATTTAGCGTGCCCTGTGAGGGGGGCTAGACCCCAGTGTCCATTGAGGGTACCTGTGGGCTTGGTATTTGGCAAGGCTGCACGCACTAGGTGATCCTTTATATTTTTGTTTTTCTTGAAGGCAAACATAGGGCGTTCAAGATTCAATGTACCGGCATTCAAGATCTCCCAGTGTTTAAGGATACTTTTGCGTATGGTGTTTGACACCGGAGAAAAGGTTGTGACACAGACTAGACGATTTTGTGAAGGTTTTTCCCTGGGTTCCAAAAGGACGTCTCTGGGACAGTACCAGGCTCTTTTCAGTGAGTTGCGGACTAGCCTACGTGGGTACCCTCTAGTTGTCAGTTTGTTGCTAAGCACTTTGGCTTCGCGAAAATAATCTTCTTTGAGTGAGCAATTTCTCCTGATCCGTAGGAACTGCGAGTAGGGTAAAGAATCTCTGAGAGCATGTGGATGGTGGCTCACAAAAGGGCCACTCAGAGACTCCCCACAAGAGGGACACTCCTCACAAGGGACACTCCCTACAAGAGAGACACTCTTCACAAGAGATAAACGCCCCACAAGAGGGACACTCCTCACAAGAGGGACACTACTCACAAGAGGGACATTACTCACAAGAGGACACTCCTCACAAGAGGGACACTACTCACAAGAGGACACTCCTCACAAGAGGGACACTCCCCACAAGAGGGACACTCCCCACAAGAGGGACACTCCCCACAAAAGACACACTCCTCACAAAAAATACGCACCACACAAGAGGGACAGTTCTCATGAAAGGGACACTCCTCACAAGAGGGACACTCCTGACGAGAGGGACACTCCGTGAAAGAGGGAAACGCCCCACATTAGAGACACTCCCCACAAGAGGAACACTCACAACAAGAGGGACACTCTCCACGTGAGGGTCACCCCCATGTGAGGTACACTCCTCAGAAGAAGAACACTTCCACAAGAGGGACACCTCCCACAAGAGGTAAACTCTCACAAGAGGGACACTCCCCACAAGAGGGACACTTCACACAAGAGGGACACCACACAAGATTGTGACACTCCCTACAAGAGGGACACTCCTCACAAAAGGGCCACTCGGAGACTCCCCACAAGAGGGACACTCCTCACAAGGGACACTCCCTACAAGAGAGACACTCTTCAAAAGAGATAAACTCCCCACAAGAGGGACACTGCTCACAAGAGGGACACTACTCACAAGAGGGACATTACTCACAAGAGGACACTCCTCACAAGAGGGACACTACTCACAAGAGGACACTCCTCACAAGAGGGACACTCCCCACAAGAGGAACACTCCCCACAAAAGACACACTCCTCACAAAAAAGACGCACCACACAAGAGGGACAGTTCTCATGAAAGGGACACTCCTCACAAGAGGGACACACCTGGTGAGAGGGACACTCCCTGCATGAGGGAAACGCCCCACATTAGAGACACTCCCCACAAGAAGAACATTCACAACAAGAGGGATACTCTCCACGTGAGGGTCACCCCCATGCGAGGTACACTCCTCAGAAGAAGAACACTTCCACAAGAGGGACACCTCCCACAAGAGGTAAAGTCCCACAAGAGGGACACTCCCCACAAGAGGGACACTTCACACAAGAGGGACACCACACAAGATTGTGACACTCCCTACAAGAGGGACACTCCTCACAAAAGGGCCACTCGGAGACTCCCCACAAGAGGGACACTCCTCACAAGGGACACTCCCTACAAGAGAGACACTCTTCACAAGAAATAAACGCCCCACAAGAGGGACACTCCTCACAAGAGGGACACTACTCACAAGAGGGACATTACTCACAAGAGGGACACTGCTCACAAGAGGACACTCCTCACAAGAGGGACACTCCCCACAAGAGGGACACTCCCCACAAAAGACACACTCCTCACAAAAAAGACACACCACACAAGAGGGACAGTTCTCATGAAAGGGACACTCCTCACAAGAGGGATACTCCTGATGAGAGGGACACTCCCTGCAAGAGGGAAATGCCCCACATTAGAGACACTCCCCACAAGAGGAACACTCACAACAAGAGGGACACTCTCCACGTGAGGGTCACCCCCATGTGAGGTACACTCCTCAGAAGAAGAACACTTCTACAAGAGGGAAACCTCCTACAAGAGGTAAACTCTCACAAGAGGGACACTCCCCACAAGAAGGACACTCCACACAGGAGGGACACTCACCCAAGAGGGACACTCCTCACAAGGGACACTCACTCCATACAAGAGGTACACTCCCCACAAGAGAGACACTCTTCACAAGAGGGACACTCTTCACAAAGAGAACCACCCACAAGATAGACACTCCCCACAAGAGGGACACTCCCCACAAAAGGGACACTCACTCCCTACAAGAGGTACACTCCTCACAAAAGGGCCACTCGGAGACTCCCCACAAGAGGGACACTCCTCACAAGGGACACTCCCTACAAGAGATAAACGCCCCTCAAGAGGGACACTCCTCACAAGAGGGACACTACTCACAAGAGGGACATTACTCACAAGAGGACACTCCTCACAAGAGAGACACTACTCACAAGAGGACACTCCTCACAAGAGGGACATTACTCACAAGAGGACACTCCTCACAAGAAACACACTCCTCACAAAAAAGACGCACCACACAAGAGGGACACTCCTCACAAGAGGGACACTACTCACAAGAGGGACATTACTCACAAGAGGACACTCCTCACAAGAGGGATACTACTCACAAGAGGACACTCCTCACAAAAGGGACACTCCCCACAAGAGGGACACTACCCACAAGAGACACACTCCTCACAAAAAGACGCACCGCACAAGAGGGACAGCTCTCATGAAAGGGACACTCCTCACAAGAGGGACACTCCTGACAAGAGGGACACTCCCTGCAAGAGGGAAACACTCCCATTAGAGACACTCCCCACAAGAGGAACACTCCTCACAAGAGTGACACTCCCAAGAGGGACACACCTTACAAGAAGAATGGAAGTGAACCGAGAAAATGACATCAGAATTGTGTTAAACTCTCTAATCAAAATATACAAAAATGTAAAAGCAGAACTGTCCAGCATTTATAAAGCAGACATTTTACATCTTAATCTTCCACTGTTCTGGGAATTAAAACTCTTAGTTGCACTTAAATCGAGCACTTTGGATTTGTGTACTCTGTGGGACGCACATCAAGGTAAAACCACTCAACATGTGTTGCTCTTTCAAAGGCCCTCTCTGTCTCTGTGGAAATTGATACAGGCACATTTTCCCAAATCACTGTATTTTGTGGCAGGGCATTTTGTGCAAACATGGCAGGTTTCATTAATAAATGTTTTACAACAAAATCCTCCTTTGCGTTTGTTTTGAAATATTGAAAAATAAAATCAGCCTCATATGATGCATTACTAGACCTTGTGGTTTTCCTGGGGTAAAATTTGCTTCCTCATTCTGAGAATGGCTGGTTGCAATTTTATTGTTACAGAATGATAAAGTCTTCTACCTTTCCATGTCCTGAGCAGCAAAACTTAGGGCCCGATTGTTGTTCTGCATGCAAACTTTGTCAGGTATCGTCTGGCAAATTGTGAATGGGGAAATGATCCTGGGTAGGCATTTGTTCAGAATAAGTGATGTCAAATCGACCTCAAATTACCATTTGCACCTACCTTGACATTTTCCTTGAGGCTCTTAATGATTCAGATACTTACCGGTAATCTCCATTACTTTGAGACATAGTCTTCTTCGCCACAGCTGACAGACTCAGAACCAAAGGAAGGTGAAAACAATTCCTCCATTCTTAACTTATAGTGAGAAATAAAGGTATGAGGAGAAGACCATATTGCAGCTGCCCTAATGTCTTTCAAAGAAGCTCAAGAAACTTCTCTAGAGGAACGTCCCTGAATGACGACAGGAACAAAGAGGCCTGCATTCGGATGAGCCAAGTAAATAACTGTCTTGACCCATGTACTCAAAGTGGAAACCATTGGTAGCTGGCCTTCAATTACCTAAACCAAACAAAAAACAAGACCAACCTCAACTTTCTAAGAACCCGATGTCCTTTCTAAATCGATTGACAGAGCTCTGCCAAGGTCTAAGGTGTGACACAGAACTTCCTACTCTAAAAATGGAGAATAAAAAGGATGAAATAACCAGGTCTTGGGAGACATGAAAAGAAGAAGAAACTTTAGGTAGAAAAGTAGGACCTGGACAGAAGACCACCTTATCTAGGAACAGCTTGAGGAACGATTCATGAGAAAGGAGACCCACAAGTTACCTCAATCTATGACCAGTGGAAATTGCCGCCAAGAGAAAGACCTTCAAAGTGAGAAACTTCAGAGACACTGAAGAAAGAGGTTCACTGACAACAAAAATATCCCCATACCACAATATTGAGTTATAAATATAGATGTCAAAAATATCGACATCCTATATTTATAATGGTAAGTACAAAAATATCAATGTCATAAATATAGTTGTACAAAATATTATTTTTTATATATATAAAACAAAGTGATAAATATTAAATATATTAAAGAATAAAATTTATTTAAAAAAAATAGATTTAATATACATTTTAACAAATATAACAAATAAATGTAATTAAAAAAAGTTAAACCCACATATAATAATTTATATACATACATATATATATTACCTACTGGCGGTCGACAGTAGGTAATATAGTTAGGACCTATTTTCCATAGGAAAAGCATTTTTGTTTTCCCAATAACTTTGGCGTCGTTTGACGAATCATCGCGAAATTTTCAAAACTAGTAGGGCGCTCCGGTCAGCTCCTGTCTTAAAAGTTTCGGGGTGATTCGCCAAGCGGGGGCCAAGAAAAAAGGGGGGTCCCAAAACGTGTTTTCTCCATGTTATTTTCCATAGGAAACTTTAGACACGGCTACAGCCCGACCTGCTGAACGGAATTACACCAAATTTTGCAAAAAGGTAGCCCTTGGTTCAGAAAGAGTCCTTTTTGTTAACTGGTGTAAATCCATTCAGTAGTTTCTGAGAAATTATAAAATAAAAACTTTATATATCTTGGCGGGACCTAACCACACAAGCACGAGCTTGGCTCTGATTGGCTGCCAACACTTCAAACAGGAAGTGTTGGCAGCCATCTTGTGCTCGGACTGAGGGAGAAAGAAAAGGTGAGAGAAATATAAAAAAACAAGAAAAGGGGGCAGGGTAAAAACACCCTGACCCCCAGGCCTGCTCAGGGGGTCCCACAGGGACCCCCAGGCCCAAAAAAAGCATTTAAAAAAAAAAAAATTCGGGCGGGGTCGCGCCTTTGCGCGAATCCGTCAGAAAATTTCAAAGCCCCCGGGTGGGCCATGTCCCGGGGGCATGCATAATTGGGGCATACGTTATTGTGATTTACGGCAGAGTAAGCGAGCAGAGGCAGAGTTAGTTCGTTGCAAGGAGGGGACGTGGTTGAGGTCGGCGGTGGTGAGCCCACGAGCCCGCAAGTTTGTAAGCAGGGCGCAGGACTCAGCAGTAAGTGCAGAGCAGGTTGTGAGCAGCGAGCGGTGCAGAGCAGGTTGTCTGCAGGAAGCAGGACTCAGCGGTGAATGCAGAGCAGTGCGATCTCCCCCCTACAGCCCGCCCCTACGCCACAAGCCGTGCCATACCGTTGTTCACCCTCAGCCCACAACCCACTGCTGACTTCTGATCCGGGACTCGCGGACGTTCCCATAGGCGTTGGCGGCCTTGCTGGTATTAAGGATTGCGGGGTCCTAAGGTACGAGTCAAGTGCGGCCGCAGTAAGTGCGAGCCCTTGGCAGCCCAGTGGAGGTGGCCCGGCTAGGCTGGGCGCAGCCGCAGAACCGCCTCGTGAGCCCCGCTTGTCCCCCTGAGTCTACAAACAATTCATAATAAAACGTGCAGCTTTTGGTGAACGAACCCATATTGTTCTCCAGTTCCGCAATGACAGCTCGGGTCCTTAGCAATGGGCATCTGTGCCCGCGGAATACAGTGCACTTTCACCTCCGTCTGCTAAAAGGTACGTCTTTTGGAGTGTGTTTCGCTACAGATGCCAGAGTGAAAAGAGATTTAAAAAACAAACCTTTGACAGAGAAACTCATCAATTGATAACCTTTCTGATCTAGCT
>CAWUFW010019430.1:0-186757 GCA_963921515.1 Calotriton arnoldi
AGAGAAAGTAGAAAGGAAGAGGTTTTTAAAGAGTGGGATGGAGTGCAGAAAGAGGCATGAGAACTGCAGAACGAGGCAAAAGAGGTGCAGAAAGAGGCAGAAAAGTTGCAGAAACAGGCAAGAGAGGTGCAAAAGAGGGAGCAAAAGTGGAGAAAGAGGCAAGAGACGTGCAGAAATAGGGAAGAAGGGTGCAGAAATAGGGAAGAGGGGTGCAAAAAGAGGCAAGAGGGATACAGAAATATTCAAGTGAGGTGCAGAAAGAGGCAGCAGATGTGCAGAAAGAGGCAAGAGAGGTGCAGAAACAGGCAAGTGAAGTGCTGAAAGATGCAGCAGAGGTGCAGTAAGAGGCAAGAGAAGTGTATAAAGAGGCAAGACAGGTGTAGATAGAGGTAAGAAAAATGAAGAAAGAGGCAAGGGACGTGCTGAAAGAGGCAAGAGAGGTGCAGAAAGAAGCAAGAGAAGTGCAGAAAGAAGCAAAAGAAATGCAGAAATAGGAAAGAGAAGTATAGAAAGAGGCAAGAGAAGTGCAGAATGTGGCAAGAGAGGTGCAGAAACAGGCAATAGAGGTGCAGAAAGAGGGAAGAGGGGTACACAACGAGGGTAGAGGGATGTAGAAAGAAGCAAGAGAGGTGCAGAAAGAAGCAATCGAAGTGCAGAAAGAAGGAACAGAGATGGAGAAAGAGGCAAGAGAGGTGCAGAAAGAGGGTTGTAGAAAGAGGCAATAGGGGTGTAGAAAAAGGCAAGAGGGGTGCAGAAAAAAGCAGGAGAGGTGCAGAAAGAAGCAAGAGGAGTGCAGAAATAACCAACAGAGGAGCAGAAAAAGGAAAGAGGTGTTCAGAAAGAGGGAAGAGAAGTACAGAAAGAAGCAAGAGAGGTGCGGAAGGAGGCAAGAGAACTGCAGAAACAGGCAAGAGAGTTGCAGAAGGAGGGAACAGGGGTGTAGAAATAGGCAAGAGAGGTGTAGAAGGAGGGAAAAGGGGTGGGGAAAGAGGCAAGAGGTGTGCAGAAAGAGGCAAGAGGGGTGGAGAAAGAAGCAAGAGAGGTGCAGAAAGAACCAAGGGAGGTGCAGAAGGATGCAAGAGAACTGCAGAAAGAGGCAAGAGAGATGGGGAAAAAGGCAAGAAAGTTGCAGAAACAGGCAAGAGAGGTGCAGAAAGAGGGAACAGGGGTGCAGAAAGAGGCAAAAGAGGTGCAGAATTAGGGAAGAGGGGTGCAGGAAGAGGCAAGAGGGGTGCAGAAAGATACAAGTGAGGTGCAGAAAGAGGCAGCTGAGGTGCAGAAAGAGGCAAAAGAGGTGCAGAAACAGGCAAGAGAGGTGTCGAAAGAGGCAATAGAAGTGCAGAAAGAGACAAGAGAGGTGCTGAAAGAGGCAAAAGAGGTGCAGAGAGTGGGAAGAGGGGTGCACAAAGAGGTAACAGGGTTGCAGAAAGAAGAAAAAGAGGTGTAGAAAGAAGCAAGAGAAGTGCAGAATGAAGCAACAGAGGTGCAGAAAGAGGCAAGAGGGGTGCAGAATGAGTCACGAGAAGTGCTGAAAGAAGCAACAGAGGTGCAGAAAGAGGCAAGAAAAGTGTATAAAGAGGCAAGAGAAGTGTAGAAAGAGGCAAGAGAGGTTCAGAAAGAGGGAAAAGGAGTACAGAAAGAGGCATGAGGGATAGAGAAAGAAGCATGAGAGGTGCGGAAAAAAGCAACAGAAGTGCAAAAAGAAGCAAGAGAGTTGCAGAAAGAGGCAAGAGAAGTGCAGAAAGAAGCAACAGAGGTGCAGAAAGAGGCAAGAGGAGTACAGAAAGAGTCAAGAGCAGTGCAGAAAGAAGCAAGAGAGGTGCAGAAAGAGGCCAGAGAAGTACAGAAAGAGGCAAGAGAGGTGCAGAAACAGGCAAGAGAGGTGCAAAAAGAGGGAAAAGGAATACAGAAAGAGGCAAGAGCGGTACAGAAAGAAGCATGAGAGGTGCGGAAAGAAGCAATAGAAGTGCAGAAAGAAGCAAGAGAGATGCAGAAAGAGGGAAGAGGGAATGCAGAAAGAGGCAAGAGGGGTGCAGAAAAAAGCAAGAGAGGTACAATAGAAGCAAGAGAAGGGCAGAAAGAGGCAACAGAGGTGCAGAAAGAGGCAAGAGAAGTGCAGAAAGAAGCAAAAGAGGCGCAGGAAGAGGCAAGAGAACTACAGAAAGCAGCAAGAGAGTTGCAGAAACAGACAAGAGAGGTGCAGAAAGAGGGAACAGGAGTGCAGAAAGAGGCAAGAGAAGTGCAGAAAGAAGGAAAAGGGGTGCAGAAAGAGGCAAGAGGGGTACAGAAAGAAGCAAGAGAGGTGCAGAAAGATGCAAGAGTAGTGCAGAAAGAACCAACAGAGGTGCAGAAAGAGGCAGGAGGGGTGCAGAAAGAAGCAACAGAGGTTTAGAAAGAGGCAAGAGAACTGCAGAAAGAGGCAAGAGAGGTGCAAAAAGAGGGAAGAGGGGTGCAACAAGTCGCAAAAGGGGTGCAGAAAGAAGCAAGAAAATTGCAGAATAAAGCAACAGAGGTGCAGAAAGAGGCAAGAGGGGTGCTGAAAGAGGCAAGAGAAGTGCAGAAAAAGCAACGGAAATGCAGAAAGGGGAAAGAAAAGTGCAGAAAGAGGCAAGAGAAGTGCAGAAAGTGGCAAGAGAGATGCAGAAACAGGCAGCAGAGGTGCAGAATGAGGGAAGAGGGGTGCAGAAAGAGGGCAGAAGGGTGCAGAAAGAAGCAAGCGAGGTGCAGAAAGAAGCAAGAGAAGTGCAGAAAGAAGTAACAGAGGTACAGAAAGAGGCAAAAGGGTTTCAGAAAGAAGCAAGAGAGGTACAGAAAGGAGCAAGTGAAGTGCAGGAAGAAGCAAGTGAGGTGCAGAAAGAGACAAGAGGGGTGGAGAAAGAAGCAAGAGAGGTGGAGAAAGAACCAACAGAGGTGCAGAAAGAGGCAAGAGGGGTGCATAAAAAGGCATGAGGGGTGCAAAAAGAGGTTAGAGAAGTGCAGAAAGAGGCAAGAGAACTGCAGAAACAGGCAAAAGAGGTACAGAAAGAGGCAAGAAAGTTGAAGAAACAGGCAAGAGAGGTGCAGAAAGAGGGAACAGAAGTGGAGAAAGAGGCAAGAGAGGTGCAGAAATAGGGAAGAAGGGTGCAGAAATAGGGAAGAGGGGTGCAAAAAGAGGCAAGAAGGGTACAGAATGAGTCACGAGAAGTGCTGAAAGAAGCAACAGAGGTGCAGAAAGAGGCAAGAAAAGTGTATAAAGAGGCAAGAGAAGTGTAGAAAGAGGCAAGAGAGGTTCAGAAAGAGGGAAAAGGAGTACAGAAAGAGGCATGAGGGATAGAGAAAGAAGCATGAGAGGTGCGGAAAAAGCAACAGAAGTGCAAAAGAAGCAAGAGAGTTGCAGAAAGAGGCAAGAGAAGTGCAGAAAGAAGCAACAGAGGTGCAGAAAGAGGCAAGAGGAGTACAGAAAGAGTCAAGAGCAGTGCAGAAAGAAGCAAGAGAGGTGCAGAAAGAGGCCAGAGAAGTACAGAAAGAGGCAAGAGAGGTGCAGAAACAGGCAAGAGAGGTGCAAAAAGAGGGAAAAGGAATACAGAAAGAGGCAAGAGCGGTACAGAAAGAAGCATGAGAGGTGCGGAAAGAAGCAATAGAAGTGCAGAAAGAAGCAAGAGAGATGCAGAAAGAGGGAAGAGGGAATGCAGAAAGAGGCAAGAGGGGTGCAGAAAAAGCAAGAGAGGTACAATAGAAGCAAGAGAAGGGCAGAAAGAGGCAACAGAGGTGCAGAAAGAGGCAAGAGAAGTGCAGAAAGAAGCAAAAGAGGCGCAGGAAGAGGCAAGAGAACTACAGAAAGCAGCAAGAGAGTTGCAGAAACAGACAAGAGAGGTGCAGAAAGAGGGAACAGGAGTGCAGAAAGAGGCAAGAGAAGTGCAGAAAGAAGGAAAAGGGGTGCAGAAAGAGGCAAGAGGGGTACAGAAAGAAGCAAGAGAGGTGCAGAAAGATGCAAGAGTAGTGCAGAAAGAACCAACAGAGGTGCAGAAAGAGGCAGGAGGGGTGCAGAAAGAAGCAACAGAGGTTTAGAAAGAGGCAAGAGAACTGCAGAAAGAGGCAAGAGAGGTGCAAAAAGAGGGAAGAGGGGTGCAACAAGTCGCAAAAGGGGTGCAGAAAGAAGCAAGAAAATTGCAGAATAAAGCAACAGAGGTGCAGAAAGAGGCAAGAGGGGTGCTGAAAGAGGCAAGAGAAGTGCAGAAAAAGCAACGGAAATGCAGAAAGGGGAAAGAAAAGTGCAGAAAGAGGCAAGAGAAGTGCAGAAAGTGGCAAGAGAGATGCAGAAACAGGCAGCAGAGGTGCAGAATGAGGGAAGAGGGGTGCAGAAAGAGGGCAGAAGGGTGCAGAAAGAAGCAAGCGAGGTGCAGAAAGAAGCAAGAGAAGTGCAGAAAGAAGTAACAGAGGTACAGAAAGAGGCAAAAGGGTTTCAGAAAGAAGCAAGAGAGGTACAGAAAGGAGCAAGTGAAGTGCAGGAAGAAGCAAGTGAGGTGCAGAAAGAGACAAGAGGGGTGGAGAAAGAAGCAAGAGAGGTGGAGAAAGAACCAACAGAGGTGCAGAAAGAGGCAAGAGGGGTGCATAAAAAGGCATGAGGGGTGCAAAAAGAGGTTAGAGAAGTGCAGAAAGAGGCAAGAGAACTGCAGAAACAGGCAAAAGAGGTACAGAAAGAGGCAAGAAAGTTGAAGAAACAGGCAAGAGAGGTGCAGAAAGAGGGAACAGAAGTGGAGAAAGAGGCAAGAGAGGTGCAGAAATAGGGAAGAAGGGTGCAGAAATAGGGAAGAGGGGTGCAAAAGAGGCAAGAAGGGTACAGAAAAATGCATGTGAGGTGCAGAAAGAGGCAGCAGATATGCAGAAAGAGCCAAGAGAGGTGCAGAAACAGGCAAGAGAAGTGCTGAAAGAAGCAACAGAGGTGCAGAAAGAGGCAAGAAAAGTGCATAAAGAGGCAAGAGAGGTGTAGAAAGAGGCAATAGAAGTGCAGAAAGAGACAAGAGAGGGGCTGAAAGAGGCAAGAGAGGTGCAGAAAGATGGAAGAGGGGTGCACCAAGAGGAAACAGGGATGCAGAAAGTAGCAGGTGATGTGCAGAAAGAATCAAGAGAAGTGCAGAGAGAAGCGACAGAGGTGCAGAAAGAGGCAAGAGGGGTACATAAAGAGTCAAGAGCAGTGCAGAAAGAAGCAACAGAGGTGCAGAAAGAGGCAAGAGAAGTGCAGAAAGAGGAAAGAGAGGTGCAGAAAGAAGGAAGAGGGGTACAGAAAGAGGCAAGAGGGGTGCAGAAAGAAGTAAGAGGTGCAGAAAGATTCAGGAGTAGTGCAGAAAGAACCAACAGAGGTACAGAAAGAGGCAGGATGGGTGCAGAAAGAAGCAACAGAGGTTTAGAAAGAGGCAAGAGAACTGCAGAAAGAGGCATGAGAGGTGTAGAAAGAGAGAAGAGAGGTGCAACAAGTCGCAAAAGGGGTGCAGAAAGAAGCAAGAGAGGTGCAGAAAGAAGCAAGAAAATTGCAGAAAACAGCAACAGAGGTGCAGAAAGAGGCAAGAGGGGTGCAGAAAGAGGCAAGAGAAGTGCAGTAAGAAGGAAGAGGGGTACAGAAAGAGGCAAGAGAGGTGCAGAAAGAGGGAAGAGGGGTGTAGAAAGTGGCAAGAGTGGAGCAGAAAGAAGCAAGAGAGGTACAGAAAGAAGCAAGAAAACTACAGAAAAAGCAACAGAGGTGCAAAAAGAGGCAAGAGATGTGCAGAAAGAGGCAGGAGAAGTGCAGAAAAAGCAACAGAAATGCAGAAAGGGGAAAAAGAAGTGCAGAAAGAGGCAAGAGAAGTACAAAAAGTGGAAAGAGAGATGCAGAAACAGGCAGCAGAGGTGCAGAAAGAGGGAAGAGGGGTGCAGAAAGAAGGCAGAAGGGTGCAGAAAGAAGCAAGAGAGGCGCAGTAAGAAGCAAGAGAATTGCAGAAAGAAGCAACAGAGGTGCAGAAAGAGGCAAAAGGGGTGCAGAAAGAAGCAGGAGAGGTACAAAAAGAAGCAAGTAAAGTACAGGAAGAAGCAAGCGAAGTGCAGAAAGAGGCAAGAGGGGTGCAGAAAGAGGCAAGAGGGGTACAAAAAATAGGTTAGATATGTGCAGAAAGAGGCAAGAGAACTCAAGAAAGAGGCAAGAGAGGTACAGAAAGAGGCAAGTAAGTTGCAGAAACAGGCAAGAGAGGTGCATAAAGAGGGAACAGAAGTGGAGAAAGGGGCAAGGGATTTGTAGAAATAGGGAAGAAGGGTGCAGAAAGAGGCAGGAGAGGTGCAGAAACAGGCAAGAGAAGTGCTGAAAGAAGCATCAGAGGTGCAGAAAGATGCAAGAGAAGTGCATAAAAAGGCAAGATAGAGGCCAGAAAAATGAAGAAAGAGGCAAGAGAGGTGCTGAAAGAGGCAAGAGAGGTGCAGAAAGAGTGAAGGGGTACAGAAAGAGACAACAGGGGTGCAGAAATAAGCAAGGGGTGCAGAAAGAAGCAAGAGAAGTGCAGAAAGAAGCAACAGAGGTGCAGAAAGAGGGAAGAGGGGTACAGAAAGAGGCAAGAGAAGTGCAGAAAGAAGCAACAGAGGTGCAGAAAGAGGCAAGAGAAGTGCAGAAATAGGCAAGAGAGGTGCAGAAAGAGGGAAAAGGAGTGCAGAAAGAGGCAAGAGGGGCACAGATAGAAGCATGAGAGTTGTAGAACGAAGCAACAGAGATGCAGAAAGAAGCAACAGAGCTGCAGAAAGAGGCAGGAGAGGTGCAGAAAGAGGCAAGAGGGGTACAGAAAGAGTGAAGAGAAGTGCAGAAAGAGGCAAGAGAATTACAGAAAGTGGAAAGAGACGTGTAGAAGCAGGCAATAGAGGTGCAGAAAGAGGGAAGAGGGGTGCAGAAAGAGGGTAGAAGGGTGCAGAAAGAAGCAATAGAGTTGCAGAAAGAAGCATGAGAAGTGCAGAAAGAAACAACAGAGATGCATAAAGAGGCAAAAGAGGCGCAGAAAGAAGCTAGAGAGATGCATAAAGAAGCAAGGGAAGTGCAGAAAGAAGCAAGTGAGGTGCAGAAAGAGGCAAGAGAAGTGCAGAAAGAAGCAACAGAGGTACAAAAGGAAGCAAGAGAGGTGCAGAAGAAAGAAGCAAGAGAGGTGCAGAAAGAAGCAAGACAGGTGCAGAAAGAAGGGAGGTGCAGAAAGTGGAAGAGATATGCAGAAAGAGGCAAAAGAAGTACAGAAAGAGGAAGAATTGTGCAGAAAGAAGCAAGAGAAATGCAGAAAGAGGCCAGAGAGGTGCCGAAAGAAGCAAGAGTAGTTTGCCCACCATTAGTACCAATTTAACACCCACATTTAGTAATAAGTATCAGTTTACCATTCCAGCTTTGCAAATGTGCAAAGAACCTTCCACCAATTTTTGGTAACGTTTGAGCCGTTTGAGCTAGAAACAAGGTTTTTTTGTTCAAATCTACAGATTATGCAGCAAATGATGGATTATGTTGTGTGAGAAGTTGGCCTGGTATATGCTGTCCACTAATTATAGTGGGCACCTTGCACCAGTCCAAACAACCCCTTATTGGAGATAGGTTAAAGACAACCTTTATTGAAAGCTATCCTAGTGGTAGCTATGGAGAGCAGCCTTCAGGCTAAGTCTTGAAGGAATGTAAAGCAGCTTGTTTTACCAGTCTATAATCTCTTGAGTGACCAAATGAAAGAGGACCACACCAGGTATATATTCAAAATATATGTATTTATTGCTAAACACACCCCTCTAGTCTCTTTATGAGGCTAGAGTTCGAAGTACATAAGTTATAAGTTAGATATCAACAGTAATAGCACAAATACACGTTTGAGCCCTAGGGGCGTACCAAACCATATACCAATAAAGTGGTATAAGAACCACGACTGAGCTAGACACAAGGCCTAGAGCCTGTAGAAGTGCTTGGCCCTCAAGGAACCACCCAAGGTAGTGACACAGGGGACCCACGGGGGACGCGTGCAGTGTGAGAACACAGCCGCGAGCCGCCGTTGACTTCTATGGGGAATGTCGCAGTTGGAGTTTTAAAGAAAAGGGACACTTAGAGGAGGACTTGGAGCAAACCCCTTTAGAACTAGGTTGTTCTAGTGTCAATACCCACGGGAGCACCGGAGTACTCGAGTTACCTCACCCAGGGAAGCCGGGTGCATAGGTGTCTTTCGGGGTCGGGTTTCGTCGTCGTTTTCAATGGCGATCTGCTGCAAAGTGCTGCTGGCGGCCAAGTCGAAAGTGTTCGGGTGGATCCAAAGGTGGATCGAAGATCTGAAGAACCTGAAAGCAGAGGGGACAGAGTCTGGATCACTAGCCAGTGACCTGGAAGGCGATGAGCGGATGCCCACCGATGTCGGGTGCTTCAGGTAAGTTGACGGTCGTCTTGACTCTTCAGCCACGAAGTCCAGGAGGTGTTGACGATGACCAGGAGATGGATTCGAGCTGTCCCACGACGTCTGTCGATTACTGGGGTGTCGGCGTCCGGATTGGACACAACAAGCCTTGGCAACGGCAAGTCTTGTGGAAATAGAAGAAGGACGGTGGTGCAGACCAGCAAGGTCTGAGGGACTCACCCAGCAAGGGTAAGTCAGGGCTTGTCTGGAGCAAGCAGGAAAGCCCAAGCAGAAGAAGAGTTGCCTTCGGGAGGGCCCACTAGCCAACGGACTAGCGACTGCAAAGGAGTCACGAGTGGACGCACTTGGAGCTGGCTCACACGACACTCGTGGAGTGGAGGCCAGTGATCTTTGGTGCAGTTGGTGCTGGAGGCAAGGGCTACTCGAAGCCCAAAGCACAATTTTGCGGGAGACCCAGAAGAGGATGCACTTGCAAATGTGCTCGATGTCCAGGGGTCACAGTTCCATGTTACCCACGACAGCTACGGGCCTCAGCTTTGCTGGGGACTCAGGGCAGCCTCAGGGAAGTCTGGAAATCTACCTCTGGTGATGCAAAGACTTCAGCGTCCGGCGGAAGCTTCGGCGATGCAGACTGGACAATTGCTTCTTAGGTGCCTGCCAAGCAGGGGAGTCACTCCTTGACCCCAAGGGAGATTCTTCAGTCCTCTAACCTTGAAGTAGAGCGTCAAAGGTCCAGGATTCTGTATCAGAGTTTTGTCCAGGTAAATCTAAAGTCCTAAGGACAGGGGTCCCATACTTATACCAAGTTAGGGGGTTGGACATACTCTGGGGACCCACCTATGGGAGGGTCAGGGCAGAGGGGTGGTTACACCCCTTTCCCTTTGTCCAGTTTCACACCAGAGCAGGGGCTGGAAGCCCCTGAACCGGTTTGAACTGGGGTATGCACAGGGACACCAAATGTGCCCCCAGTGCAGTACTTCAAAGCACCAGAGAGTGCTCCCGCCCAGCCCCAATACACATCATCCTGTCTGGGGAGGTGGTTACACCTCCCTTGGACAGGAAACCTATTGTCCAGGCCTCCCCTGCCGGAGTTTCAGTCAGCAGCAGGAGGCCAGACCCATGTCTGTGGCAGCGGCATCCATTTTGTGATGCCAGGGCTCTGGAAAGAAGTTACCGGGCAGGCCGGTGTGTACATGTCTCTCCCTCTAGAAGGGTGGAATGCTACCCCCGCCGCCAGAACTGGCGGGGGGTAGTATTCCAAGATGTTTGACACCAAACACGACATGTTTTGGTGCAGCCAGCCCAAAGTTAGCACCTCTTTTTTTTAATAAAACTAATATTTGGAGGGGGCTGCGTGGCCCCCTCCTCAGGCCATTAAAGGCCCCGGGGACCCCATCCCCGGGGCCGGCCTTTGCGTCCTTTTTTTTTTTTTTTTTTAAATTTCATTTTTGGGGAGGGGGCTGCGTGGCCCCCTCCCGGGCTCTACTGGCCCCGGGGACCCCATCCCCCGGGGCCTGGCCACTCGTTGGGGACCGTGGGGGGTCCCCAATCCCGCACGGTCCCGCCGGCTCCCCGCATCCTGCGGGAGCCGGCATTGCTTTCCATAAGGGAGCTGCTGACATGCAGCTCCCCTTATGGAAAAGCAATCTGCTTGCTTCATTGAAGCGAGAGCAGGTTTCCCTGCTCTCGCTTCAATGAAGCAAAGCTAGTTTGCAATGGCAGGACGGGAGCCGTGAGGCTCCGTCCTGCCATTGCAAACAGCAGTGTCCCAGGGGTAGGCACCCGGGACACTGCAGGAGCCGGCCCTGGGGGTGGCGGTCCCCAGGGCCACCACAGGCTCCAGGAGGGGGCCGCGCGGCCCCCTCCCATGTCTTTAAAGCCCGGGGAGGTGGTGGTCCCCGGGGCTCGGGGGTCCATTACGGACCCCCGCATTTACATTATTAGTGCCCCGGGGAGGTGGTGGTCCCCGGGGCATGTGGGGGGGCTCGAGCCCCCCCACACAGGAAATGTAAAAAAAAAAAGAAGCCCCGGGAGGTGGTGGTCCCCGGGGCTGCGGGAGGGCCGAGGAGGGGGGCCACGCAGCCCCCCTCCTTAAAAATGTATTTAAAAGTGTGGCCATGCACCGGGGGATGGGGTCCCCGGGGCCGGAATTCGGCCATGGGAGGGGGCCACGCGGCCCCCTTCCCGTTTAATTAAAAAAAAAAAAGGGATAAGGCCCTGGGGGATGGGGTCCCTAGGGCCCAAAAATAGGAAAAAGTAAGAGGGGCCACACAGCCCCCCTTAGGGGGAAAAAAAAAAACGATCGGGCCGCAGGCCCCGCCCCCTTCCTTTACCACTCTGCAAACGCGCCCCCTAGTGCGTTTGCAGATGGGGAACAAATTCCCCTTCAATACTGGGGGTCCCTGGGGCCAACTAGCCCACCAGGAACCTCCAGTATGCGCTAGGGGGCTGCATTGCAGAGAGGTGTACAGAGGCCACGCCCCTTTTACACCTCTCTGCAACGCAGCTCTGTGGCGCTTTTTGAAGGTACATGGTGAGCTAGTTGGCCCCCAGGGACCCTCAGTATTCAAGGGACTTAATCCCCCAACTTAAAACGCGCCACGGGCGCGTTTGCACAGTGGTGAAGGGAGGGGCGGGGCTTCAGGTGACATGTGTGCAAACAGGCCCCGTGGCGCGTTTTAAGATGGGGAATTAAATCCCCTTCAATCCTGAGGGTCCTTGGGGGCCAACTAGCCCACCAGGTACCTCCAGTAAGCGCCACGGAGCTGCGTTGCAGAGTGTTGTAAAAGGGGCATGGCCTCTGAACACCTCTCTGCAACGCAGCTGTCTGGGGCATACTAGAGGTATCTGGTGGGCTAGTTGGCCCCTAGGGACCCTCGGGATTGAGAAGGAATTAATTCTCCAACTTAAAACGTGCCACTGGGTGTGTTTGCAGACATGTCACCTCAGGCCCCACCCCCTTCCTTCACCATTGTGCAAATATTCCTCTAAAATCAGCCGAACTACGAATTCCGATTTACTCACCTGTTATCAGGAGAGACCTCAGTGCTGCATCTTTCAGCCCAGTACTGATCCTGAAAAGTAATTTTAACCGTACTTACCAGTAACTTGAATTTCCTTCCATAGGATATCATTGACTGCTTTTTGCTGAAAAAGTTTCTAAGTGTCGATTTTTGAAACATACAAATATTCCTCTAAAATCAGCCGAAATACGAATTACGATTTACTCACCTGTTATCAGGAGAGACCTCAGTGCTGCATCTTTCAGCCCAGTACTGATCCTGAAAAGTAATTCTAACCGTACTTACCAGTAACTTGAATTTCCTTCCATAGGCTAACATTGACTGGTTTCACTTGGAAATTCTTCTAAGTGTGCAGTTTTGGAACTTTATAATATTCCTCTAAAATCAGCCGAAATACGAATTCCGATTTACTCACCTGTTATCAGGAGAGACCTCAGTGCTGCATCTTTCAGCCCAGTACTGATCCTGAAAAGTAATTTTAACCGTACTTACCAGCAACTTGAATTTCCTTCCATAGGCTAACATTGACTGGTTTCACTTGGAAATTCTTCTAAGTGTGGAGTTTTGGAACTTTATAATATTCCTCTAAAATCAACCGAACTACGAATTCCGATTTACTCACCTGTTATCAGGAGAGAACCCAGTGCTGCATCTTTTAGCCCAGCACTGACCCTGAAAAGTAATTCTAACCGTACTTACCAGTAACTTATATTTCCTTTCATAGGAATCCATTGTCTGGTTTTAAGCAGAAAAGTTTCAAAGTGTCGATTTTCACAAACTACAAATATTCCTTAAAAATCGCCTGTATGACTTAAACGCATTCTTTCAACTGTTTACAGGAGATGTACCAGTGCTGGATCCAGGATCCAACACTGAGTAAGAAAAAGTAACGATAACACTACTTACCTGCTAAGTGAATTTCCTCCCATAGGATAACATTGGTGATTCTATGTGAAAAAGTTTCTAAGTGTCAACTTTTAAAATACAATAATATTCCTTAAAAATCACTACTGTAACCAAAACGCTTTTACTCAACTGTTTACAGGAGATGTCCCAGGACTGAATCTAGGATCCAGTCCTGTGGTTAGAAAAGTAATCCATAAAGTAACTAATTGCATTTAACTAGAAATTCACATTGAGCTCAATGTTGCATTGTGTTTGAAATTGTGTTGCCCATTGCAACAACTGTAACTACTGTACTTAAAAGTCTATTGCCTATTTGCAAAGTATTTAAACTAAAGTAATTCATTCAGAGAAAGTATATTTTGTAATGTAATGTATAATGTAATTACAATGTAATTTAAAAAATAAAATATGTCAAAATAAATAGTTTAAAAAAAGGTAGTAAATCAGTATCCAAAAAATAAATATAACAATTAATACATTTAAAAATTGTCATTTACAAAACCTTTGAAATTCACTGAAAAAAAACATAGGTTTCAGACATGTTATAGTTAGGAATTAGCATTTAAAAAACCTTTGAAATTCACTGAAAAAACCATAGGTTTTAGGGACAGTTATAGTTAGAAATTAGCATGCAGACTGCTGCAGGGAGGGGCGGGGCCTCCAGCATGATGCCGGTCTTTTTTTTTGCTTTCTTCTGCCCAGGGGTCCTTGTGGGACCCCTGAGCAGACCTAGGGGGTCAGGGTGTTTCTACCCTGCCCCCTTTGTGCGTTTTGCGCACTTGTTTCTTGTGGTTTTTTTTTTAATCGGCGAAATCCGCGCATCCTGCCGATTTAAAAAAAAAAAAATGCTTTTCTGCCCAGGGGGTCCTTGTGGGACCCCTGAGCAGACCTAGGGGTCAGGGTGTTTCTACCCTGCCCCCTTTGTGCGTTTGCGCACTTGTTTCTTGTGCTTTTTTTTTTAATCTGCGTGATCCGCGCACCCTAAGCGCATCCCGCCGTTTAAAAAAAAATGCTTTTCTGCCAAGGGGTCCTTGTGGGACCCCTGAGCAGATCTAGGAGTCAGGGTGTTTCTACCCTGCCCCCTTTGCGCTTTGCGCACTTGTTTCTGTCCCTCGGTTCTACCGAGGACAAAATAACTGCCAACACTTCCTGATTTGGAGTGTTGACAGCCACTTGACAGCCAATTAGCATGCAGCTCGTGATCGGGAGGGTACGCGGACACTACTCGGCCATAGATATATATGTGACTTTACCTTTGATTTTCTCAGGAACTACTGAACGGATTTACACCATTTAAGCAAAAGGCACGACACTGAACCAAGGGCTACTTCTTTGACAAATTTGGTGTAATTCCGTTCAGCAGTTCGGGCTGTAGTCGCGATGAACGGTTCCTATGGAAAAATAAATGGGAAAACGCGTTTTGGGACCCCCTTTTCTCGGCCCCCGCTTGACGAATCACCTCGAGACTTTCAGGATAGGAGCGGACCGGAGCGCCCCAACAAGTTGGAAGCTTTCGCGAAGATTCGTTAACCGGCGCCAACGTTATTTCAAATAGAATGTTGCGGATTTCCTATGGAAAATAGGTCCTAACTATAACTATCTACTGGCGACCTCCAGAAGATAATATATATATTATCTACTGGCGGTCGCCAGTAGATAGTTATAGTTAGGACCTATTATCCATAGGAAATCCGCGACATTCTATTTGAAATAACGTTGGCGCCGGTTGACGAATCTTCGCGAAAGTTTCCAACTTGTTGGGCGCTCCGCTCCGCTCCTACCCTGAAAGTCTCGGGTTGATTTGTCAAGCGGGGCCGAGAAAAGGGGGTCCCAAAACGCGTTTTCCCATTCATTTTTCCATAGGAACCTTTAGTCGCAGCTACAGCCCGAACTGCTGAACGGAATTACACCAAATTTGGCAAAGAGGTAGCCCTTGGTTCAGTGTCGTGCCTTATGCTTAAATGGTGTAAATCCGTTCAGTAGTTCCTGAGAAAATCAAAAGTAAAGTCACATATATATCTATGGGCGCGTAGGGTCCGCGTACCCTCCCGATCACGAGATGTATGCTAATGGGCTGTCAAGTGGCTGTCAACACTCCAAATCAGGAAGTGTTGGCAGCCATTTTGTCCTCGGTAGAACCGAGGGACAGAAACAAGTGCGCAAGCGCAAAGGGGGCAGGGTAGAAACACCCTGACCCCTAGGTCTGCTCAGGGGGTCCCACAAGGACCCCTGGGCAGAAAAAGAATTATTTTTTAAATCGGCGGGATGCGCTTAGGGTGCGCGGATCCCGCCGAGAAAAAAAGAAATAAGTGCGCAAAACGCACAAAGGGGGCAGGGTAGAAACACCCTGACCCCTAGGTCTGCTCAGGGGTCCCACAAGGACCCCCTGGGCAGAAAAAAGCATTTTTCAACAAAGAAATCGACGGGATGCGCTCAGGGTGCGCGAATCCCGCCGAAAAAAACAAACGAAGCGCGGTCTCCCGCGCTCGTTGTTAATTGGCCCCGGGTGGGCCAAGTCCCGGGGGCATGGGGGGTATTTATAATATGTGGGGGGCCTCTAAGGCCCCCAAGCCCCGGGACCGACACCCCCGGGGCTTTAAAAATAAATGGTGCGGGATGGCTCTCGGCCCTCTTGCAGCCCCGGGGACCGCCACCTCCCGGGGCTTCTTTATTAATTTTTGATAAATTTACCTGTGTGGGGGGCTCGAGCCCCCACACGCCCGGAGACCGCCACCTCCCCGGAGCACTAAAAATGTCAATATGGGGGTCCATTACGGACCCCAGAGCCCCGGGGACCACCACCTCCCCGGGGCTTTGTCAATGGAGGGAGGGGGCCGCGCGGTCCCCCTCCTGGAGCCTGTAATGGCCCTGGGGACCACCACCCCCAGGGCCGGCTCCTGCAGTGTCCCGGGCTGCCTACCCCCGGGACACTTTAGTTTGCTATGACAGGACGGGAGCCTCGCGGCTCCCGTCCTGTCATAGCAAGCTGCTTGGATATTGGAAGAGAGAGCAGGAAACCTGCTCTCGCTAATATCCAAAGCAAATTGCTTTCCACACGGGGAGCTGCATCTTAGCAGCTCCCCATGTGGAAAAGCAATGCCGGCTCCCAAGGGACGCGGGAGCCGGCGGGACTGTGGGGGATTGGGGACCCCCACAGTCCCCAACAAAGAGGGCCAGCCCCGGGGGATGGGGTCCCCGGGCAAATAGTGGCCCGGGAAGGAGCCACGCGGCCCCCTCCCCAAAAATAATAATAAAAAAAAAAAAAAAAAGGCCTGCCCCGGGGGATGGGGTCCCCGGGGCAAAAGGAGGCCTGAGGAGGGGGGCCACGCAGCCCCCCTCCTTAAAAATTTATTTAAAAGTGTGGCCATGCACCGGTGGATGGGGTCCCCGGGGCCGGAATTCGGCCATGGGAGGGGGCCACGCGGCCCCCTTCCTGTTTAATAAAAAAAAAAAAAAAAGGGATAAGGCCCTGGGGGATGGGGTCCCTAGGGCCCAAAAATAGGAAAAAGTAATGGGGGCCACACAGCCCCTGTTAGGGGAAAAAAAAAAAAAACGATCGGGCCGCAGGCCCCGCCCCCTTCCTTTACCACTCTGCAAACGCGCCCCTGGCGCGTTTGCAGATGGAGAACAAATTCCCCTTCAATACTGGGGGTCCCTGGGGGCCAACTAGCCCACCAGGAACCTCCAGTATGCGCCAGGGGCTGCATTGCAGAGAGGTGTACAGAGGCCACGCCCCTTTTACACCTCTCTGCAACGCAGCTCTGTGGCGCTTTTGGCGGTACATGGTGAGCTAGTTGGCCCCCAGGGACCCTCAGTATTCAAGGGGACTTAATCCCCCAACTTAAAACGCGCCACGGGGCGCGTTTGCACAGTGGTGAAGGGAGGGCGGGGCTTCAGGTGACATGTGTGCAAACAGGCCCGTGGCGCGTTTTAAGATGGGGAATTAAATCCCCTTCAATCCTGAGGGTCCCTGGGGGCCAACTAGCCCACCAGGTACCTCCAGTAAGCGCCACGGAGCTGCGTTGCAGAGTGTTGTAAAAGGGGCATGGCCTCTGAACACCTCTCTGCAACGCAGCTGTCTGGGGCATACTAGAGGTATCTGGTGGGCTAGTTGGCCCCTAGGGACCCTCGGGATTGAGAAGGAATTAATTCTCCAACTTAAAACGCGCCACTGGGTGTGTTTGCAGACATGTCACCTCAGGCCCCACCCCCTTCCTTCACCATTGTGCAAATATTCCTCTAAAATCAGCCGAACTACGAATTCCGATTTACTCACCTGTTATCAGGAGAGACCTCAGTGCTGCATCTTTCAGCCCAGTACTGATCCTGAAAAGTAATTTTAAACATACTTACCAGTAACTTGAATTTCCTTCCATAGGATATCATTGCCTGCTTTTTGCTGAAAAAGTTTCTAAGTGTCGATTTTTGAAACATACAAATATTCCTCTAAAATCAGCCGAAATACGAATTCCGATTTACTCACCTGTTATCAGGAGAGACCTCAGTGCTGCATCTTTCAGCCCAGTACTGATCCTGAAAAGTAATTCTAACCGTACTTACCAGTAACTTGAATTTCCTTCCATAGGCTAACATTGACTGGTTTCACTTGGAAATTCTTCTAAGTGTGCAGTTTTGGAACTTTATAATATTCCTCTAAAATCAGCCGAAATACGAATTCCGATTTACTCACCTGTTATCAGGAGAGACCTCAGTGCTGCATCTTTCAGCCCAGTACTGATCCTGAAAAGTAATTTTAACCGTACTTACCAGCAACTTGAATTTCCTTCCATAGGCTAACATTGACTGGTTTCACTTGGAAATTCTTCTAAGTGTGGAGTTTTGGAACTTTATAATATTCCTCTAAAATCAACCGAACTACGAATTCCGATTTACTCACCTGTTATCAGGAGAGAACCCAGTGCTGCATCTTTTAGCCCAGCACTGACCCTGAAAAGTAATTCTAACCGTACTTACCAGTAACTTATATTTCCTTTCATAGGAATCCATTGTCTGGTTTTCAGCAGAAAAGTTTCAAAGTGTCGATTTTCACAAACTACAAATATTCCTTAAAAATCGCCTGTATGACTTAAACGCATTCTTTCAACTGTTTACAGGAGATGCACCAGTGCTGAATCCAGGATCCAACACTGAGTAAGAAAAAGTAACGATAACACTACTTACCTGCTAAGTGAATTTCCTCCCATAGGATAACATTGGTGATTCTATGTGAAAAAGTTTCTAAGTGTCAACTTTTAAAATACAATAATATTCCTTAAAAATCACTACTGTAACCAAAATGCTTTTACTCAACTGTTTACAGGAGATGTCCCAGGACTGAATCTAGGATCCAGTCCTGTGGTTAGAAAAGTAATCCATAAAGTAACTAATTGCATTTAACTAGAAATTCACATTGAGCTCAATGTTGCATTGTGTTTGAAATTGTGTTGCCCATTGCAACAACTGTAACTACTGTACTTAAAAGTCTATTGCCTATTTGCAAAGTATTTAAACTAAAGTAATTCATTCAGAGAAAGTATATTTTGTAATGTAATGTATAATGTAATTACAATGTAATTTAAAAAATAAAATATGTCAAAATAAATAGTTTAAAAAAAGGTAGTAAATCAGTATCCAAAAAATAAATATAACAATTAATACATTTAAAAATTGTCATTTACAAAACCTTTGAAATTCACTGAAAAAAACATAGGTTTCAGACATGTTATAGTTAGGAATTAGCATTTAAAAAACCTTTGAAATTCACTGAAAAAACCATAGGTTTTAGGGACAGTTATAGTTAGAAATTAGCATTTAAAAAACCTTTGAAATTCACTGAAAAAACCATAGGTTTTAGGGACAGTTATAGTTAGTTGGACATTGCACTCGTACAAAACCCGTGAAATTCCCCGTTATAGTTAGTTCAGCTAACTATAACTCGCGCCCCGCAATGCACTGCTGATGACGTCACATATTACATCACTCATGACATGGTCAGTGACATCACTGATGACATCACTGATGACATCTCAAATGACATCACTGATGACATCATCCAGTGACTGTGTGTTTCTGTAAAGTTTAAATATTTTTATATATATAGGGAAAGGCGTATTGAAGAATGAGTGGGTGTATAAGTGTCTGTATGGATGATTTAGTAGGTGCGTGACTAATTCTATAAGTGAGTGATTAAACATATCTTACTGAATGCATGGGTTAGTGACTAAACTGGGTAAATGTCTGTATCTGTCTGTTGCTGTGTAAGTGGCTGCATGGGTTTGTGAATAGCTACATGAGTGTCTATAAGAGTTATTGATTTGTTGTCTGAGTATCTGTATGGGTGCCTGAGTGTTTGTGTGGATGGGGTGTGTGCGACTGTGCATAGATGTGTGAGTGAGTGATTCACTGGGTGGATGGTTTCAAGAGTGCATTTGTGATAGACTGTATGGGTGGGTAAGTGTGTGTAAGAGTGTGTTAGTGAGTGAATGTATGTCCCAGTGGTACATGTGTGAGTAACTACATATGTGAAAGGCAGTATATATGTGTGTTGGAGTATATAAATAGCTATAAGCGAGAGTGAGTGATTGTGATAGTGGCTGTATGGATGAGTGTGTGCTTGTATCAGTGATTGTATAAGAGCGTAACAATGTGCTAGTATTTGTATGATTAAGGGAGCTGGTGTGTGTATAACTGTATAGGTGAGTAAATGGCAGTGTGTTTAATTATTTGCATGACTGACTAGGTGTGTGAGTACCTCTATGGATGAGTGGCGGTGTTTGAGTGTCTATATAGGAGTAAGAGTGCATATGATAGTCCTGTATTGAGTGACCATAAGTATGAGTGACTGTACGGGTGAGTGAGTGGATGTGTGTGTGTAGACCTAAGAATCAGTGAGTGGGTATGTAGTTATTGGTGTTGGAGTGTCTATGGTTTTGCGAATGGCAGTCTGTAATTTAGATTGGGTGTATCAAAGGTTATATTAGGGTGTGAAGAGCTGCATCAGATTATCACGTGGATGATGTCATCAGTGATGTCATTTGAGATGTCATCAGTGATGTCATCAGTGATGTCACTGACCATGTCATGAGTGATGTAATATGTGACGTCATCAGCAGTGCATTGCGGGGCGCGAGTTATAGTTAGCTGAACTAACTATAACGGGGGAATTTCACGGGTTTTGTACGAGTGCAATGTCCAACTAACTATAACTGTCCCTAAAACCTATGGTTTTTTCAGTGAATTTCAAAGGTTTTTTAAATGCTAATTTGTAACTATAACGTCCCTAAAACCTATGTTTTTTTCAGTGAATTTCAAAGTTTTTTAAATGCTAATTTGTAACTATAACATGTCTGAAACCTACGGTTTTTTCAGTGAATTTCAAAGGTTTTGTAAATGACAATTTTTAAATGTATTAATTGTTATATAAATTTTTTTCATACTGATTTCGAAATTTTTAGAAAACATTTTTTTTAAATATTTTATTTTTTAAATTACATTGTAATTATATTATACATTACAAAAAATACTTTCTCAGAATGAATTACTTTAGTTTAAATACTTTGCACATAGGCAATAGACTTTTAAGTACAGTAGTTACAGTTGTTGCAATGGGCAACACATTTTCAAACACAATGCAACATTCAGCTCAATGTGAATTTCTAGTTAAATGCAATTAGTTACTTTATGGATTACTTTTCTAACCACAGGACTGGATCCTAGATTTAGTCCTGGGACATCTCCTGTAAACAGTTGAGTAAAAGCGTTTTGGTTACAGTCGTGATTTTTAAGGAATATTATTGTACTTTAAAAGTTGACACTTAGAAACTTTTTCTCATAGAATGACCAATGTTATCCTATGGAAGGAAATTCACTTAGGAGGTAAAAACTGTTATCGTTACTTTTTGTTACTCAGTGTTGGATCCTGGATCCAGCACTGGTGCATCTCCTGTAAACAGTTGAAAGAATGCGTTTAATTCATACAGGCGATTTTTAAGGAATATTTGTAGTTTGTGAAAATCGACACTTTGAAACTTTTCTGCTGAAAACCAGACAAAGGATTCCTATGGAAGAAAATATAAGTTACTGGTAAGTACGGTTAAAATTACTTTTCAGGGTCAGTGCTGGGCTAAAAGATGCAGCACTGGGTTCTCTCCTGATAACAGGTGAGTAAATTGGAATTCGTACTTTGGTTGATTTTAGAGGAATATTATAAAGTTCCAAAACTCCACACTTAGAAGAATTTCCAAGTGAAACCAGTCAATGTTAGCCTATGAAGGAAATTCAAGTTACCGGTAAGTACGGTTAAAATTAATTTTGAGGATCAGTACTGGGCTGAAAGATGCAGCACTGAGGTCTCTCCTGATAACAGGTGAGTAAATCAGAATTCGGATTTCGGCTGATTTTAGAGGAATATTTTAAAGTTCCAAAAATCAACACTTAGAAACTTTTTCAGCAAAAAGCAGGCAATGATATCCTGCGGAAGGAAATTCAAGTTACCGGTAAGTACGGTTAAAATTACTTTTCAGGATCAGTACTGGGCTGAAAGATGCAGCACTGAGGTCTCTCCTGATAACAGGTGAGTAAATCGGAATTCGTATTTCGGCTGATTTTAGAGGAATATTTTAAAGTTCCAAAACTCCACACTTAGAAGAATTTCCAAGTGAAACCAGTCAATGTTAGCCTATGAAGGAAATTCAAGTTACCGGTAAGTACGGTTAAAATTACTTTTCAGGATCAGTACTGGGCTGAAAGATGCAGCACTGAGGTCTCTCCTGATAACAGGTGAGTAAATCGGAATTCGTATTTCGGCTGATTTTAGAGGAATATTTTAAAGTTCCAAAACTCCACACTTAGAAGAATTTCCAAGTGAAACCAGTCAATGTTAGCCTATGAAGGAAATTCAAGTTACCGGTAAGTACGGTTAAAATTACTTTTCAGGATCAGTACTGGGCTGAAAGATGCAGCACTGAGGTCTCTCCTGATAACAGGTGAGTAAATCGGAATTCGTATTTCGGCTGATTTTAGAGGAATATTTTAAAGTTCCAAAACTCCACACTTAGAAGAATTTCCAATTGAAACCAGTCAATGTTAGCCTATGGAAGGAAATTCAAGTTACTGGTAAGTACGGTTAAAATTACTTTTCAGGACCAGTACTGGGCTGAAAGATACAGCACTGAGGTCTCTCCTTATAACAGGTGAGTAAATCGGAATTCGTATTTCGGCTGATTTTAGAGGAATATTTGCACAATGGTGAAGGGAGGGGGCGGGGCCTGTGGTGACATCTGTGCAAACGCGCCCCGTGGCGCGTTTTAAGTTGGGGGATTAAGTCCCCTTGAATCCTGAGGGTCCCTAGGGGCCAACTAGCCCACCAGGAACCTCCAATATGCGCCAGGGGGCTGCGTTGCAGAGACGTGTAGAGAGGCCACACCCCTTTTACACCTCTCTGCAACGCAGCTCTGTGGCGCTTCTGGATGTACCTGTTGGGCTAGTTGGCCTCAGGGACCCTCAGGATTGAAGGGGATTTAATTCCCCATCTTAAAACGCGCCACGGGGCCTGTTTGCACACATGTCACCTGAAGCCCCGCCCCTCCCTTCACCACTGTGCAAACGCGCCCGTGGCGCGTTTTAAGTTGGGGGATTAAGTCCCCTTGAATCCTGAGGGTCCCCGGAGTCCAACTAGCCCACCATATACCTCCAAAAGCGCCACAGAGCTGCGTTGCAGAGAGGTGTAAAGGGGTGTGGCCTCTCACACGTCTCTGCAAGGCAGCCCCTGGCGCATACTGGAGGTTCCTGGTGGGCTAGTTGGCCCCAGGGACCCCCAGTATTCAAGGGAATTTGTTCCTCCTCTGCAAACGCGCCAGGGGCGCGTTTGCAGAGTGGTGAAGGAAGGGGCGGGGCCTGCGGGCCCGATCGTTTTTTTTTGTTTTGTTTTTTGTCCTCTGAAGGGGGCTGTGTAGCCCCCTTCCTTTTTCTCTTTTTGGGCCCTGGGGACCCCATCCCCCAGGGCCTTACCCCTTTTTAAATTACAAAAAAACGGGAAGGGGGCCGCGTGGCCCCCTTCCCTGGGCCTGTATTGGCCCCGGGGACCCCATCCCCCGGGCATGGCCTCTATATTTATTATTTTGAGGGGGGCAGCGTGGCCCCCTCCTCTGGCCATTTTAAGGCCCCGGGGACACCATCCCCGGGCCGGCCTTTCCATTTTTTTTTCCCATTTTTTTCTCATTTTTGGAGAGGGGGCCGCGTGGCCCTCCCGGGCCACTACTTGCCCGGGGACCCCATCCCCCGGGGCTGGCCCTCTCCGTTGGGGACTGTGGGGGGGTCCCCAATCCCCACAGTTCCGCCCGGCTCCCCACGTCCCTTGGGAGCCGGCATTGCTAGTTCCACATGGGGAGCAGCTGACATGCTGCTCCCCATGTGGAAAAGCAATCGCTTTGGATATTGGAAGAGAGAGCAGGTTTCCTGCTCTCTCTTCCAATATCCAAAGCAGTTTGCTATGGCAGGACGGAGCCGCGAGGCTCCCGTCCTGCCATAGCAAACTACAGTGTCCCGGGGGTAGGCACCCGGGACACTGCAGGAGCCGGCCCTGGGGGTGGTGGTCCCCAGGGCCATCAAGGGCTCCAGGAGGGGGCCGCGCGGCCCCCTCCCATTCAGTACACAGCCCCGGGAGGTGGTGGTCCCCGGGCTCTGGGTCCGTAACGGACCCCCATATTTAAATGTTTAGTACCCCGGGAGGTGGCGGTCCCGGGCGTGTGGGGGCTGGAGCCCCCACACTGGTTTTATTTTTAATTTTAAAAAGCCCCGGGGAGGTGGTGGTCCCCGGGGCTGCGGGAGGGCTCAGAGCCCTCCGCACCATTTTTCAAAAAGCCCCGGGGGTGGCGGTCCCCGGGGCTTGGGGGCCCTTGAGGCCCCCACACATTAAATTATCCCCCACCATGCCCCCGGGACTTGGGCCACCCGGGGGCCAATTAACATCGGCAGGATTCGCGCACCCTGAGCGCATCCTGCCGATTTAAATTTTTTTTTTTTTTTTTGCCCAGGGGGTCCTTGTGGGACCCCTGAGCAGACCTAGGGGTCAGGGTGTTTCTACCCTGCCCCCTTTGTGCGCTTTGCGCACTTAGCTTCTGTCCCTCGGTTCTACCGAGGACAAAATGGCTGCCAACATTTCCTGAATCGGAATGTTGACAGCCAGCTGACAGCCAATTAACATGCAGCTCGTGATCGGGACGGTGCGCGCAGGGTGCGCTGAGGGTACGCGGACCCTACTCGGCCATAGATATCACTAACTTTTTACTTTTCATTTTCTCAGCAACTACTGAACGGATTTACACCATTTAACAAAAGGGTTCTTTCTGAACCAAGAACTACCTCTTTGCCAAATTTGGTGTAATTCCGTTCAGCAGTTCGGGCTGTAGCCGTGTCTAAAGTTTCCTATGGAAAAGTGCATGGGGAAAACGCGTTTTGGGACCCCCTTTTTCTCGGCCCCCGCTTGACGAATCCCCCGAGACTTTCAGGGTAGGAGCGGACCGGAGCGGGCCACAAAGTTTGAAAATTTCGCGAAGATACGTCAACCGGCAAGAGAGTTATTTCAAATAGAATGTCGCGGATTTCCTATGGATAATAGGTTGTAACTATAACTATCTACTGGCGACCGCCAGTAGATAATATATATATATATATATATATATATATATATATATATATATATATATATATATATATATATATACATATATATATATATATATATATACATATATATATATATATATGGAAAGAAAGTTACCCGGCAAGTACCAGCTCCACTCCTCTCGGGGTCGGTGCGAGTTCCGGGTGCCGGGACCCGGCTTGAAATTATTCGGAAATCCCGTGGGCAGGTTTGCGCACAAAGAAAAGGACTCGCACACCAGGGTTTGTGTTAGCAAAAAGGTTGTTATTGGCGACGCGTTTCGACCGGAACGGTCTTTCTCACAAGCCAGTTTTGCAATTACAGATCCACCATTTTATCGTGTATTTACAAAAAATAGAAAAAGGACCAAAACGTCATTCATTCATCAATGGAGCTAGAAAACAGACTTATACATGTTATACAAATAAGTCCAAACAATGCTCAAGAAGTAAAACATGCATATTTCATGTTCTAAATTAGATCAATTACACAAGCAAAATCATTATTTGATTTATGTCCATTTTAGGAACACAAAATGTTACCTCACCATGTGAATACAATCCTGGCCTAGTGGCCTATTATATGGCTATAGTATACTGATCCATAATATGGTCCTTCAATATTCAGTGATATCAGGCCAACCTGCCACTACTGTAACAGGATGTCCTGTGTGTATTCCAAAAGTACTACCCTAAATTTTTAATGAAACTCAAAAAGTGAGGGGGATTATATACAAGGGTGCCTCACTACAAAAACAGTGATTGGTTGGTGAATGGTGCAAAATTAATAAATAAAACACAACAGAGGAGAGCAAGGGATAAGCAGTTTCTACTAGTGTCATACCGATTAGCCACAAATTGCCATTACACATGGTCCCATACCCTCATAGGTATATTTAATTAGTTGTAGTAAATATATTTGAGAACAGAAATACTGCTATCTAAAAGAATCAATTAATTAAGGAATAAATCAGGTCAGTAAGATAAGTGTTGCATTACATGTGTAAGGGAAGGTCAAATACAGGTTGCGCTTCATGTGAAGTTTCCAACCTGCTAATGCTGTGTCAAGGCAGAGAGCCCTCGACTCAGCCACAGCATATACAGAGAAATCGGGGATCACATTAAAAGCAAATAAAGTCAATAAATCAGTGGGGGTACTCATCCAATATGGACGAACAACTGTTCATCTTCGTTCAGCCCAAGAGGGCTCTTGGTTTCGAGGAGGATAATGTACTGTGATTCCAAGATTCTCAGTTGTTTTTCATGGTCACTCCCTCTGGGGCTTGCCAGCACCCTGTCAATACCAAAGAACGAAAAACCGTTAACATCTTTGTTATGATGTTTCAACCAATGTCGTGCAGTAGAATAGCTTAAATCCACATTCTTGATCGCTCTAATATGTTCAAGGATGCGCTTCTTCATAGGGAAGATAGTGCTACCTATGTACATCTTTGCACACGGACACAGTATTGCATATACACAGAAATCTGTATTACAATTCATAAATTTCGTAATGGTTGCTGTTTTACCCGTTGGTAGTGGATACATTTTCCTGTTCTTACTAGTGCCACATGCTTTACATTTGCCACACTTAAAAAAGCCTTTCTGTTTCTGTATCCAAGTTTGCTGTTTTGTGGCCCCCAAATAGCTTTTAACAAGCATGTCTTTAAGAGAATGTGCTTTTCTATATGTAACCTGTGGTTGTATGCTCACCAGTGATCCTATGATTGGGTCATTCTTGACTATGTGCCAGTGCTTTTAAGGGTTTCCCGTACTGTCCTGGCCTCAACACTAAATGTTGTAATCATTCTGACATCGTTGTTATTCTCCTTTTCTCTGGTCTTTTTATCAATAATGCCGCCCTATCTTTGGCTGCTGCTTTTGCTTTAGCGATCAATAGAACTTTCTCAGGATACCCTCTTGCTCTGAATCTTTTCATCATGAGGTTCTGTTCCTTCTCAAAGGCTAGCTGGGAGTTACAGTTACGTTTAGCCCTTAGTAGTTCACCATATGGGATGCTCCACTTTAATTTTGGAGGATGGTGGCTCTTGGCGTGTAACACGCTGTTACCTGCAGTTGGTTTCCTATATAGGTCAGTTGCAATGGTACCCTCACTGATCTTAACATATACATCCCAGAAATCCATCTCATTCTGATCACACCTGTGTGTGAAACGGAGGTTAACATCATTGGTATCTAAAATTCGGAACAATTTATACAAATCTGTTTTCGACCCACCCCAGATCATAAAAATATAATCTACGAACCGTGTGTAGAAAACAATGTGTTTTGTCAAGAATTCATTTGCATCTGTCCATACCAGTTGTTCCTCCCACCATCCCATCATCATACAAGCAAAACTTGGCGCGAAGCAACTTCCCATGGCAGTCCCGACCTCTTGTTTAAACCATTTGTCTTCAAAGAGAAAGTAATTATTGTCAAGACAAAACGTTAGCATATCAAGTAACATTTGAGTTTGATCATACAAAAAGATGGATCTATCCCTAAAGAAGTGTTTACAGGCATACACCCCATCCGAGTGTTTTATGCAAGTATATAGGGATACCACATCAATTGTAACCAACCAATAGTTCTCATTCCATGCAATTCCCTCAATTTTGTTAATAAAATCTGTACTGTCTCTACAATATGATGGAAGATTGAGGACATATGGGAAAAGGAAGTTATCTAAGAAAATAGATGTGTTTTCAAGAAGACTACCGTTGGCAGATACTATTGGTCTGCCCGGGGGGTTGATGTTATCTTTGTGGACCTTTGGCAGCGTGTAAAAACATGGTGCCACTGGGTGTTTAGTGTAGAGGAATTTATATTCTGATTCCCCTTAGTAATTCCTTGTTCTTCCAGTGTCTCAATTTGTCGTAGTATGTGTTAATTGCCAAGGTATATTCATCCTTGTTCGCTCTTACATAGTTGCCAGAAAGTATCAATTGTCTGTTTGCCTCTTGCTTGTATAAATTGATATCCCAAAGGACCACAGTCCCGCCCTTATCTGAAGGTTTGATTACAAACCTGGGATCATTGTTCAGTGTGCTGAGTGCCAATCTCTGGTCTGGGGTCAGGTTGTGTGCATGTTTACTTTTGCTTTTATCCCAAATATGCATGAGGTCTCTAACTACAACCTCGTCAAATGTGTCCAAGTCATCATGTGGTGTATTGGGATTAAAAGTAGATTTTGGCCTGAATGTAGTGGGAGTGGTTCCGCCTATTTCCAGACCCATTTGTTCCAATAAATCTCGTTCACTCGACCAATCGGTCCGCTCACCAGCCAACTCAGCCACACACGCGAGATTTTCTACATCCTCCAGGCATAGGAGTGTGGACGCTTGTGCTCCCCCACTCCCACTTCCTGTATCATATTCTGTGGCACGTTTCTTTTTTAGCAAAAACATTTTCATCAGTTTTAACTTGCGGACATATAGGAACACATCAATTCTTGTCCTGCTATAGTCAAAATTCGCCATTGGGCAAAACGTAAGACCCAGTTCAAGCAGAGATTCCTCTGCCAAAGTTAATTCATGTGAAGACAAGTTAATTACTGTCAGATTTTTCTCACCCATCATTTCTGTTTCGATTGCCGAGTTGTCCTCCCATGCGGCATTGTTTCTTTTATGTTTTCTTCCTCCCCTCCTTGTTTTCTTCCTCTCGTGTTTGCGCCTCTTCCTCTTCCACGCCCCGTTTCCGGGTGTCTTGCTCTTAGTGTCATGTTTGTCTGTAAAAAACGATACTCTTCAAGAGGCCTGAAGGTCGGTGTGTCTCTCCCCATGATATCCGTTGGGTCTTCCAAATCAGAATAATTTTCCGAGCCAGATTCTGAGCTTGCCACCTCCTGTTGTCTAAGCACTCCCATCTGCTTGAATTGCTTGATGGCCCCATCATATCTCCTTCCAAAGGTCAAAATCCTTCCACTGGCGAAGTCCTGTTTGTCCCTTAAAAATTTTCGCTTCTTTTTCTGTTTTATTTCCTCCTCGTATTTATCGAGTCTGTTCTCCATTTGTGCAAGCGCCGTTATGATATCATCTTGTGCAGCATGTTTGTCTAGTTCCTCCTTGAGTTTATCAATTTCTTGGATTGTTTCTTCAAGTTCTATGGCCGCATACTTAGATAGGCGTCCCAGCATGTTTTTACAGGTTCCTGCCATTAAGTGTGACCAGTCTTCCAATAATTTCGGGTGGGAGTTCTGGTAGGTTGGTGTGATCAGGATCCGTAGTCCTCTTGGCACTCTGCCCACCTTAATGTAGTTGTTTAAGGAAGAAACCTCCCATGTCATGAGTGATGTAATATGTGACGTCATCAGCAGTGCATTGCGGGGGCGCGAGTTATAGTTACCTGAACTAACTATAACGGGGGAATTTCACGGGTTTTGTACGAGTACAATGTCCAACTAACTATAACTGTCCCTAAAACCTATGGTTTTTTCAGTGAATTTGTAAGGTTTTTTAAATGCTAATTTCTAACTATAACGTGCCTGAAACCTATGGTTTTTTCAGTGAATTTCAAAGGTTTTTTAAATGCTAATTCCTAACTATAACATGTCTGAAACCTATGGTTTTTTCAGTGAATTTCAAAGGTTTTGTAAATGACAATTTTTAAATGTATTAATTGTTATATTTATTTTTTGATACTGATTTACTACATTTTTTTAAACTATTTATTTTTAGATATTTTATTTTTTAAATACATTGTAATTACATTATACATTACATTACAAAATATACTTTCTCAGAATGAATTACTTTAGTTTAAATACTTTGCAAATAGGCAAAAAACTTTTAAGTACAGTAGTTACAGTTGTTGCAATGGGCAACACAATTTCAAACACAATGCAACATTGAGCTCAATGTGAATTTCAAGTTAAATGCAATTAGTTACTTTATGGATTACTTTTCTAACCACAGGACTGGATCCTAGATTCAGTCCTGGGACATCTCCTGTAAACAGGTGAGTAAAAGCGTTTTGGTTACAGTAGTGATTTTTAAGGAATATTATTGTATTTTAAAAGTTGACACTTCGAAACTTTTTCACATAGAATCACCAATGTTATCCTATGGGAGGAAATTCACTTAGCAGGTAAGTAGTGTTATCGTTACTTTTTCTTACTCAGTGGTGGATCCTGTATCCAGCACTGGTGCATCTCCTGTAAACAGTTGAAAGAATGCGTTTAAGTCATACAGGCGATTTTTAAGGAATATTTGTAGTTTGTGAAAATCGACACTTTGAAACTTTTCTGCTGAAAACCAGACAATGGATTAGTATGGAAGGAAATACAAGTTACTGGTAAGTACGGTTAGAATTACTTTTCAGGGTCAGTGCTGGGCTAAAAGATGCAGCACTGGGTTCTCTTCCTGATAACAGGTGAGTAAATCGGAATTCGTAGTTCGGCTGATTTTAGAGGAATATTATAAAGTTCCAAAACTCCACACTTTGAAGAATTTCCAAGTGAAACCAGTCAATGTTAGCCTATGGAAGGAAATTCAAGTTACTGGTAAGTACGGTTAAAATTACTTTTCAGGATCAGTACTGGGCTCAAAGATGCAGCACTGAGGTCTCTCCTGATAACAGGTGAGTAAATCGGAATTCGTAGTTCGGCTGATTTTAGAGGAATATTATAAAGTTCCAAAACTCCACACTTAGAAGAATTTCCAAGTGAAACCAGTCAATGTTAGCCTATGGAAGGAAATTCAAGTTACTGGTAAGTACGGTTAAAATTACTTTTCAGGATCAGTACTGGGCTCAAAGATGAACACTGAGGTCTCTCCTGATAACCGGTGAGTAAATCGTAATTCGTAGTTCGGCTGATTTTAGAGGAATATTTGTATGTTTCAAAAATCGACACTTAGAAACTTTTTCAGCAAAAAGCAGGCAATGATATCCTATGGAAGGAAATTCAAGTTACTGGTAAGAACGGTTAAAATTACTTTTCAGGATCAGTACTGGGCTCAAAGATGCAGCACTGAGGCCTCTCCTGATAACAGGTGAGTAAATCGGAATTCGTAGTTCGGCTGATTTTAGAGGAATATTTGCACAATGGTGAAGGAAGGGGGTGGGGCCTGAAGTGACATGTCTGCAAACACGCCCTGTGGCGCGTTTTAAGTTGGAGAATTAATTCCTCCTCAATCCCAAGGGTCCCTAGGGGCCAACCAGCCCACCAGATACCTCCAGTATGCGCCAGAGAGCTGCGTTGCAGAGAGGTGTTCAGAGGCCACGCCCCTTTTATAACACTCTGCAACGCAGCTCCGTGGCGCTTACTGGAGGTACCTGGTGGGCTAGTTGGCCCCCAGGGACACTCAGGATTGAAGAGGATTTAATTCCCCATCTTAAAACGCGCCACGGGGCCTGTTGCACACATGTCACCTGAGCCACGCCCCTCCCTTCACCACTGTGCAAACGCGCCCGTGGTGCGTTTTAAGTTGGGGATTAAGTCCCCTTGAATACTGAGGGTCCCTGGAGTCCAACTAGCCCACTATGTACCTCCAAAAGCGCCACAGAGCTGCATTGCAGAGAGGTGTAAAAGGGGCGTGGCCTCTGTACACCTCTCTGCAACGCAGCCCCTGGCGCATACCGGAGGTTCCTGGTGGGCTAGTTGGCCTCAGGGATCCCCAGTATTCAAGGGAATTACTTCCCTTCTTAAAACGCGCCAGGGGGCGCGTTTGCAGACTGCTGCAGGGAGGGCGGGGCCTCCGGCACATGCCGGTCTTTTTTTGCTTTTTCTGCCCAGGGGTCCTTGTGGGACCCCCTGAGCAGACCTAGGGGTCAGGGTGTTTCTACCCTGCCCCCTTTGTGCGTTTTGCGCACTTGTTTCTTGTGCTTTTTTTTTTTAATCGGCGGGATCCGTGCACCCTAAGCGCATCCCGCCATTTAAAAACAAAATGCTTTTTCTGCCCAGGGGTCCTTGTGGGACCCCTGAGCAGACCTAGGGGGTCAGGGTGTTTCTACCCTGCCCCTTTTGCGCTTTGTGCACTTGTTTCTGTCCCTCGGTTCTACCGAGGGACAAAATGGCTGGCAACACTTCCTGATTTGGAGTGTTGACAGCCACTTGACAGCCAATTAGCATGCAGCTCGTGATCGGGAGGGTACGCGGACCCTACTCAGCCATAGATATATATGTGACTTTACTTTTGATTTTCTCAGGAACTACTGAACGGATTTACACCATTTAAGCAAAAGGCACGACACTGAACCAAGGGCTACCTCTTTGACAAATTTGGTGTAATTCCGTCCAGCAGTTTGGGCTGTAGCCGCGATGAACGGTTCCTATGGAAAAATGAATGGGGAAAACGCGTTTTGGGACCCCCCTTTTTTCTCGGCCCCCGCTTGATGAATCACCCCGAGACTTTCAGGATAGGAGCGGACCGGAGCGCCCCAACAAGTTGGAAGCTTTCGCGAAGATTCGTCAACCGGCGCCAACGTTATTTCAAATAGAATGTTGCGGATTTCCTATGGAAAATAGGTCCTAACTATAACTATCTACTGGCGACCGCCAGTAAATAATATATATATATGTATATGTATACATATTTGGCTGGAACCGTGTCTAAAGTTTCCTATGGGAAATTGATTTTTTGACCTCTATTTTTTAGTTTTCTCCGCAACTACTGAACGGATTTACGCCATTTAAAAAAAAAAGGGCGCTTTCTGAACCAAGCACTACCTTTTTGCCAAATTTGGTGTCATTCCGTTCAGCAGTTCGGGCTGTAGCCGTGGCTAAAGTTTCCTATGGGAATTAACATGGAGAAAACACGTTTTGGGACCGCCCTTTTTTCTCGGCCCCGCTTGCCAAATCACCCCGAATCTTTAAAGACAGGAGATGACCGGAGTGCCCCACTAGTTTTGAAAATTTTGCGATGATTCGTCATCCGGCGCCAAAGTTATTGGGAAAACAAAAAACGCTTTTCCTATTGAAACTAGGTCCTAACTATAACTATAGCCAGTAGATAATATATATATATATATATATATATATCACTGCTTTCCGCGTTGAACTAAAAGGTTCTTCCCTGCAACAACGGACACGGAGCAAATTTGTAAGTGCAATAAATTATTTAATCTTCAATGCCGCCATAACGTTTCGGCTCGTCCGAGCCTTTTTCAAATATATATATATATATATATAAACAGATTTGCCCAGAATGGAGCCGCAATCCGCTGCTGGTAAGTATCCAATTTAATAATGACACACATGCGGCTTCCCATCCCGCTTTTCGTCTCAGGCCTGACGCGTTTCGAAGTCTTTTCTACTTCTTCATCAGAGGCCATGTCAGAACCCGGGCGCAGCAGGAGAATAATTTCACATGCGCCTTTTCATCCTGGAGCCCACTGGAGGGCTGTGAAAAGGTGTCTCTAAAGAAAATGTTGGGAACCCAACCCACTGGAGGGATGAAAAATGCAAAATGGACTACATGTCCCAGCGTGCTTTGGGAAGAATGAACCATTCAAATTTGGCGCACCGGCAGCCAATGAAATCGTAGGACACGCAGCGGGAAGATGTGGCAGCAGAAACCGGGTTCTGACATGGCCTCTGATGAAGAAGTAGAAAAGACTTCGAAACGCGTCAGGCCTGAGACGAAAAGCGGGATGGGAAGCCGCATGTGTGTCATTATTAAAGTGGATACTTACCTGCAGCGGAGTGCGGCTCCATTCTGGGCAAATCTGTTTAAATACAATATCACGGCGGTTCCAGGCCGTGGGAGCGACGCACCACCTGTAAAGCATCGAAGGGCCCGCAAGAGCGAGACTGTTGCTTTTGCACGGGCGCAGCAGGAGAATAATTTCACATGCGCCTTTTCATCCTGGAGCCCACTGGAGGGCTGTGAAAAGGTGTCTCTAAAGAAAATGTTGGGAACCCAACCCACTGGAGGGATGAAAAATGCAAAATGGACTACATGTCCCAGCGTGCTTTGGGAAGAATGAACCATTCAAATTTGGCGCACCGGCAGCCAATGAAATCGTAGGACACGCAGCGGGAAGATGTGGCAGCAGAAACCGGGTTCTGACATGGCCTCTGATGAAGAAGTAGAAAAGACTTCGAAACGCGTCAGGCCTGAGACGAAAAGCGGGATGGGAAGCCGCATGTGTGTCATTATTAAAGTGGATACTTACCTGTAGCGGAGTGCGGCTCCATTCTGGGCAAATCTGTTTAAATACAATATCACGGCGGTTCCAGGCCGTGGGAGCGACGCACCACCTGTAAAGCATCGAAGGGCCCGCAAGAGCGAGACTGTTGCTTTTGCACGGGCGCAGCAGGAGAATAATTTCACATGCGCCTTTTCATCCTGGAGCCCAATGGAGGGCTGTGAAAAGGTGTCTCTAAAGAAAATGTTGGGAACCCAACCCACTGGAGGGATGAAAAATGTAAAATGGACTACATGTCCCAGCGTGCTTTGGGAAGAATGAACCATTCAAATTTGGCGCCCCGGCAGCCAATGAAATCGTAGGACACACAGCGGGAAGATGTGGCAGCAGAAACCGGGTTCTGACATGGCCTCTGATGAAGAAGTAGAAAAGACTTCGAAACGCGTCAGGCCTGAGACGAAAAGCGGGATGGGAAGCCGCATGTGTGTCATTATTAAAGTGGATACTTACCTGCAGCGGAGTGCGGCTCCATTCTGGGCAAATCTGTTTAAATGTATATATATATATATATGCAAAAAAAGAAGCAGAGAACTCTGCTTAGTTCTCAAGTTTAGGTGGAAAGCAGCTCCAGTACAGAGCACTCTCAACACCAGCAACACTCTGAATTTGCTCACCTCAAATGTCTGATTTTCTATCAAAGTCTTTAAGCGTAGGATTAGCACAGTGCCATCTACGCTGAGATAGAAAGGGACAAAGTCTTTTTACCATTTCAACAGCAAAGTTTTTAAGCATAGGATTAGCACTGTGCTATCCATGCCGAGCTGTAAAATGGCCAAACCTTTTTACCACTCCAGGCACAGTATTACAGCTTTGGATTGGTAAAATACCATCCAAGCCAACCTGAAATGAATAAAAGCAACCCCTGACACGTGTTTCGCTCTCATTAGAGCTCTTCAGAGAGGTATACCTTTGTCCAGACACAAGGGAGCACCCAGTATAAGTCAAAAGAATGCCCTTTCAGGCATAGAGTGACGCATAAATTATGCAAAAAAAGAAGTAGAGAACTCTGGTTAGTTCTCAAGTTTAGGTGGATAGCAGCTCCAGTATAGAGCACTCTCAACACCAGCAACACTCTAAATTTGCTCACCTCAAATGTCTGCTTTTCTATCAAAGTCTTTAAGCGTAAGATTAGCACAGTGCCATCGATGCCGAGATAGAAAGGGACAAAGTCTTTTACCATTTCAACAGAAATGTTTTTAAGCACCCGGTGGAGTCTAGGGAGGTGTGGCTTGTGTGGATTCCCCAAAGTTTTCATACTCAGAATCCCTTGCAAACCTCAAATCTAGCTGAAAAAAAATCAAATTTTTTCACATTTCTGTTTGGGAAAGTTGTGGGATCATCGGGCTGACAAACATGTCCTACCAATCAGTGTTCTCACCGGTCTCCCGGTAAAAATGGTACCTCACTTGTGTGGGTGGGCCAAGTACCAGTGACAGGGAAGGGCCCAAAACGTGTTATGGAGACATCAAAATTATCTATCACAAAACGACCTGGTTTCGCAAGGGTGGGCACTTGCGTTTTTGCTCCTGGGATTAACGGCCATCTAGAGAAACCTACCAAACCTAGACATTTCTGAAAACTAGACACCCGGGGAAGTCCTGGGAGGTGTTGCTTGCGTTAATCTCCCCCAACGTTTTCCTACCCAGACTCCCCTGCAAACCTCACATCTAGCTGAAAAAAATTACATTTTCCTTACATTTCTGTGTGGGAAAGTTGTGGGATCACTGGGCTGACACAAATTTCCTACCACACAGCGTTCCCCAGGGTCTCACGATAAAAATGGTACCTCACTTGTATGGGTGGGCCAAGTACCAGCAGCAGGGAAGGGCCCAAGACGTATTGTGGAGCCATCAAAATTATCTATCACAACACGACCTGGTTTTGCAGGGAAGGGGCACCTCCGTTTTTGGTCCAGGGCTCGGCGGCCATCTAGGGAAACCTACCAAGCCCAGACATTTCTGAAAACTAGACACCCAGGGGAGTCAAGGTAGATGTGGCTTGCGTGGATCCCAAACATTTTCTTACCCAGAATCCCCTGCAAACCTCAAATTTAGCTAATAAAAATCACATTTTCCTCACATTTCTGTCTGGGATTACCCACCACCACCCAGCGTTCCCCTTGGTCTCCCGAGTACAATGATACCTCACTTGTGTGGGTGGGCCAAGGACCTGTGACTGGGAAGGGCCAAAAGAAAGGGGATTGAGGGGATAGCACAGCAAGCTCTAAGCGCTATATTTTTTTATATACTTTTTAGGCGATTCTGCATTGGACACCCAAACAAGTGAAGTGCAGTTTTTATCGGGAGACCAAGGGGAACGCTGAGTGGTAAGACATTTGTGCTGGCGCGGTGATCCCACACAGAAAATGTAAGAAAGATTTGATATTTTTCAGCTACATCCCGGCCAAGACCTGGAACGATCTCCCTGTGAACATCAGACGCTCCCCGACCCTGCACACGTTCAGGAAGGACCTCAAGACCTGGCTCTTCAACTGATCCGGAGCTTCTCATCCCCCTCCCCCCCACCAGCGCCTTGAGACCCTCATGGGTGTGTAGCGCGCTTTACAAACCCCTGATTGATTGATTGATTGACAAAGCTTGAGATTTGCAAGGGATTCTGGGTAACAGATTCTTGTGAGAGCCACACAAGTCAACTCATCCTGGATTCCCCTGGATGTCTAGTGTTAAAAAATTTATAGATTTTCTAGGTTTCCTTAGGTGCCGGCAGAGTTAGGGTCCAAAATCCACAGCTAGGCACATTGCGAAAAAAGGCTCAGTTTTCACTGCAAAAATATGATGTACAGTCATTAGGCCTACACACACAAGTGAGGTACCATTTTTATTGGGAGACATGGGGGAATGCTGGGTGCATGGATGTTTGTGGCTCCACGCAGATTCCAGTACTTTCCATCACAGAAATGTGAGGAAAATGTTTTTTTTTACAAAGTTTGAGATTTGCAAGGGATTCTGGGTAACAGAACTTGATGAGAGCCACACAAGTCAACCCATCCGGGATTCCCCTGGATGTCTAGTTTTCATAAATGTATAGTTTTGCTAGGTTTCCTTTGGTGCCAGCATAGCTAGGGTCCAAAATCCACAGCTGGGCACATTGTGCAAAAAGGGTCAGTTTTCATTGGAAAAATGTGCTGTGTCCACGTTGCTCTTTGGGCCATATCCTGTCGCTGATACTAGGCCTACCCACACAAGTGAGGTACAATTTTTATTGGGAGACTTGGGGGAACGGTGGGTGGGTGAAAGTTTGTGTCTCTCTTCAGATTCCAGAACTTTCCATCACAGAAATGAGAGGAAAATGTTTTTTTTAATCTTTACAACTTTTGAGGTTTGCAAGGGATTCTGGGTAATAGAACCTGGTGAGAAGCACCCAAGTAACCCCATCCTGGATTTCCCTAGGTATCTAATTTTAAAAAATGTACAGGTTTTCTAAGTTTCTCTAGGTGCCCACTTAGCTAGGGTCCCAAATCCACAGCTAGGCACAATGCAAAAAAGGGTCAGTTTTCTGTGGAAAAATGTGATGTGTCTGCGTTGCGTTTTGGGCCATTTCCTGTCACGGGCACTAGGCATACCCTCACAAGTGAGGTACCATTTTTATCGAGAGACTTGAAGGAATGCTGGGTGCATGGAAGATTGCAGCTCGACACAGATTCCGGAACTTTCTATCACAGAAATATGAGCAAAATGTATTTCTTTTTACAAAGTTTGAGCTTTACAAGGGATTCTGGGTAACAGAACCTAGTGAGAGCCACACAAGTCACCCCATCCTGGTTTTCCCTGGACGTCTAGTTTTCAAAAGTGTATAGGTTTGCTAGGTTTCCTTATGTGCCGGCAGAGCCAGGGTCCAAAATCCACAGAATGCACATTGTGAAAAAGGGTCAGTTTTCACTGGAAAAATGTGATCGGTCCACGTTGTGTTTTGGGCTGTTTCCTGTCACGGGCACTAAGCCTACCCACACAAAAAAGGTACCATTTTTATCAAGAGACTTGGGGGAATGGTGGGTGGAAGTTTGGGACTCCATGCAGATTCCAGAACTTTCCATCACAGAAATTTGAGAAAAATGTGAGGCCTATTAGCAATAACCTGCGATAATTATCGCTAAGCGCAGTTAGCGCTAGGATAATTATCGCCGGCTATCGCAGGTTTCTATCGCGGAGATAGCGTGCTATCAGCAACGCTTATCTCCAAAGCGATAGAAACCCTGGAGAACAGTGTGAATATCTCTTGAAAACAAGCGATATTCGCACTGTGACCAGTGTTAGCTTGGTAATAGGGCGAGGGGATTTAGCCATGTAATCCACCTCCCATTGGATTACATGGCTAAGTCAGGTTTGGACCAGGCGTTAACAAACAAGCGCTAAACGTGTTTAGCGCTGCTCCGTTAATCACCTCCCCTGCCTCGCTAATAGGCGATAGCGACCTTAGCGACTGTTTCCAGTCGCTTTTAGGTTGGGAACGCCTACTTTGCATGCCATTAGCGATAAATTTCGCTGGCATGCAAAGCGGCACCCAACCCGGTCGCTATCGCCTAAAAGCTGTTGCTAACAGCAGTTAGCGACAGCTTGCTAATAGGGCGATTGAATTATCGCCGCTTTAGCGGGAAAAAGTCCCGCTAAAGCGGCGATAATCACGTTGCTAATATGCCCCTGTGTTTTTTTACAAAGCTTGAGATTTGCAAGGGATTCTGGGTAACAGAACCTGGTGAGAGCCACGCAAGTTAGCCCATCCTGGATTCTCCTGGATGTCCAGTATTCAAAAATATGTAGGTGTTCTAGGTTTCCTTACGTGCCGGCAGAGTTAGGGTCCAAAATCCACAGGTAGGCACAATGCGAAAAAAAGCTCATTTTTCACTTGAAAAATGTGATGTATCCACGTTGTGTTTTGGGCTGTTTCCTGTCGCAGGAACTAGGCCTACCCACACAAGTGAGGTACCATTTTTATCAGGAGATTTGGGGGAATGCTGGGTGGGTGGATGTTTGTGGCTCCCTGCAGACTCCTGAGCTTTCCATCACAGAAATTTGAGGAAAATAGTCTTTTTTTTTCAAAGTTTGAGGTTTGCAAGGGATTTTTTGGTATTAGAACCTGATGAGAGGCACACAAGTCACCCCATCCTGAATTCTCCTGGGTGTCTAGTTTTCAAACATTTACAGGTTAGCTAGGTTTCCCAAGGTAGTGGCTTAGCTAGGGTCCCAAATCCACAGCTAGACAATTGCAAAAAAAGGGTATGTTTTCTGTGGAAAAATGTGGTGTATCCATGTTGTGTTTTGGGCCGTTTCCTGTCATGAGCACTAGGTCTACACACATAAGTGAGGTACCATTTTTATTGGGAGACTTGGGGGAATGCTGAGTGCATAGAAGTTTGTGGCTCCACGCAGATTCCAGAACTTTCCATCACAGAAATGTGAGGAAAATGTTTTATTTTTTTACAAAGTTTGACATTTGCAAGGGATTCTGGGTAAGAGAACCTGGTGAGAGCCACAGAAGTCAACACATCCTGGATTCCCCTGGATGTCTAGTTTTCAAAAATGTATAGGCTAGCTACGTTTCCTTTGGTGCCAGCAGAGCTAGGGTCCAAAATCCACAGTCAGGCACATAGTGAAAAAGGGTCAGTTTTCATTGGAAAAATGGAATGTGTCCACGTTGCTCTTTGGGCCGTTTCCTATCGCTGGTACTAGGCCCACCCACACAAGTGAGGTACAATTTTTATTGGGAGACTTGGGGGAATGCTTGGTGGGTGGAAGTTTGCGGCTCCCTGTAGATTCCAGAACTTTCCCTCACAGAAATGAGAGGAAAATGTGTTTTTGTTTCACAAAGTTTGAGGTTTGCAAGGGATTCTGGGTAACAGAACCTAATACGAGCCACACAATTCACCCCATACTGGATTCCTCTGGGTGTCTTGTGTGCTCTAAAATAATTTGATTTGCTAGATTTCCCTAGGTGCAAGCTGAGTTCGGGTCCAAAATCTCCAGAGCTAGGCACATTGCAAAAAAAGTTACGTTTTCACTGGAAAAATGTGTTGGGTCCACGTAGCGTTTTGGGTCTTTCCTGTGGCAGGCACTAGGCCTACCACACAAGTGGGATACCATTTGTATTAGAACACTTAGGGGAACACAGAATAGTAGAACAAGTGTTATTGCCAATTGACTTTCTTTGTATTTCTGCCTTCCAAATGTAAGACAATGTGTAAAAAAAGAAGTCATTTTGAAAAATGTCCTCTAATTCACATGCTTGTATGGGTACCCACAATTTTGGAGATGTGCAAATAGCCACTGCTTCTAAACTCTATCTTTTGCTCCCATTTTGGAAATATATACGTTTCCTTGATACGTATTTTTCACTCTTTATATTTTTCCAAATGAATTGCTATATTCCAGGTACACAATGAAAAACCAGTGCAGGATGCAGCTCATTTATTGGCTCTGGGTTCCTCTGATTCTTGGTGAAACTATAAGGACTATATATCCCCGCAACCATAAGGGTCTATTGGATTTAACGCTATATTTCATTAAAAAATCTGCCCACTTAGAAGAAGTTACAGGTGAAAACGTTGACAGAAATGGCTGTTTTTTTCAACTCAATTTCAATATTTTCTTATTTCAACTGTTAGTTTCTATAAGAAAAACCTTGAAGGATCTACACAAATGACCCCTTTCTGAATTCATAATCTTGCCTACTTTTCAGAAATGTATAGTTTTCCAGGATCCATTATTACTTTTACACCCATTTCTACCACTATCTGGAAGGAGGTTGAAAGCACAAAAAATAGGAAAAATAAGCTATGTCCCAGGAAAATGCCAAAACTGTGTAGAAGATTTTGTTTTTCTGACAAAAGTCTGCCTGTTCCTGAAAGCTGGGATGATGGTGATTTTATCACCACAAAACCCTTTGTTGATACCTTTAGCAGGGAAAAAAAACATACGCTTTCTTCTGCAGCTCTTTTTTCCCATTTTTCTGAACAAAAAAACCAAACATTAGGTGTATTTTGTCAAATTACTCTGTCCCTTCTAGGGGAATCCACAATCCCTAGGTAGCTTTAGAATCCTCAAGATGTTGGAAGAAGAGTATGCAAATTTGGCATGGATACTGTATGTGGACAAAATGTTACAGGGGCCTAAGCACAAATGACCCCAAATAGCCAAAAATGGCTTAGCACGGGGGGAAGGTCTAGCAGCGAAGGGGTTAATTTTGAAGTAAATATTTTGTAAGCAGTTTATTAATAAACACAAATTTGAGGAATATTACAGGAAACCATGAGGTAGTCTGTGATGATAAGATAATCCCCCTTAGTTAATTTAAGCATTCATATATGATCTTCTATTCACGCGTTTTTTTATTTTGTCCACTTTCGAAACCCTTGTTCTGAAAATGAATGCTTCTGTACTAGATGGAGCATTAACAGGGTAGACCTACAGTTGAACAGAAATTGGTAGATGGGGTTGAGAGCACACACACTCTAGTGATGAAACAGTTCCAATTTTCTAAATCCAAAGATGCTCTCGGGTGTCCGTTGGCCAAGGAGGAGGAGGAGCCACCTGATCTCTTCCAGCTGAAACACGCCCAATGATATAAAATGAGATCTCCGAGCACTCCAAATAAATCAGCGTTGAGTATGTGGTATAAGCAGTCTTTATTTTCACACTTCACTGTGAGTTTATTAGTTTGCTCTTTTAACATTAGTAATGTTAGCATGCATGCCAAAGATCCCTACGATACAGCGTGAGGGGCCGAGAGCACTTTCCTCAGTGATCGAATTACTAATGTTAGAAGAGCGACCTGATCAACACACTACAAACTAGTGCTACAGGCCGTGAAGAAGTCTGCTGTGACACTTGCAGCGTGAGATGAAGCACGTGTTGGCAAGGGTAAATTTGAGAGACTTGTGAAAATAAAGGGGCATATTCTCAAGAACGTGTGATAACCACCGCAAGTGTAGCTTAACGCAACCCTTCACATCGCAGTCTATCGCGGGAAAACAACTCCGTGTCAACGTGGTATTCACAACACGGCGGTACCATGCAATAGTCACACGACAACGCGTCAAATGAACGACTTAAAAACAACGCGATGCCGCAAAAACGCGAAAATAGTAGCGACGATGCCAATCGTGATACAAAAATCGATGAAAACCAGCCACAGGCTTGCAATTCCCACGCGTCATGCGTGAAAATGCACTATAAAAGTAGAAAAAAAACATACCACCAAAAGCCAAACAACAGCGAAGCACAATGGAGGCATCCGGAGCAAGTACAGAGGACAACCATAACCCCAGAAGCCCCCCGGAGGAACAGCCAGGAACCTCGGGGTCAGGGAAGGGCAAGGACAAGAAGAGTAGGAAGAAGCGGTTCAGTCCGCAGGAAAACAGGATCCTGATCACGGAGGTGATAGAACACCATCAAACACTGTTCGTCACCTCCACTGTGTCACTGGCAACTAAAAATGGAATATGGCAGACCATCGTGGACAAGGTGAATGCAGTCGGAGTGCTGAAGAGGACAATGGATGAGGTCAAGAGGCGCTGGAATGATGTGAAGAGCAAAACCAAGCTGAAACTCGCAAACAACCGGAAGGCAGCAATGCAGACTGGAGGTGGGAGTCCAGCGCCACAGGAGGAGCTGGACGAGATGGAGGAAATGGTGTCCACATTCATCAGTGGGGAGACGGTGGCAGGAGTTGGGGGACCGGACACTGCTCAACATGACCGGACACAACAGCAACAGGGTGAGTAACCAACAGGGACTCGGGGACGGGGGGCAATGGGCACAATGGCACACATGCACAATGAAGCATAGCACACCTGCGGACAAACCATGCCCCAGACCCCCAACTCCCACCAAGAGGCCAATACACACAAGTATGCAACATCTCAGCACTGCATAAGCACAGAAGCCCGAGGCACACCGCATGTAAGGGATAAGGGGCAGCTACATCAGAGCTGCAGGGGCGACTCCCCCAAAATGCGGCACCCACACATAACATGCAGAGCACATCAACATTGACAACGATGTGGTACAAACCGCAACAAGTCCACAACAGAACAGAGGACACAACTGGTGCCGCATGTGCGTAGAAACTGGCCAATCACATTTGGCATTGCAGGGAAATGTTAGTTGACAATGTACAAGTACAAACACACATCCGTGATGTAGTCGGAATGTCCACTGTCCCGCATCAAATGGGCAGCTCCCCCCAAACAGTCACAATGTACATTGTCATGCAGTCTGAATGTAAACATGTACAATGCATAAAACATACATGTGAACTCAATGTGGAACTGCATCTCACCTTCACATTGCAGGGGGAAATCCAACACCTCCTGCGGAGAAGTCTGAACCTCTCTACTCAGATGACGAAGAGGACCATCACACCTTCGACTCCGACACCCTCCAACAGCTCGTGGACAGCCTCCGCAGCCCACTTCCAGGAGCAGGGCAGCCCAGCTGCCACGAGGAGAACCCACCCCCTGCACAGAACACAAAGCAGGCAGCACCCACCACCCTGGCTGCCTCCCAGGACCCCCACGACAAACACATGGCCTTCCAACGCCGTGTGTTGGGGTGCCAGGAGAAGCTGGCTGAACAGGTGCAGGTGGGGTTCCACCGCATGGCAGCCAAACTATACGCCATACGTAGGTGTCTGAGTCCCATCAGGGACCACTCACAGTCCCTAACAGACACCCACAGTCCGATCCATGCTCTCCAACGGACCATGGCTGACATCGCTAGAGTCCTGACTCTGCGACAAGAGCGACTGTCTAGCCAGAGTGCCTCCAGCGATCTCGCCCGGGAGTTGGGACACATGCGGAGGATCATGGAGAACATGGAGCGGACACAGGCGGAAAGAGCGGCTGCCACGGCTGCACACCAGCGAGAGGTTGCTGGGTCCCTCAATGCCCTAAAGACCCTCCTCATGGCATTGCTGCCACAAGGCCTGGCGCTGATGCATGCTGCTGCTACCACCCCATCCACATCTCCGGCCCCTGATGTGTCAGTGCCACACAGTGCGGCAGACATTCCACCTCCGGCCCCTGAGGTGTCACTCCCACACAGTCCTGGAGACAGAACACCACCACCCACATGTGAGGCACATGCAACAGCAGAGAACGAAGATGCAGATGAATCTGCCTTCGTGGTCAGAAGGACGCAGTAGCATTCTTCTCCGCCATGTGGCCTGTTTCTGCTTGGTTCTGCCCTCTGCATCATCACCTTCCACTGTCCCCCGATGCACTCAGCGACACTCACCTTGGACCTCGACATGGACTGCCAAATTCTGTTTGGTCACCAATGACACAGCTATCAGACTGTGGACTGAACTCCTCCTCTCCTGATGTACCTGTCATTCCCTGAAGGACTCTGGCTGGCCCTCCACGGGCCAACAATGTAAAGTGGGGTCGCATGGCCCTGTACTGCTCCAGCTGCAACACTCCACTGAATGTGCAATAAACATTCATATTCACACAGATGTGTCATGTATATGATCTTTCAAGTGTGGAAGTATGGATGAATGTAGGGTCAGTGATTCCCCCTTACGTCCAGGTTGCTCATGTTGTGGGACTATTGTCACAGGGTGACAGATTGCCGATTGCGGTCCGGGTTGCGCCGACACTACAACAGAGACACATCCATTAGTCACTTCCTTGTCCAGGCCAGGACGGAACCACGCCCAGAGCTCCGGGGTCATTGTTCACACCCTTACGCTGGACTGGCATAAGCCAGGATAGCCCACTCCGCTTACGCACACAGGGGGGGGGGACAACGCCACATGTCCCAGGTCTTCACTGTAGGGATCTGTAGCTCACAGGTCTAGTTGTCAGCATGATTCTACCCTTCAAAATAGAAATTATAATTTTATTTATTTCTCTAGTGATTCTAAAAGGTGTGATAGTGTTCCATGAAATGTCATGGAAAAGCACTAAGGGGCACATTACGATACCCGGCGTAAAAAAATCCGCCAGGCATGGAAGCGGCAAAAATCCGCCCGCACACACCGCCTGAACACCGACCACGCCATTATGAGTACACAAACTGAAAACCGCCATCGGCGGAAAAATCATACAAAATACCGCCCGCCATCGTCCGAGTCGGAGTCAAACCGCCCGCCACGGACGGAAACACGCACGACAACACAAAACCGCCGGCCCTCACGGCCGACACACCGCACGTGAAATTACGATTGCACCGCCATGAGCGCGGAAAAACAACAAAAATACCGCCCGCCAGCGCAAACAACGCCGATGAGAATCGACACGGCAGAAGCCATGGCGCCCACGTACCTGCACAGAAACCATCTGCACACAAAACCAATAGCACACAACATGGCCAACAAGTCCACACAGCAAGGCACGCACAAATACACAAGCACAGTACACATCCCGAAAACACCCCCGGACAAACAAAAAATACAAAGGCCAGAACCCCAGACACAACACACCTGAAAACAACAGACCATGAGGACACACCCACATAGGTGAGTACAAAAGCAGCACTCCCACAGACCACAACCCCTTGCTACATTGCAAACCAGAGAGGAGAGGAGAGGACACAGTGACACAGCAAGGACAGCAGCACACCACAGAAACGCACACATCACAACCACCACCACCACCACCACCACCAAACACCGGCACCACAAACCCCCTGCACATTACACAACACACACCGCACCAGCACCACAAACACCATGGCACCACAAAGGATGCCCAAGTTCACGCCCATGGAGCTGACGGTCATGGTCGACGAGATCATCAAGGTGTACCCACAAATCTATGGGAACATGGTCCAGCACACACCACTAGCCACCAGAAACAGAATGTGGACCCGGATCGTAGACCAAGTCAATGCAGTCGGGACCCTGCCCAGGAACAGAACCGAGATAAACAAACGTTGGAATGACGTAAAGAGCCTGGTCAAGAAGAAGGAGGGCAAAAACAGAGAGCTGGCTGCCGTCACTGGCGGAGGGAATCCCGCGCTCTTTAAGACCTTCAAAGCGTGGGAGGAGAAGGTGCGAGTCGTAATCCATCCGGAGATCCTCGCCGGATTAGCAGGGGGAGTGGAGGCTGGTAAGTACAAACTAATGTATACCAGCACACCGCTATGTACACACATGCGCAACCACCATGCCACAGCTCCCAGGGACAAACACCCCCATGTCCAGCACACAATACACAACACATCACACGCACATGCAACAGACACTACCACACACAGGCCAAACCGAACAACTGTAAGATGCGTGGGGACATGTGTACACTAAGCCAGCCACGTAACCACCAACAGGTCCCCAAATATGCCAGAAGCGCCACAACGAGCACCCACCACACCCATGTGTCCGCCACAGCTGCACTAACCGACAAGTAACAGGTAAGTGGCAGGAACACAAAGTGCAGTGGGTGGGACGGTGGACAGCTGAAGTACAACACCCACCAGGCCCCCACTCCCACAGACCAGCAAGGTGGAGCACTCCCCACACCCATGTGTCAGGCACAGCTGCACCAACCGACAAGTAACAGGTAAGTGGCAGGAACACAAAGTGCAGTGGGTGGGACGGTGGACAGCCCAAGTACAACACACACCAGGCCCCAGTCCCACAGCACAGCAAGGAGGAGCATCCCCCACACCCCACACCCACGTGTCAGCCACCGCAGTGCACAACGACAGCCGAAAGGCAGACATCACGGTCCACAGCAATCGGTGTCAGTGGGTGTACAGCCACCCCCACGACCCACTACACCCCCCCACCCCCACAGACCTGCAACATGGAGCACCCCCCGCTAAGAGCCATGTGGCATCCAGTACAGTGCACGCACGAACAACTTGCAGGTGGGAAACTGGACAGGGCTGGATTACTGGAGGCATGAGGACCATAACACCACCAACACATGGGACATGTCACGTAGCACACGGACACGCAGCACCGCCCACCGTCACGAACAAGTGAACAATGTGCACACGGACATGAACAGCAGACTCACACCCCACATGACCCATCACAGACATAGCAACACCCAAGGAGCCACGTCTGCATGCACAAGCCACACTGAATATAGTCCCACACGGCAGCCACTGTGCAACTCATCACACACAACCGAAACACCATTGAAGTCCTGTCCATGTAGCCCCTACTGCCTGTCAACCACACACCCCACAACTACGCCTATGTAAGACAAACAACACTAGACGCAACAGAGCGGAACAACAGAAATGCACACGAACACCACTGAACCCATCAAACACACAGACACACCATGCACATACAACATACCATCCATCCCATCCGTCAGCCCCAGTCTCATGAAAGGCATGTCATCCGCACAGCTGCCACACATACAGCAGTCACGCTAAGACACATGCCCATGACCAACCATGTGCCAGAAGTCAATTAAGCGCACGACACACTGTGAGCAACAACACACAACATGGGCCACACCCCCGAGCACTGCAGTGATGCACATGGCACAGGGCAGCACGCACACCAAGGAGATGGGACAACTGCAATACGTTGGCTGGCACACAACTATCACTCACTCATAACGATGCGTCCAATGCCATGTCCAGTAACCACAACAGACAGCAAATATGCAGGGCATGTCAGGCATGCACACACCTCAGACCATGCACTGTCATGCTGCCACAACACATGTCACGTTCGGCACCCATGGCTCACAGCATGTACCCCAAAAGCATATACCCTCCCAAATGCGAATCTGGGGCATGGCCCCCATGTTGCCATATGCGTTCCTAAGCGTTCCATTTGAACTCCAAAAGCAAAGTACAAACCAGACCCAGGATGGGCCAGGAGCCCGCATACACCAGAGTCACAATGAGTAGGGGCAAAGCAACACACCCATCGGCATGGCCAATCCGTCCCATGCCACATGTGCACAGCACACAGTCCCATTGCCTAGCACACACACCTACAGATGCCACAGCCACACACTCGCCTCCGGGAAACCCATGTACGAGATTGCACGAACTGCCAATGTCAGACGACTAATACATACTTCGCCAGGTGCAACACAATAACAAATCTCATTCTCTCCACAGGTGACGAACTGCTGGACGCTGGGGATGGAGACAGCAGCCAGCACAGCCAGCCTACAAGCCCCCAACGAGGACACACGGATCTGGAGGATCTGTCCACCTCTTCGGACACGGACCACCAAGCTGGCCCATCTGGCGTGGCAGGGCCCAGCCGCTCCCCAGGACCCCTCCTACCCACCAACCCATCATCCAGGGATGCTGAACAGTCCCAGTCCCCTGCTGCCACTGTCGTTGCGGCCACACCCACGGTCATTGCGGCCACTACCACTGCCGCAACCGCCACCATCGCCGCACCGACCACCACCGCCTCCACCACCACCACGTCTTCGCTGGCACCAGCCCCAGCGCAGGTGGTGGCCCGGCCGACTGGATCCACCCTGGGAGCCACAGCGAGGACCGTGGTGAGCAATGTGGCTAGTGGGCAGGCCGGTGGCAGCAGGACTGGTAGGAGGAGCAGGGTCAGGGAAACGCCAGCCTCCCCTGGGAGCCATGCCCTGCCTCAAATGGACAGAGTCCTTGGGGCCTATGAAGAGGCCCAAGGACAATGGGCCAGGTCTGCTACTGACACGCGGGAGGTGCTGGGGGTGCTGAGGTCCATGGACGCCCATATGGGCCAATTCGTGTCCCGTATGGACCAACTCGTGGACCTCATGGGCCAGCTGGTGGTGGCGGTGGGGTCACAGGCAAGGCCAGCAACACCACCTCCGCCACCACCTGCTAGGGCGCAGGCTCGGGCAGCAGTGTCCACTTCCCCTGCGTCCACAGCCAGTGAGCACACCTCACCCACCACCAGCAGGTCGCCACCACACACCCCCTCCCAAACGTGGAAGGGGCCGTCCGAAGAGGAAACAGATCTCCCGGGAGGACTTCGCACGCTCCAGTCGCAAGTGAGGCAGCCAGCCAGCCTTCCGCCAGCCTTCCTTGACCAGCCACTGCATTGACTTGCTCTACGATCCCACTCCACACAGCCATCTGGATGGCATGTGTGTGTTGGACTATGGACATAGAACCAGTGGGTACACCCTGATCATCACGCAGCCATGACCGACAGCTCATTGTCACTGCACGCACCACTTTTGTCATCACCTTACACACAATCACATGTCACAGTTTGTAATAAATGCACCTTTTTCACTAACTGCTGTTTGTGCCCTGTGTCTTTATTGTACGGAATACAACGGCCACCTTGGGCGGAAAGGCACCTGATGCGTGGCATGGAAATGGAATCCGGAGGGCCTGTAGGGACCTAGGGGTGGGAGACAGAACAGGAGCACATTCAATGAGTGTGTCACACACCCATCACACAGTACATGTCAACAACTACAAGCAATGTACACACATCGCACAGAGCAATAGGGCACAATGCCACAGCCACCAACAGTGGCATACTACCCTGGCCATGGAGCGTTGACACACTGCACGCAGTGAACATACGGCCACCCTGACACAGCACACACACACCTGCATAGATACAGACACATCATCCGTCGTACATGGACACTCACCGTCAAGTGAAGTAGCGGGCGATGAGCTGCTGGCGCACATTCCCAGCTTCCTCCTCTCCGCTGTCCACCTCACTCGAGCTGTCCTGGTCTGCGGGCTGGGGCCCTGGTTGATCTCCGTCATCCACAATGAGGGGGATCTGCTTCCGAATGGCCAGATTGTGCAGCATGCAGCACGCCACCACTATCTGGCACACCTTCTGTGGGGAGTACGCCAGTGCACCCCCGGTGCGGTCCAGGCACCTGAACCTGGCCTTGAGGAGGCCAAAGGTACGCTCGACCACACGTCTGGTCCTCCCATGTGCCTCATTGTATCGATCGTCTGCTGTGGTGCGAGGATTCCTCAATGGACTGAGCAGCCATGCCCCATTCGGATACGCAGAGTCACCTGGGTGTGAGGGACACAGAGAACCGTTGCTATTCCAACTGGACAGGTGACAGCATCGCACAACCAGCACGCTACACCACTCCACATACTCACCGACAATACAGCCACGATCCTGTTGCAGATTGGCCATCAGTCGTGGCAAGATGCTGTTGCGCATTATGTGTGCGTCATGGGCCGAGCCTGGAAACTTTGCACACACGTGGGTGATCACCATGTCCGCAAGGCACACCACTTGCACATTCAGGGAGTGCGTGTGCTTCCTGTTGCGGTACAGGTGCTCAGTGGCCTGTGGTGGAACAAGGCCAACATGAGTGCAGTCAATGGCTCCCACGACGTGTGGGATTCTGCCAAGGGCATAGAATGCACCCTTCACTGCCGCCAATTCACGAGCCCTGGGGAATCTGATGTACCTGTTCCGGTACAGCATCATGGCTGCCAGTACATCCCTCAGCACCTTGCTGAACATGGGCTGGGACATCCCTCCTCCACTGCCCACTGTGTGCTGGAATGACCCAGTGGCGAAGAAATGCATGGCGGCCATCACCTTAGCCGTGGGGTGACAGCAGTCGGATACACCCTGCGGGGACGGAGATGGGGCTCTAACATGGCACACAGTCGATGCAGAGTTGGCCTGTCCAGCCGAAACTTCCTGATTACCTCTGTATCGTCCATGTCCGCCAGCAATTGGTATGGGCGGTCAATGTTCGGTCTCCGCCTGGGTTAAATGGCAGAGGACACATGTCAAAGCAACACGGCACATAGCAATTTCGCATACACATCACTGACATGACTGAGCAAGCACATGAGCCACAGCCCAGCTGTCAAGCTGGGACGGCACGGCCCCAATACACTTACACAGGTCTCCCAACAATGGCAATGGCAAGTGAGACATACCACTGCCATGTGCATGCACATGGGGATCTAGGCCCCAATGACTTGCGGGGCGTGCTGATGGGGACTGACTGCATATTCGTCAAGCGGCAACGCCACGGCAACATGAGTGTCTGCTGAGCATGGTACTGCTTCCGAGGCTGGATGAGTATGGCACACGACGACGACGATGTGGGCACGGGCTGAGCGGCCAATACAAGTGGGACCTGTGGCACGAGGGGATATGAGACAGTAGTAGGTGTCAGCACTGCACCCTATGTACAGCACTGTACGGATCACAGCTCCCGAAACATTGACTGGTGTCCACATTGACAGCCCCATGCCAAGACGGCTGTGTGCTTGCAGTCACACGTCACAGGTGAGAGGTTACATTGCACGTGCCAGGTGGCAGTCGTACATAGTGGGAGCTGGCATGTGTGTGCATGTGTCTCCTGTTCAGGATCCACCAGATGGGCGCTGACTCTGTACTGACCATTGGACACAGCATGTTCCGTGGAAGGCTTGTGTGTGTGGGATGGTGGCACTGGATGTGCCTCCGTTGGGGGGGGCCATGCACAGGGCGGGTACGTCGATGATTGCGCATTGTTGGTCACGGTGGGTGCACCAGCTAAGATGTGTTGCCCTGTGTTCAATTCCTATGTCCGCATGATGATGGACTGTGGATGTGGGCAGACTACACATTGGTCGATGTGCTGTCTATATGCATGTGCCTTCACACCAGGCACAGCTGCCCCTGCACATGTGACCCCTGCTGGACTCGCTGCTGGGTCTGTGGAGCTGATGCACCTTCTGCGCGTGGGGCGGACAGCTCTCCTCACTTCCCTCATTGCGCATGTCATGTCTTTGCCGCAGGTGACATGGATCATGGAGGGCCCACATGTACGCGTGGGTAGGCTACACATGATTGTTCACTGGTCGCCACCCCCAGTCAGTGTTTCGAATGGGAAGGTTGTCGTGCTGGTGGTATGTTCGATGTGGCGGATGGGCGGGCCTAGGTGCGGGCTTACATTCCGGACATGGGGGGTAGTTGGATTGGCGACTAGTTGCAGTACACACGGGACACGTCTCTTCCTTTCCACATCTGGGTCATCCCTTGTACTAACTGACAGTGATACAGTCATCTTCGCCCCAGCCCTCATGTCCTCCCTCGCCCCCCAATATGCATGCTCACCTGCGAGGCTAGCGCTTGCACAGGCAGCCCCAAGCTTGCACCAGAGAGGGCAAGGAGTGTATGTGTGGGTCCAGTTGCACGAGTGGGCTGTCTCAGGGTATGATGTGTGGCGGGACGCCGTCCACCTGCGTGGTGCCCCAAATGGAGACCCGGCCTGCATGGACAATGCATCACAGTCTTCGCCTTCCGGATCCGCCACCTGCGACACCCAGTGGCTGTGGCTGCCCTTGCGGCCATGCCGCGTCCGTCTGTGGCTGATGGCCCACACATTCACTCTTTGGCCTCTCTGGGGAGGGCTCAGGGGTGGTGGCGCACGCGCTTGCACTTAGTCGCAATGGCATGTGTCGTGGTTGGTATGATGGGCAATGGATGGGATGGTGCGAGCCACCTCCCGTGACGTCAGTGCTGCTCGTGCTGTGGTGCGTCCCCCCTACACTTCCATTTGACTTTTTGCCATGCTGGACGTTGAGGTTCTATTGCCTGCGTGATATGACCAGGAGGAGCGCGAGGAGACCTCTCACACACCATGCTCCACTGCCATCCCGTGCCCTGTATCGCCTGTGCGGATTGACTATGTTGGGGTTACACCTGGTCGACTGGGGCTGTGTGTGCCTTGTCAAGGGGCATGGCGGGCGCACAACAGGATCCAGCTCGTCCACAGAGGGTGGGCTGAGGTGCGCCTGGTACCGCTTTGTACGTGTGCCCGGCTGCTGTGCACACACGTGTTCACTCCCCCGACAGGTGTCCTCTCACAATGCCCAGGGAAGCGGTGGTGTACTGTTCATGAGCCCTCCCAACACGGCGTGCTCCAACTTGGCATGTGCGCATCTACCCGTCGCACCCACCCACCTGAGCACTGCGTCCATACGACTTCACACGACACATGTGTGTCTTCCACAGTAGTGCTACTCATTTGCGTTGACATCCAATACCAGTGGACTACATGGTCATGTCACGACTGCCGTGTACTTCACATACTCTCATCCTCTCTCATTCGTACTTGTGAAATGAGTCAGCGGAGACAGTTCTGGTTTCAAACATTATATTGAGTCTTCTGTCCTCTGTGATGCAGTATAGTGGACACTACTGGCAGCGGAATACATATTGAGGATATACTGAGCATGATTACAAATGGGATAGGGTGTGGGGTTACATCTGCTTGGCCAAGGCTGTGCTAATGTACATTTACGTATAGCTGCGGAGCTGCGGACTTTGACACAGACGGTATACATGTAGCCTACCAGACCGCTCGGCATCATGGGCACAGTCCATCTCAGTTCCATGTGACAGGTTTGCTGCGGTTGTTCCTCATGCACGCGTGCATGTGAGATGACATCAGGGCATGTGCTTGCGTGCATGCAGCGGCGTGCCACTTGTTGTTGCACTGTGGTGGTTACTGGACATGTCACAGTCACTGGGGTCGTGTTGTTGTTGTATGCACTTGTCGTCCATGCAAAGGTCCTGGTATGGGATTCCCGGGGCGGGGGTGGGAGGGGTGCAGCACCCACAGACTCCAGGCGACCTATTCATGTCCACTGAGCGGTGTGTGTGTCCATGTGCGCTGGATCCATGTCGTGTCCTGGTTGTTCGTGCAGTTCCGTCCATGTGGGTGCGATGCACAGAGCCCATGCCACTGCCTCCCACGATGCATGCGGTGTTCCTGGATGTGATGGGGAACAGTGTGCATGTCCCGGTCATATCCGATGTCATGGCGATGTCGTTGATGGTGTGGTTACAGTTGCCGGTCGTTTGGTATGGCTGTTGTGGTGGTGACTGGCCAGTCCGTGCGGAAGCTGAGCATGGGTGCGGGGTTGGACTTCATAGGTCACTCGGGGAACCTGCGTTGTGGTCCGACGTATTTACAGGTTGTCAGGTATGCGATGCCGCCCAGCAGGGCTTCCATGTCATTGGTGGTGTACATGTTTGCCAGCCAATGAAGCGGATGGTGGCTGTCAAGGTGTTGTTCGTAGGTTGTCCCTTGGAGGACCATGATGGGGCATGCTGGGTGACATTCGATGTAGCTGTTCTCGATGATCCGTCGTGTGGAGGCACAGTGGTTCCATTTCAGTGCGCGTGCGATGTTGGCCACATACGCCATGCCCCCATAGGCAGAGCAGGCCCTGTCGTGTGCGTCCAGAGGGAGGAGTAGTGGTAGCAGGTCCGCCTTCAGACATGCCGGGTTGGAGAGGCATATCTCGACGGGATGCTGGTAGGGACACCTCCGACAGTAGAAGACGGGCATGACGCAGCTGAACAATGTGATGCGGTAAGTCAGTCGGTAACTTACGTTCAGCAGGGACAGGAGATCGCATCCCAATGTATGTATCGTGCTGGTTTGGTACAGCTTGAGCTCTTCGGCGTAGTTGGGTAGGTGTGTTGCGGTTGCCATTTCGCAGCGGTGCGTTGTGGTGGCGTGCTCCGGCTGTGTGTGCAGTCTGCAATGTGCACACTCCGGGGTTGCTGTGAGCTCTGTGTAGTCGTGGGGAGACAGGACTTGTGTTCTGTTGGCTTGTTTGGAGGACACGGGCCCTCTTCCCACATGCTTCTCAGACAGTTCAAGGTCAGTGCTGTGTGACTCCTTCCAATTAACTTGCATGTGGCCGACATGGGGGAGTGTTTTCTTCTTTCTTCCCCGTCCGTTGTGTGCTTCTGTGATATGCGCTATCTGCCGTGTGGTCGGTCTCCTCGGCATGCCTGTGTTGGTCTATTCTTGGACAATGGCTGTATTCACCGGCTTCTGTCGTAGGGCTGTGGTTTCGGTGTTGGAATGGAAGGTCATTCAGTGCTGTCTGCTCTCCCTTGTGTGGGCGGCAGGCTGCCTTTCCGCTCTGCGTTGGGCCTTGTGTGTGGATGTAATTCTTGGGCCACCTGTTGTCGGTCACCGGGCTCTTTGGTGTTCCGTTTCATGTGTCTTGTTCATATGTGCAGGGTGGTATGGGTTTTTCAGTGTGGTACTGGCGTTCCTCTTCCCGAAGGGGCCCTGCTTCTCCTAGTTGGTGTTGCCGCCGCTGTGTGCTTCGCCATGTTTGTTACACTGGGGTGTGTCCTGCTGTTGCGTGACTTCACTGACATGTGTGCGTCGGTTGTGTGGCGTTGGGTGTTGTCCGTGAATTGGGCGTTGGGGACATGTCTGTGGCAGGCCTGTCACGTGTCATGTGCGTTCGGGGTGGGGCTGGTGTGTGTGCTGCTTGGTTGTGTCCCTGTGTCTGTGTGCGACGCATGCATGGCGCTGCGGTTGGCCTCTGCGTTGTGCGCATGTGTGGCGGCGTCATCGGCGCTTTGGGGCCGTGACGGGGTGGTTGGTTCCTAGTCCCAGGTGGTGTGTACACATGTGTTCCGCGATGTTAGGATTTGGCCTGTGTGTCATATGTGGATGCAATGGTGGATGTGTAGTGTGCACGCGCTGGTGGGGGGTTGTCCGCTTTTTCCGCCCTTGCACTGTGTGCGCTGTTTGCGTGCACTTGTTGTGTGTGTGCCTACCTGCGTCTCCGCGGTACGTTGCGTCCTTGGTGGTGCATCAGCAGAAGCATGGGAAGGGCCTGCAGTGCTGGATTCATGCCCGGGGTGCCGCTTCTTCGTTGTCCGTGCTCTGCGTCCGTGTTTCCGCCTCTCTTTCACGTGCGGTGTCTCTTTGCCGTGGGAGCCGTTTGTTTGCGGCATCGTAATTTATGCGCCGGGCGGGACGTGTTTCGTCGGACGGTGTGTGTCAGTTGTGCTGCGCCGCTACGTGTGCGGGCGCACTTTGATGGCGGACGGTGTTGCTGGCTTGCCGGCGGTGTTTGGCCTGCTTTTCGCATCGTAATTGGGCGGGCGTGTGGACTGCTGCGTGCCGGCGGTAACTGGTGGTTTTTGCATCCGCCAGCACGGCGGTAGTGCTTCCGCCCGCCATCGTAATGGGCCCCTAAGTGTTTGTTAAATACCCCTCACACACTATGAATCCCATAGTGTCATGCTTCATCATAGGGGTCTTCCCCTCCTTCTACGTGGCAGGGCGTGCTGCAACCTGCGAATACGCGGGAGCACTGTTTTTGTGAAAATAGGCTATGTGTAGTGTAGGGGTGAGAGTGGTAGGGTCTGTGATAAATTAAAGGTTAAAAATTCCCTGGCTAGTGGAAAAAACACATTTTATTCACTTCCCTAGCTGGAAACATTAAAAATTAAAAAGGGGATGTGTAGGGGGTATACTCTAATGCGATGCCCCCTACCGGGTCAACATGTTTTGTAAGCAGTCCCCACTGCTTACTCATCAGGACCTAATCTGATCCCTACTGCACTCACGATATATTGCTTTATTTATATATGTTGTATGCCTAACTTTCAAAGCAAACATGCAAAAATAAGCATGTCTGAAAAAAGGGGTAAAATAGCCCCTTGTAGTTTTCAAAACCAATTCGGAATCTGTAATGATGAAAGAACATAGAATAAACAACCCGTTAGATTGTCTTATCAAACACAACACCATAACGTGGAATCACAATGTTGCCGTGATATATTTTATCGAGTTTCTGGTGCACAACACTTGTTAATGCTAGCCAGCGATTGTGATGCCCACTTGGTGGTACCTTAATGTTAATTTGCTGAAACATACACTAAAAAAACACAAAAATACGATCACACACACACATACACAATTGTCAGTTTTTTTGGTAAGTTGTTCTGTTTACTATGAACTTCAAGTGCAACTAAGGGGTAAATGAGGATAAACTCAATCATACATTCAAACGAGTAGACACGCAAAAGGAAAAAAATGGGAAAGAAAAATGGAAAAAAATCGGCTTGTCATATCTACACACAGTATGAATTGCATGTTTCTATCATTATTGCCGTGATATATTTTTCTCGGGGTGGGGGTGGGGGTGGTGGCGGTGGGTGTTGTTGACCTATTGGGGCTCCGGGCAGCATGATCGGTTGCTCCAGGGCATCTGTTGTTCTTCATGTGTGGCTATGGGCTGTGCTCCCTTGTCTGGTGCCGGTTGTCGTCCGACTTTACACCAGGTAGGAGCAGGTGTTAGTTTCCTGCTGCTAACTCGCCTTAGCGCATGTTTTGTGATCTTATCGCCGATCTGGCTGGTCGTTGAGAATGTTGTGGAGTGGTGTTGTCGCGGCTTTTTGCACGGGAACGCCTACTCTGCATATCATTAGCGTTAGTTGCCGGTTTCATCTGTGGCGATGTTTTTTGCGACTGCTATCGCAGGTAAACTGGTGTTATGGGCTGTTTGCTCCAGCTTGGGAATGGGGAGATACACTTATCGCGGATTTGGCTGCTATGAAGTGCCGATAACTCGGCGATAGCTCCTTGAGAATAAGCCCCAAAGACTGTTGATACTATGTGCTCAACATTGATTTACTTGGAGTCCTCGGAGATCTCATTTTAGACCTACAGTTGCTCATTGATTGTCTACTGTTTGGAAATAATGTCACATTCATCCTATGGGCCTGGTGCAGAGCTCCCGAGGTAAATTTTTGCAGCCCCCAAAAAGCTGGAGGTGTATACTGATGTTTTTTGTTTCCTTACGATTGTCCTTTAATTCCATCCTGTGACCGACACAAGTAAGCACAAGTACATGAGACGAAAAGACACAACAGTAATCCCAGTTCCAAAAACAAAATACAAATTAGATTGAGAAAAAAGTAATCAACCTGCAGCCATAGATTCACATCTACTACATGCGGGTGCAGATTTACTACTATTTGGAATTTCCCAGTATTCCCACAGTATGCCTGGAAACTGTGCCAGATTTCCAAGCTCACTACTTGGAATGTCAGCTTTTTCCGTGATTTTGTAAGGGAGGAGTGCTCATTGTTACTGGCATGGAAACTGACAGAGGACTACAGAGCTCGTCGCAGTCGCAGTTGCAGCCGTGAGAGAGACGCAGGCACGGGAGCTGAGGCGTTCTTCCCCCCGCTCTTCCTCTTTCTCTGGGCACAGAAAGCGGCAGCAGCGGCAAACGAGCGACGAGCAGGCGAACGAGCATAGGCATAGGCAGCGGGGGCAGGGACGGATCACGGTGACGGAGACGGGGGAGAGGTGGTGCTGGAAAACGGCTAACGGAGAGGAGCCTACGGCAGAGGAAGGCAGGGGGTAAGTGCTCTCAGTTTGCATCCGCAACGAGATTTCTTCCCCCTGTCTTACCTCTGGTCTGGTTTAGCCAGGCCTTTGGTCTTCTGCTGTCACTTCTCTGCTTCCCTGTTACTGTCACTGGGCCGTTTGGCCCCCGCTTTGCCCCCCCCTTGCCCTGCCCCGCCCCGCCCTCCAGCCTGTCTCGCAGCTCTGTGTGTTGTGCCCACGAACCTCAGCACAAGAACTACACCGCCTACATGCTTTTGGGCTCCTGCGCTTCAGTATTTCTCCATCTTCGTTCCATTGCCTAGCGCCAGAAATTTCCGTGTTGTGCTTGAACCTCCCCCTGAGCCTCAGAGCTCCGGTGGCCCGGAAGTCGGGATTGGTCGGGGGGGGGGGTGCTAGGGAGAAGTAGCTGGCCGGCCCCAGTGTCCCCGAGTGGGGTTCAGAGTTTTGTGAGAGCCCTGACACAGAAGCTGCCTCATAACAGCCCTATAACAGCCCCACAGCCCTACAATCGCCTCATAGAGGGTTACAAGGAGAGCGGGGTAGCGAAAACCTACCTGATCAGATTTAAATAAACTGTTACATTGCCAACAAGCTGTAGGAGCTTATCAGAGCTTGCCGGGTGTATAAAAACTCCAAATTCCACTTATCAGCACCTTTTAGTCGCCACTAGCAGGATCAAGCAACTTATCAGATACCAGTTAGGAACAAAGGAATTAAAGGAATGCAAGGGAAAGGCAACTGATACAAATTGATATTGACACAGATTGGGAAAAAAAACTCGAGCTAAAGCCAGCAATATTAAACAACTAAAAATACGCAGACAACAAAAAGCGATAACAATAAATAACAAACAACCAACAAATAACTAATATACTAAACAAACCAACAGAAACCAAAAGGAAATAATAATAATAATAATAATCGACTACTAAATCAAAAGACAAACAAAAAAGGGGCGAAAATCAAATATTAAACACCAACAAAAACAATCGACTGCCAAATCAAAAGAATCAAAAGATAAACAAAAAGTGTGTGAAAATCAAAATCAAACACTAAACACCAAAAAGGCCAGGGTAAATTCAAAAACGGATCAAACCGCAAGACATTCTAGATCTGGAGGATTTGAAATTCTGATAATATTAAAAAAGAGCATTAAGAATTTAAGATAAAAGGGAACAACAGAAATTATAAGAATTACGGGTCCAACACGCGCAAAAGGGCTTGGATGAGATGAGATCAGGTAGGGAAAGAATTGTCACATCCACACTGAACAAACGGAAAAAAAAGAGCAAAGGACCAATTGACACAACTGACACAACCAGTAACAAGAATTTATCGGAGGCGGAAAACCCTAACCAGATTCTGGTAGACGTTATAGATAGAGCAGGTTCTAAGATGAATTCAAAATCCACAACAACTACAACAAGTTATCAGCCAAAAATCTACACAAAATTTGCATTTTTAAGAGACGCAGGAGCAGTCCTTTGCATGAGTAACGAAAGTTTAAATGGCCTCCCCTCCCCCTTGAATCCGGAGACAACGGACTATCCAGGTCCTAAGGCAACTACCATTGAACAAGGCAGCAAAGGCATAGAAGATAAAAGGGGAAATTTCATAGTTACAAGTACCCCATATAGGAAAAGACAGCAAGGGGAGCTAGTGTACACCCAAATAACTAACGTCCCCACAAAGAGGACGCGCACAAGATCAGGCCAAGCACAAATAATGGAAAAGTCTTTTGAGGCTAACCAGGGAACAAGAATAAGATCACGTTCTGCTGGAACCAAGCCTGGCATAGGCATTCCTCTAGAACCAACTATCTAAATCTTCTCAAGAAGAACAAATCCAATGGATGACATTATTTCACAAAGTACAGAAACAACGCCAATAGCGCCAATACCCGCCCCAAATATATCTCCACCATCTTCATCTCATAATGAGGCACCTAAAGAACGTACAGGAAGCACGGTCTGTGGATCCTAGTCAATACATATTGAAGTCACAAACAAAGAGGCAGAAACCAGCAGAAACTCTCCAGTGCCACAGCTGCAAAAACCCTTAGGGCCCAAGGACCCAAATCAATTTAGCCCAGAGAAAGGCAGGGAAGCATGGCACACTAAGGCCAGCCCCAGTGTGGGAACAACCTCAGGGAGAAAGGGCAAAGGAACATCGACAGGGGACAACTCAGTTGTCACCAACTGCTGTACTATCGATAACAACGCCCAGCCTAACCTACAACTCAACAATTCTTTTAGTAACTCCAACAAACAACATAGGGACAGGGAATCAGGAACCGCGGAGGCCAGAAAAGGCGCAACAGATGGCAATACCGCCCAAATAACCAAAAATCGAGATCAGCAAGAGTTTTTTCATTACCCCGCAGGCGGGCAGGTATATGCCACCACCCCCCAACAAATCAAAAGTAAAGGATTCAACCAATTGGACCCAAATATGCTCTGGGAATCTTTATTAGAAACCTTACAGATTACAGTTAAGTCAATGCAATATCATTCGGACAAAATGGACGTCCAATTATCGATACTCAACTCAGTGGCCACCCACATCTCAAACATTGATAGCAGACTATCTGACATGAACAATTTGATTAAAAGGGCCCAGGCAAACACGCAGTTACTACCAACGCACTGCACCTGCTTTTCCATTGTTGACAAACTAGCCACCCTCCCAGAGGCAATGGGGGATATCCTGGCAGAAATCAGGAAAATACCAAGAAAAAACAGTGCATCACCGCAAAAGATTCCAATAAAGTGGCCCTCACTAGGTCCATCCTGCAGTCAGGACGTCACAGCAACAAACGTAGGGGCAAAAGGCCCCCTAGAGGACTCTTGCAAGGGGACAAGATCAGTTCGGGACCCAACTACTAAAACATTCCGCACCTCTGAAGAGACAGATAAGAAGGAAATAATCGAGGAGCTCGATAGTTCCAATAGATCAGAGAACATTAGGGCCCCAGAACAAAGTCATGACTTTCACCTCGCAGATCCAACACAAACAAAAGTCGAATTAGAAACTTCAGGAAAGCCCCTCGTTGGGGGGAAAGGAGACCAAGCTCATAGTCGCAAGCAAAGGAGAAAGGGAAGAAAGAAGAAACAAAACCATAATGGATTACTTTCAATCAGGTAGTACTCGATCAGGGACAAAAGGACAAGTCACCAGTAAACCAATGGAAGTATTGCCCCAAGAAAGAGATTACAAATCGAGCCATTGGACTGTTTCATTACCAGGGGATTCAGAAATAAAGCAGGATACGATAGAGGACGAACCATCAAGGCAATTCAATAAAGCAACAGACAGATGCAAAAAGAACGCAAGCATCAGAGCTTCCATAGCCCTTAAGGAAAAAAGATTTGTAGAGGCAGCTACCTCCGGGTAATCAGAAGGGGATAAGAAATCAAGCCCTCTGACCACTTCACCACCAAAGGATCCAGATATCAAACTGGTGACGACAGAGGAAGATCCAACAGAGTCAATTGAGTCATCTATAACCAGATCGGATCAAATTAAAAACCAGGAAAAAACGAGAGCTCCCGAAGATTCCGTCAAGCAAAATCCTGGCAAGCTAATCACTTTAAGGAATGAAATTACCACCACCAGGGAAAACAGCAGACAGCGAATGGATCGCTCGAACACTCTTTTGAAAGAGGAACTTCCCAAACAGGCAACATTTCCAACCGCCAGTCAATCACAACTTAAAACCAACTCAATTCTATTCATTCCTGAATATAAATCCAGAGGTGGGGGGGATATCCTCAACAGAGGGAATATTTTACATCTAATTCAAGCAATAAGAAGCTTGGAGGACATAAGCACTCATGATCTGGAAAGAATTGCATTAAAAAACATCAAAGAAATCTCTGACAGGGAAATAACAAAGACAACCTGGTCCTCAGAAGAAACAGTGAAGAGAATCCTGGATGAGGAACCCCAATTAAAAGTATGGGGAATTAAAATACTACTCTACCAAAGGCCCGGCTATCCGGAACCACTGACTGTAAACAAAAGCAAAGACAAAAAGGCAGCTACCTCATCAGCAGGTTTACAACCACACTCTGTACTTAAAGGAGCACGCAGCATGGATGCACGGGCATCAGGAAGGAACGATCAACTTCAAGCAATGAGGTCGGAAGATTGGTCCTGGCTCGCAAGGACAATAAATCGTCAGGAGGAGAGCACTTGACGCAAGACAAAAAAACCACTCCCGAGTAATCATCATCTACGAATTTGCTCGTGGAACATAAATGGCTTGATAAACAAAACATCGGATAAAGACCTCTTGGACTATTTTCAAGGCTTCGACCTCATCCTACTACAAGAAACTTGGATAGAGGACCCTTTCCATCTCCTAGGCTTTAGAACCCACCAAACTCCAGCAGTGAGAGGCTCCAAAGTTGGACACCTAAAGGGTGGTTTAACAATCTACTCATCAATAAAAACAGTAATAGCGACTGAAGACGTCGACACCTCCACATCTTCCACCAATGTAATTAAAGCACTTAGAGTGAGCATACGGGACGGGAACACCATACAACAAATATTACTCTTAAATTCTTATATACATCCTCGCGACAAAACCAAAGGTGCCAGAATGGTGGAGGCGGAAATCATCAGGCTGCTCTCGGTAGAATCAACCTCCAAACTACTGCTGACAGGAGACTTTAATATGTACCTAATGGGGCCACAGTCAAGGGACAACCTACTTGAGGAACAACACTCAGCCTGGAATATCCCTAGTCAGGAGCTGAGCACTAAGAGGCAACAATCAGCACTTGCCAGGAATTTTGTAAAAGATCTGGAACATCTAGGCCTTGTGGCCCTCAACGGTCGCTTTTCAGGAGATCAGCCCCCGGTGGCAACATTCCACAGCTCAACCTCGAATACGCTAATAGATTATACTTTTGTATCCTTATCACTCTTCAGCTGGATTACGGGCTTCCAGGTAGGGACCCAAGATCAAAGTGACCATCTCCCGCAAGAAATTTCCACAAGAATAACCGGATCAGCACTGGACCAACCTGCTGAGGACCCCAAGTCTATTTATATGGTTAATTTCAGGAGAATCAAATTCAAAACCAACCAACTGGATGACCTACTGGCCGTAGCAAAGTTATTATGGGAACAAAGGGAGGAGGGCAGAAACGAAATAATGCACTGGGAAGAATTTACCAAAAAATTAGGAGCAAAGCACGCGGTTCGCGCTCCTCCAGCCTCTATGACAAACAGGATCCCAGACCAACAAGATAAACACCTTTTCATTATCAAAATTCCCCATTTTCGAATTCTCAAAAAAGCAATAAATAAAACTCTGCGGGACATTCAGCGCACAGGGAACGATTTGAGCCTACAAAGGAAGTTAGCGACACTCAAAGCGGAAAAGAAAAAAATAATCTGGCAGGCAAAAAGGGACTCGGAAGAAAATCTTTGGGCTAGACTGCAACATGATTCGAAATCAAACAATAGTGCGAGATTCTGGCGCACAATAAATAGTCTAGCAAACCCGAACGCCCCAAGAATTAATTCACACCTAACAGAGGAAGCCTGGGCTACCCATTTGCTTCAACACTTTAATTCTGAGCAGTCTCAGAGCACTTGCCGAATCTTAGAGGGAACTCCTATCAATCCCAAAGCTATCACAGGAAACAAGCATTTCTCGTTCTCAATTGACCAGGTAAAGGTCAGAATAGCCAAAGGCAAGTGGGAGGGCGCTCCGGGGCCTAATGGGATTCCTCCAAGTTTATTCAAAAAAGACCCGGAATATTGGGCTTCCAATCTGTCACCGTTGTTTGCAGAAATCTCAGGAGGAAACATCCTCCCGGACTCTTGGAGGGGCTCAATCATATCCCCAATATATAAGAAAGGGGACAAGAACTCAGCAAATAGCTATAGGCTGGTGGCTCTAATTGATATTGAAGCGAAATACTATGCTGGACTAATTCTGGAAGATCTTATCGCTTGGATAGAGGATAAATCAATCATCCCTATTAATCAAACAGGCTTTTGCAAGGGCATGGGAACAACCACAAACATACTTGCCCTGTCATTACTGATGGATAGAATGAAATTAGCCAAACAACCTTTATTCACATGTTTTATTGACTATTCGTCAGCATTCGACAAAATTGATAGGACCATACTCTGGCAGAAGCTAACGGAAAAAAAATACCATCTGCTCTCCTAAACCAGCTAATACTCCTCCATACAAAAACATGGGTCCAAGTCAAACTAGGAGATGGCAGGTTCGTGTCCCGGAAAATTCCAACAACCATGGGGCTCAAACAGGGGTGCGTACTGGCGCCAACACTTTTCAACTTATACATGTCTGATCTATCGCTTAAATTAGACACATGTAACTCGCATGCGCCAAAAATAGGAGGGCTGCCACTTTCCAACCTCCTGTACGCAGACGACCTAGTGCTGCTGAGTCGAACCCCCATTGGCCTTCAACATTTACTAGATACAACTAGCAGTTATTCAGCAAACAATGGTCTATCCATCAACTATGATAAAACAAAAGTAATGAGGATTCATCCAAGAAAGGATACCTTCAAGTTCCGCTGGCATCTGGCCAATTCGACAATCGCAGTGGTAGACCAATACAAATACTTAGGAGTGATTTTAGACAATAGAGGCACATTTAATGCTCAAAAAGATGTCATCAAAAGAAGAGGCAACTCTATTGCCGCCGCAATAAAATCTATTAAGCACACAATTACTGGCCCAAATCTTATTCCGTTATTACAAGTCTGGCGAGCAAAGCTCATTCCGGCTATCACCTATGGGAGCGAGTGCATGAGGGGAAGAGACGCAGCCACATTAGACAGCACTGTCTCAAGAGCGGCTAGAATGATTTTCGGTCTACCTAAGTACGTTTCACCGGCACAAATAAGGCTGGAATTCGGCCTGCAAAGCCAGGAACTAGCTCGTAAAGGAGCCTACGCCAAGAGCTGGTATAGAATTAAAAGAGCCGAAGCAGGAACACTGAATTCTTACCTATGGACCGAAATACAACAAAAGAGGGACTGTGCAGCCATGAGCTATCTGACCGCTTCAAAAGACCGCCTAGGACTGGAGGAACTTTGGGCAGCATCAGGGTCTTACCAGAGTTTTAAACAAATTGTAAACAAGACAGTGAAAAAACTATCACTATTAGAAGACAAGGCCTCACAGAAAGAACCCATGGATGGTTTGTCGTGCAAAGCTATGCTAAGCCCTCCGCGCAATCTTACCTAGGCATAGGCTTTAACCGGATGAAGAAAGAAAAATATCTCCATCTCCGAATGGGCATTTTACCAGCAGTGCAGCACCTTCCCCCTTGGAAACGATCGCCGGGCCAGACAACATGCCGCTTATGCAAGGAAGCAAATGAAAGTATAATACACCTTTTGTGCATCTGCAGAGAATTACAAGCTGAGCGACGCCAATTACTGAAGCCACACTTTAAAAGTGAGGGGATAAGAACATGTAGGCAAGCAGTAATGGTATGCCTCGGAGGAGGGAACATCCAGCTGGCATGTCGATTCGTGCAATTTATGGAAGCGGCAGGGGCGAAACTTGGCCGATAATCCATTAGTATTATTTATTATTACATCACTTTTAAGTTTATGCTTTTATAGGAAATAAAGATTGCCTCTCTTATGGACAATAGCTGCTATAGTACGACTTTCAAATGCAACCTACTTTTACTGCAGTCAGAAAGCAACTGGTTTATTGTACAATTATTCCTCTAACTAAACTGAGCACGTGTTTTATCAAATTTTAACCCTTTATAATCTTATATTCTTCTTAAATGTTCAGGATCCGAAAACTTGTCAAGATACAGATCGATCAAAATTTTTTATCAATGAACTATAATGGTCACAACATGGACTTTTGCACAGATGTTAACACAATGCACTGATGTTTTATGAAATGATATTTTGAGAAGTTTTTAAATCATGAATTTTGTTGTGTAATTTTGTCACTCTCTTTCAAGAGAAATTGTAAAGGTTTTAATTGACCGGACAATAAACTATTACTTACTTACTTACAAAGTGTCAAAGTCTTTCGTGCAGTGTTCCATGAAGGAGGCCAATAAGTGAAGCAATAGTGACGTTCTGCGGGTGGTTGAGAAAAGAAAAGAGACTAACCCCTAAATGGAGACCCTAAAACTACTGACCAGTCACCACCCTGGAGGAGGTGGTCATTGGATATTCTTGTCCGTTCCCTTGGGTAACCCTTTGAACTGAGACGGAAGAGAAGCTAGAGAGGGGACCATACAGTGATAGAGGGCAGCCCGCGATTCCTGACCCCTCTAATGTCGCAATTCAGGTGATGTATCCACATTGATTCAAAGCACGTTCAACTTTCATATCCCAACAATGAATCTCCACCACAAGACCACGGACTTCCCAAATCACCAGCAATAAACGTCAGGCCTAGGTCGAGGAATGCGAAAAGTGTCTAAGGCACTCAGGCAGAATGGCAAGCATTACTTTGACAGGTTGAAAAATAAAACATCTGCCATTCAGAGAGAAACTAAAACACTCTTTGTTTATTATAGCACTAATATATAAGTTCACCGCTCAACAATAGACATTGGTAGAAATCATAACAGACCAGCTACAAATAATTTCCACCGGATCAGCAAATGCAATTTAAACAACTTGATTGTATATGGACAAAATAATAGTAAACAAGTCACGGGGACTGCTTTTTCAACCACCTGGAACCAGGGGCAACAAAGGTAGAAAAGAACAATGGTTCCAAATGAAATGGTTACACAAGCAGCAATTATCTAAAGGCAAAAGCATTCTGTCAATTTGATTATTCATCAACCTATTTGATTTCTCAAACATAGGGCCTGATTCTGCTGCGGGTTGGAAAGGTTCCCGACCGAATCGGTTTGGAAATGTTTTCCGACCCACTCGGATCGGGAGAGTCTGACCGACGGAGTTCGATGCATCCGAATGCTTCCAGATACGATTTGGTTGGACTCCCATTGACTTCAATGGGAGCATATGTTCCTAACCGCATCATAATTGGGTCCTGGGTCGGGAAGACACGTTCCTGATCCGATTTGGAAGGAGCAAATGCCATTAGGAGGCCTTCCTAACCGCATCAGAATCAGGCCCTAGGTGGGAATGCTTTCCTAACCGCATCAGAATCAGGCCCTGAGTCTAAACACAAATGAATCCATAACAATAGCCATAAAGTCAGCTGAACTATACAATATTTTTAATATATTTTACCTTGTTGGGCTATCTTCTCATACCTTACTATTGACACATATATGAACCCATCAATGGCTTCTGGGTAGACTTCCTTCCATTTTTAAATTTTCCCACCTTGCCATTATTCCCACCTGCTAAATTAATTATACACTCATATACGTGAGTTATACAATGTTGTGCTGTGGAACTCCTTTTTCACCCATTTGTTGACCTATGCACCAGAAGAAGATCCACAGCAGGCATCTTAATAAATATGCATCTCACTCTCAAGCTCAAGTTTTTTAATTGAATCAGCACATCGACTCTTGGTGGCGGGGTTCCTACTTTCCTTTTACCTTTGTGACCGAGTGTGCACAGACATAATATCGATGTTGGAATATCGATGTGCCAGAATATCGAGTTTTTAATATCGAGGTGGCACAATATCGACATGCAATAATATCGTTGACCAGAATATCGACATGAAGGTAAGAAATATCGTTTTTTTTAATATCGAAGTTAGTAATATTGTTAGTAAAAATATTGTTGTTAATAATATCGACATTTATTTTAGTGTTTTGTATTTTACTATGTGTGTTTAAAGTATGTGATGTAATTATTTTGTATAAGTATAGCTTATTTTTTTAATGTATGTGTGAAATGTTTAGAAGTAATTAATTTTATGTTAATTAATTTTTGTGTATTTTAGTTCCGTAGCGGGTTGTGGGTTTATAGGGGAATAGGGTGGGAAGTAATTTAATTAGAATACATTTATGGAGGTGGAGAGGTGTGGTGCAGCGTCCAGGGCAGCTGACTTCGGAGCACGGGGTTCACGGTTAGATCCCCGGCTCCGGCGGCAGCTCAGCTCAGCACCATGTGACTCTGGGCAATAGCTCACTTAATTTCCACGACGGCTCCCAGCGCCTTGAGACCCGTAAGGGTGAGTAGCTGCGCTATATAAAAACGGACTTACTTACTTTATTTATTAATAATTTTTAGAAGTTATTAATTTTTTTTAAATTACATTTTGCGCTTTAGTTCTGTAGCGGGTTGTGGGTATACAGGGGAATAGGGTGGAAAGTAATCTAATTATAATTAATGAATTAATATTTTTTTATTAATTAATATTTATGTATTTAATATTTTATATTGTTAATTGTGATACTTTAATTGTTATTAATTAGTTATTAATTGGTTATTAATTATTAATAATTAATTGGTTAATATGTTAACTGTGTCGTTTTTTTAGGAGCGGGTTGCCGGTTTATAGGGGAATAGGGTGGGAAGTAAATTAATTATAATTAATTAATTAATATTTTTATTTAATTAATATTTATGTATTTAATATTTTATATTGTTAATTGTGATAATTCATTTGTTATCAATTAGTTATTAATTGGTTATTAATTATTAATAATTAATTGGTAAATATGGTAATTGTGTTATTTTTTTAGGAGTGGGTTGTGGGTTTATAGGGGAGTAGGGTGGGAAGTAATTCAATTATAATTAATTAATTAATTAATAATTTTTATTAATTAATATTTATGTATTTAATATTTTATATTGTTAAATATGGTTATTAATGTGTTATTAATTAGTTATAAATTGGTCATTAATAATTATTAATTAATTATTAATTATGTTAATTGTGTCTTTTTTTAAGAGCATGTTGTGGGATGATAGGGGAGTATGGTGGGAAGTAATTACATTTTAATATTTTTTTAAGTATTTTTTATATTTTATTTATTTAATTTTATTTAATAGTGTTAATTCTGTGAATTAATTTATTACTGATTGTTTTTAATTTGCTTGGTAATTGTTATTAGTTAATTAATTAATTGTTAATTTATTATGTTAATTGTGTTATGTTTTACAACATTGGTGGGGTTATTTATAGGGGAATATGGTGGGAGGTAAATTAATTTTAATTAGTTAATTATTTGTTAATTAATGTTCATTATTTTGCTGGAGTGGTAATAGTAAATTATTACCCTCCGCTATCCAACACTTTCCCTACTGTTGCACTTGCTGGAGTGGGAATAGTCATTTTATCCCCTCCGCTATCCAACACTTTCCCTACTGTTGCACTCCCTGGAGTGGGAATAGTAAATTATTCCCCTCCGCTATCCAACACTTTCCCTACTGTTGCACTTGCTGAAGTGGGAATAGTAAATTATTCCCCTCCGCTATCCAACACTTTCATACTGTTGCACTTTCTGGAGTGGGTATAGTAATTTTTACCCCTCCGCTATCCAACACTTTTCCTACTGTTGCACTTGCTGGAGTGGGAATAGTAATTTTATCTCCTCCGCTATCCAACAATTTCCCTACTGTTGCACTATCTGGAGTGGGAATAGTAATTTTATCCACTCCGCTATCCAACACTATCCCTACTGTTGCACTCTCTGGAGTGGGAATAGAAAATTGTAACCCCTCCACTATCCAACACTTTCTCTATTGTTGCACTCGCTGGAGTCGGAATAGTAATTTTATTCCCTCCGCTATCCAATACTTTCCCTACTGTTGCACTATCTGGAGTGGGAATAGTAATTTTATTCCCTCCGCTATCCAACACTTTCCCTACTCTTGCACTTCCTGGAGTGGGAATAGTAATTTTATCCCCTACGCTATCCAGCATTTTCCCTACTGTTTCAGTTAATGTAGTGTAAAATGTTGTTTTCAAAGAAAAAAATTATTTTAATATTTCAATTTATTATATATATATTTTCTTTTTATGTTTATGTTACAGGTGTATGTATATATATATATATGTATTTGTAATTTGTATTATGTTTCTAACATTTTATAATTAATTATAATAATTATTTATTAATATTATTAAGTAAATATATAATAATTTTTATATATGTATGTTCAATTTATTTTTACATTACATTTATTATTTATAATTTTTAACAATATTTAATAATTCTAACTATATTTTTATTAATTATATGTATTATTTAATTTATTTAAAATGATTGATTAGAGATTTTTTTAAAACGATATTTTGAACAACAATATTTTTAACAACGATATTTTTGTTTTGATATTTTTGTACTTACCATTGTAAAGATAGGATGTCGATATTCTTGACATCGATATTTGGAACACGATATTTGTGTAGGTCGATATTCCTGTCGTCGATATTCTGTCAGTGATCCGTGACCGAGGTAAGGATTTGGAAGAAGCAATTCTTTGTCACGTCTATATTACTTTTGAGCCAGCATCTGTGTGCTGTATATATTAGTATCTTCATTCTTTTAGGTGTTTTACGGTTTATATGGATATGCTTCCCCTTATCTGTCGAGTTAGGCTTTTAGTTGCATGCGTGTCATCATCGAGCGTGTCGCTTTGAATTACATCCACTTACTGAACATCGACCTTTGGCTGTGGGCCTCCGACTATTTACTGCATTATTGAAAGAAGTTAGGATTTGCATTTGATACTTCTTTGCACATTCACACTTCTCACTTTCTTTTTACTCTAACAACTGTGTGCTAGAGTTTTTTTAAAGTAATCTTGCCTTACCGGTGTTTCCTGACAGAGACGCTTTAATCAATTGTAGAAGCTCTTTTTCTCACGTAACTTGGTTACCACTGCAGTGTTACTAATTGGTTTTCTTGTTCCATTCCAATTTCTAGTTTCTATTGTTTATTTTTTGTCACATGATCTTTGAACACTGATGCCACACTGTTTTCCTTGGATTTTATTAATATATGCCTTGTAAGTAACTTCTTTCACCTTCTTCCTTCGTGGTGCCTGTCCATTTTTGTCTCCTTATAATTGGCCTCCGGTTTTACTCCAAGAGCTGTCCTTTGAGCTTTTTGAATATTTGTTTCTGTAAGTACTTTTAATTGGAATAGCCACATCCCATTATTTTAAGTTTTTGACCCTTTCCTAATCTATCCACACTCTCTCCTGTTTTATATTTTCAGACTCTTGCTTATGCGCATACATTTTTCTCAGTCCTGATGACGACCCTCAACAAACTGTGGGTCAAAACACCATCAACATTGTGGGCAATTGGGCACTTTGAATAAATTACGAATCTTTATATTTGGACACTGAGGATGTGTATGAACAAATGATTTATTTGTCCCTTGGATCCTTTATGCAATACTCACTTCTCTGTTCCTTTTAATGCTAAGCAGAGAAAATAAGACACTTTGGGGCATATTATCAAGGGCTGGCGATATAATTATCGCCGCTTTAGCGTCCGTTTTTGGGCGAAAAGCGGCGATAATTATATGGCAATATCATCAAGGACACGCTAGCGCGTGTTTCCTTGATGTAGAGCCCGTTTTCACAGCCTCGCCTCGCATCGCTAATGAGATGCAAAGAAGGCGTGGCTGTGAAAACAACACATGTTAATATCGCGAAGGCAGCTTCGCGATATTAACAAGGAGGTGCAGCGATAAAAAAATCGCGCTACCTCAGCTTTAACTCAGGAATTTAACGTCTGTTAAATTCCTGACTTAAGCATACTTATCATGGGAGATGGATTCTGCTGATACGACCACAGGGTCGTATCAGCAAGGTTATCGCCGCTTTGCAGGGAACATCGCTGGAAAACCAGCGATGTTCCCTGCAAAACGGCGATTTCCCGCTATCGCTGGAATTCTTATCGCCCTGGAGTAACGCGTTGTTAATAACGCGCTACCAGGGCGATAAATTCCAGAGATAGACGGCGATAATTATCCTAGCGCTAAGCGCGCTTTGCGATAATTATCGCCGTCCCTTGCTGATATGCCCCTTCCATTGGATAAAAATACTACACAAAAACAAAAACACCATTAGACACCAATAACCACTTTTAAAGTGCAACTGGACAGCCCTGCTAAGTACCACGCACCAGGGGTTAGACTAATGCACTTTAGTGCGGATATCTACATCACCACACTAAGGGGCCGATCACGATGGCGGGCAGATTGCTCCCGCCGGGTCCGCCGGTAGTCACCGCCGGCCCGGCGGGGTGATCCGCCCGCCATCCAGACAACAAAGACCCCCCGCCATATCATGATGGCTGGGGGGTCCGCGGCGGACGGAAAGACCGTCCGCCGCTTTTCCGCCGGTCGACTCGTCGTCCGGCGGAAAACGTGCTGAATATGGTGGCGGTGTCTGGAAGACACTGCCATCCATATTGCGATGCAGGCTGCGAGCAGCCTTTCCATGGCTGCATTGCCGCCATGGAAAGGCTGGCGGTTCCTGCTGTTGGGGGCCAGTAGCGGGCCCCCATATAGTTGGGGGGGTGGGGGGTGCACATGGGGGGTACCTATGGTACCCCCCTGCTTTTGCATGTACAATGTGGCAGGCACCGCGCGGTGCCTGTCACGTTGTGCATGTAAAAGCACAACATGTTTATTTTACATTGCGGCGGGTGCTGCCTGCAGCACCACCGCCGCAATGTAAAATATATGGGATGCGCCCGCCAGTGTGGCGGGCGCATCCTAATGTGTACTGCGGGACCGCCGCACCTATGGCGGGCGGTCCCTTTTGCATATGCGATGGCGGGCGGACTTTGCCCGCCCGCCATCGTAATGACCCCCTAAAATCCGTTAGTCATACATACAGAGTTCCTTGACACATTGTGGGGATCATGAGGCACTCCAAAAGCAGCTCTCGCTCAATGCTTATGCTGTGCATTACTGCTCTTCCTGCCAAGAATTATTGCCTGTCGCTCAGCCTGGAGATCTCCTTGCTATGATCACCCGACACAATCATACACTATTCAGATACACTGTTTCTGTGCTCTGTGGCAAAAACAAATTTGTCTCCATCTTGCGGCCCCGCCTGGCCTGATACACATGATCATCTGGTGGGCAGGGTTGCTAAGTTGCCATAGAGAGCAGTCTGAGTAAATAAACAGCAAGTGCCAATTCGAGTTTCACATGTATCTGGTGTTTCCAGTTGTTTTCTGGACCAATTTTTCCACTGCAGATCATTAATTGGTCCAGGTGGCACAATGACCAGATTGTTTTTCCCTATGTGCCTTAGTCACACCCACCAGTAAAGAACTACAAAAAGGCCCTCTCCAAACAGGATGGAGAAGGAATAAAGGCTGGGTGAGTAGTGTAGCAGGTTAGCAGTCCAGCTATCAGGAGACCCCGGGTGGGCACAAATCACATGCTCGTGGTTCATTCCAAGACCCAGACACAGTGTGTGTTGTTTTAACTGGGATCTGGGAGCAGGGCCTACACTGTGGGTATCTCCACACAAATACACTACCCCACACCACACTGGCGATGAGGGCAGGACGTGCCCCTGCACCCCCCCACCGAATACCTGGAAGGCATTGCCCAGTGGAAAAACAGACCCAAGCCGGTGACCTCCTGCATCACCGTGCAAAGTTCAGCCGCAGCACCGCGCAGGCCGCAGAAGAGACAGCGAGGACAGCCAACGCCCTTCACTTGTCCCAGGCAGTGAGAAGACCAGGGCCCGGCAGCACAAGAGCCACCGACAACCAACAGTGCGAGAAGCACGGTGCATGAGGACCGCAGTGAGTGTCCAGCAAGCCCTGCCCACCACGTCCGGGAACACGCGCAAACCAGGCATCCCCAGTCCGCAGAGGAGCCCGTCCATCAACACCTTCAACGAGAGGCTATGCGAACTAGCGAGCACCTACACAGAACACGACCAGCTTAAAGAAATCCGGGCCCAGCTAATACAGGGCTGTAGAAACAAAATGCTACGAAGCCTGATCTTGCGCCAACCAAACATCAGCCTGGAAGACATCCTGATTTTGGCGAAGTCACATGACCTGTCGGTGGCTAGAGCCAATGAAATGGACCTGGCCATCACACAAACACCGAAGAAGACACCAAACATCAATACTGAATGAGCTGATGCCATTCGGACCAAAGGCAGTGAAGACACACACAAAGGAAGAAGGCCCCAGCAAACCAAGCAAAAGTGCGGGTATTGCGGCCGTGAGGAACACCCGATCAGCGACTGCCCTGCACAGGGTCGCACTTGCTCCAATTGTAGAATCCAAAACCACTTTGCCTCAGTCTGTAGGAAGAAGCTCAGAAACAAAGGGCCGAAGGACAACCGGACACCATCGAAGATGGTACTCCAGCTGTCCCTCACAAACATGACAAATGAAACAAAACCCCCGACAAGACAGACCTACCACCCGGATGACTTGTCCCCAGAAAAAGAGGAGGAAGGAGAGGCGTCTCTAATCTCTTTGAATAGGGAACTAAAGCACCACCGGAGGCCCCAAACAACCTGCACCGTCCAAGTGGCAGGATCAGAAGTTCAAGTCATCATTGACACCGGAGTGTCAGTCAATGTGATGGGAGTGCAAAAATACAACTGCCTCCGACCCAAACCCCAACTAGGGCCATCATACACCAGGATCTTTGCGAATGGGATTCAGACACCTCTACCTCTCCGTGGGCAGATGTCCGTAGCCGTACCATCTGAAGACCAAGAGCTAACAACAACATTCCACATCATTGACCAGGAAGCTGATACGCTTATTGGAAGCCACAAGGCAGAGGACCTCGGTCTAGTATCCTTCACCAAAAAAGTGAAGGCACACCAAGTGGACGACTTATTAGACCAGTTCCCAGAGTTGTTCCAAGGACTCAGCTGTCTCAAATACCCCCAGTGAAGCTACACATCAATCCTTCAGTCGCACCAGTAGCCCTCCGGAATCGCCATGTCCCGTTCCACCTGCGACCGCTAGTAGAAAAGGAGCTCGAGAGACTCGAAGACAAGACGTGATAGAAAAGGTGCCTGGGCCCACCCCGTGGGTCTCCCCAACGGTGATTACTGAGAAACCCAAACAGACAGGGAGGATACGCCTGTGCAATGACATGCGGCTCCCCAACCGTGCTATCAAACGGGAGTGGCATATCACTCCCACCATGGACGAACTGCTAGCAGACATCAATGGCTCCCGCTGGCACAAAACTAGACCTTAATACTGGGTACCACCAGTTATTACTTGCAGAAGAGAGAAACTATATCACGACATTCAGCATTCACCTAGGACTACGACAATATGAGCGACTCAACTTCGGCATCTCAGCTTCGGAAGTATTCAGAATGCTATAAGGGAACCCTTATCTTGCCTGCTGGGCATCTTGAATGTCAGTGACGACATCCTGATCCATTCACCCACCGCCGCCAAAAATCACAAACACATAAATGCCACCCTCAAACGGCTCAAGGAACATGGAGTGATGCTGCACATAGACAAATGTGAATTTTTCCAACCCTCTGTCGAATTCTTTGGATATGTCTTGAACCAACAAGGGATACAAGTGGATTCTCGCAAGTCACAAGCGATCAAGCAGGCACAAGCACCCACCACAGTCCCAGAAGTGAGGAGCTTCTTAGGAATGGCCACGTATTGCAGGAGGTTCATCCCAGACCTGGCGACTCTCACTGAGCCCTAGAGGTCCCTTACAAAAGCAGACACAAAGTGGGTGTGGAGCCAACAGGAGGAAAATGCCTTCTAGAAGATCAAAGATGCTCTTCTCGACAACACCACACTCGTCTATTTTGATCCTGACAAACGCACCGAGCTGCTGGTTGATGCTAGCCCGATAGGACTGAGAGTGATCTTAGCTCAAGAACAAGGTCGGTGGGCTGCATTAGCATTTGCGAGCAAGGCACTGACACCCACAGAAATGCGATACGCTCAAATCGAGCGAGAAGCGCTTGCGATCAAGTGGGCATGCGGACATTTCATCTATACTTGAGCGGCCAACCTTTTAAAGTGGTCACGGACCACTAGCCCCTGGTTACCCTATTCCAAGGATCAGCTCCTCATCCACCCCCACGTATCGAGAGGTGGGCCATATAACTGCAGCATTATCAAATGGAAGTTGTATACTGCCCAGGACCAAAGAACCCCGCCAATTTGATATCTCGTCAACCAGTGCTGCCCAACACACCAGACAGTCCAGGTGGGGTGGAAGGCTACATCAGAATGGTCTCCAAAGGGGAATGCCCCTGCACCCTATGGCTAGAAGACATCCAAGATGCTGCTGAGACAGACCTCTCCCTCACCAGAGTACGCACAGCAGTGCAAAGTGGCACAGTGCAAGATTTTCTTCAAGATGCAAATGATTGGACCAATGAAGACAGAGAGAGAGAGTCTAACAAAGATGTGGCTGGTGCGAGATGAGTTTAGCACCACCCTGGAGGTGCTCCTCCTACGTGGGTCTTGCATTGTAATCCCAAAGACACTCAGACACCATGTCACGCTACTAGTGTAAGGGGGACACCAAGGCGTCACGAAGATGAAGACCAGATTACGAGAGAAAGTCTGGTTCCCGGGGTTAGAAGAGATGGCCAAAGACCTCGTTCGCAAATGCCCGCATGCCAACTGACGGGCGCGATGAAGAGGCCGGTGCCTGTAATCACCGAAGAACCTTGCATGACCCCTTGGGCAAAACTAAGTATGGACTTCGGGAGTTTCCCCGATGGACAGACAACCTTCGTCCCAATGGATGCGTATTCGAAGTACCCAATCGTAGAAGTGATAGACTCGTCAGCTTTTGTCCATGTCGCCCCAGTCCTCAAAAAGGTGTTCGCCATATTCAGATTGCCCGACGAGATCAAGAGTGACAACGGACCACCATTCAATGGTGCAGAATTCCTCCATATACTCGGGAGACACATCACCATATCACCTGCCAATGGCCACAAGCCAATGGGGAAGTCGAGAGATTTATAGGGACAATGAACAAATCACAGAATTGCCACCACTGACCAAGCAAATCCAGAACGTCACCTACAATATTTTCTGAGGGAGTATCAAAGCACTCTCCATTGCACAACCCAACAAACTCTGTGGACTCTGATGTTGAATGGAACTCGTCGAGACATGATTCTTACTTGCCCAGGGTGTACCCACCCACCATATGGCATCCAAAGGCTCAAGCATATTGTGAGTGAAGGAATTTACTCGCCAGCCAAACCTGGTGAGCAAAGACCCGGGCACTTGTGACCATATTGTCATCAAAGATGACAAGCCAGGGTAGAAGTTCAGCACACCAGTCGAGCCAGAGGTCTGGACTGTAATCAAAAGTGACAGAACTATCATAACAGCCAAGAAGGGACAAGAAATAGTCTCGAGAAACATATTGTGGTTTAAACAAATTGAGAACTCACCCCAACAAACCCCTCCTGGAGATAGTGAAGAGGATATTGAGTGGTCTGGATATCAGGGGAACAACACGCTGGACAATGAACCCCGAGGCCAGAGTCAAGCAGACCTAGATGAAGACCAGCAACTCAACACGCAAGCCAGCCTTTGACCCAGCGATCAGCCCACTCGTAGCCAGTCCCATCCGTATAATCTTTGACCCAACCCTCTGCCTAGCCAACGGCTCAAAGACTTTGGGGGATATTCTCAAGGACGTGCAATAAACATCGCCAAAATAGGCTAACGCAATTTTTCATATTGCCGTCTATCGCTGGAAAATAACTCTATGTCAACGTCGTATTCTCAACACGGCGGTAACATGCGATAGTTTCCCGATAATGCCTCAAATGTCTGCAATACAACTACCGCAACGGCAATAAAAAAGGAAACCCGAACGTGAAAAAAGTTGCGATGGGCCCAACTGCAATAAAAATCCAGCGAAAAGCAGCACCAGGCCCGCAAGTCCCACAAGTAAGGCGGGAAAAATCACCATAAAGCGGCAAAAATGAAATACAAATAAAACACAAACAACTGCGAAGCACCATGGAGGTAGCCGGAGCAAGCACAGAGGACAACCCGAACCCCATAAGCCCCGCGGAGGACCAGCCTGGGACCTCGGGGTCAGGGAAGGGCAAGGAGAAGAAGAAGAGGAAGACGCGGTTCAGTCTGCAGGAAAACAGGATCCTGATTACGGAGGTGACGGAACACCATCAACAACTGTTCGTCACCTCCACTGTGTCATTGGCAACAAAAATTGGAATATGGCAGTCCATCGTGGACAAGGTGAATGCAGTCGGAGTGCTGAGGAGGACAATGGAAGAGGTCAAGAGGCGCTGGAATGATGTGAAGCGCAAAACCAAGCTGAAACTCGCCAACAACCTCAAAGCAGCAATGCAGACTGGGGGTGGGAGTCCTGCGCCACAGGAGGAGCTGGAAGAGATGGAGGAAATGGTGTCCACAGTCATCAGTGTGGAGACGGTGGCAGGAGTCGGAGGACCGGACACTGTTCAACATGACCTGACACAACAGCAACAGGGTGAGTAACCACCAGGGACTGGGGGGACGGGGGAGATGGGCACAATGGCACACATGCACAAGTAAGTACAGCACATCTGCCGACAAACCATGCCCAAGAGTCACAACTCTGACCAAGAGCCCAATTTACCCAAGTCTGCAACAACTCAGCACTGTATAAGCACAGAAGTGAAAGGCACACCGCCTGATAGGGATAAGGGCCAGCCAAATCAGAGCTGAAGGGGAAAATCACCCACAATGCAGCACACACACATAACACTCAGAGCACCTCAACACTTACAACAAAGTGGACCAAACTGCAACACTTTCACAACAGAACAGAGGACACAACTGCTGCCGCTTGTGTGTAGAAAATGGCCATTCGCATTTGGCATAGCAGGAAACTGTGAGATGATAATGGACAAATACAACCTCACATCCGTGATGGTGGCGAAATGTCAACTGTCCAGCATTAAATAGGCATCTCCACACAAACAGTCACAATGTACATTGACATGCAGTCTGTTTGTAAACTTGGCCAATGCGTCAACATACATGTGAACACAATGTCAAACTGCATCTCCCCTTCACATTGCAGAGGGAGAATCCTCACCTCCTGCAGAGCAGACCGTACTCCTCATCACCGATGATGAAGAGGACCTACACACCATCGACCCCGACGCCCTCCAACAGCTCATGGACACCCTCAGCATCCCACCCCCAGGAACAGGGCAGCCTAGCTGCATCAAGGAGAACCCACCCCCTGCACAGACCACACAACAGGAAGCACCCACCACCACGGCACTCTCCCAGGATCCCCACGAGCAACACATGGCATTCCAACACCGTGTGTCGCAGGGCCAGAAGGGGATGGCAGAGCAGGTGCGGGTGGGGTTCGACCTCATGGCAGCCAAACTAGATGCCATACGTGGGTGTCCAAGTCCCATCAGGGACCACCTACAGGCCCTAACGGACACCCACAGTCCGCTCCATGGTCTCCAACAATCCATGGCTGACATCGCCGGAGTCATGACTCGTAGACAAGAACAACTGTCTAGTCAGAGCGGCTCCAGCGATCTCAGCCGTGAGTTGGCCAACATGGGGAGGAACATGGAGAACATGGAGCGGATGCAGGCGGGAAGAATGGCTGCCGCGGCTGCACACCAGCGAGATGTAGCAGGGATCTACGATGCCCTGCAGATCCTCATCATGGCAGTGCGGCCACAAGGCCTGGCGCAGATGAATGCTGCTGCCACTACTCCCTCCATATCACCGCCCCCTGATGTGTCAGTGCCTCACAGTGCGGCTGACAATCCACCTCCGGCCCCTGATGTGTCACTGCCACACAGTGCCTCAGACAAAACAACACCAGCCACATGTGAGGCACATCACACATAGGAGGACGAATGAATGAATTTATTAACTGTACAATTAATTAAAATCATTACAGTAAAAGCAATCGGCCTATTAAAGCTAAAACAATGATAAAAACTTCAATTTGTGATAAATAAAATTTGCCGCCCCTCCCCAGTGCCAACACGATCAGCCTTCACCAGAGTTTGTAATCTTGAACGTGTAGCCTTATTCACGATCTAGAGTCCCACATTGTTCCATGAGAATGGGCTTGAATGCAAAGCTGTGACCCGTTCCCCTTAACACTCTAGTTAGTCATCCTAAAAGGCGCTATCCTAGAGGGGGTGCTGGGAGTGCGAAAGGCATCAGTGCTCGAAGGAGACCCCCTCAGCTATCTTCCGCTGGGTTTACAGTGCTCTTCACCCGGGTTTTATTGCATTCATTTGCAGCTTTTAAGGCTGTCCTGATGTGATGGATGAATTTCCCCAGTCTTGCTAGGGTCGTCGTGTTAGAGGTAGAAAAGCACATGGCTGACACTTCACTGCAGGACTTTATTCCGTTGATGGTACAGATCGGGCGCAGTAGTCACCGACGTTCGTTAATAAGATTGGGGCAACAGGATAGAAGATGCAGCCACGATTCCCTCTTGTAGGGGCACAGTCTGCAGTTTGTGGCTTTTCCCCTTCGGGCCTATGCAGGGTTGAAATCCGCAATTCCTAGAGTGGTTAATCTCATAAAAAGGATTTTACTTCGGGCCAATGGAGTGAGAGCCTCGCTTAAGTAGGGCTGAGCTTTACCTGCCGTATAAGAGCTGTTCAGCGGATCAAAGTGTGAACTTGAACGGAGAGATTTGCGGTCTAGATCAAATGAGGTTTCACACACTTGTTTGTTTATAGCTCTTTTCCAAGCATTCAGGGGGATGTCCGGCCGCGGTATGCTCTCTTCCACAATCTTCAGTGTTTTGATCGCTTTTTCTAGGCTAGTGTGCCAGGTCGTACATGGCTCTTCAAAAATGGATCTCAGTTGGTGTTTTAGTGAGTTGGCTGGAGCCCTTAATATCCTTAGATAGAGCTTTATGATCTCCCTCTGGCAGACAAAACACCACCACCCACATGTGAGGCACATCACACATAGGAGGACGATGATGAGGATGAATCTGCCGATGGGCTAAGTAGGAAGCGGTAGCATTCATCTTCGCCATATGGCCTCTTTCTGCTTGGTTCTGCCCTCTGCATCATGCCCAGGAATAACACCCTCCACTGTCCCCCTTAACACTCTGCGACATTCACCTTGGCCCCCGACATGGACTGCTACGTTTGTTTAGGCAACCAATGACACAGAAATCAGACTGCGGACTAAACTCCCTCTCCTACGATGTACTTTTCCCTCTCCAAAGGACCCTGGCTGGCCCTGCATGGGGCAACATTGTAAAGTAGCGTGTGCATGGCCAGGTACTGGTCCACCTTCACCACTCCACCGAATGTGATTAAGACGTTCAAATTCACACAGATGAGTCATGTCCATGATCAAGCAAGTATGAAAGTATGGATGTATGTAGGGGCAGTGATTCCAAACAACGGTGCTCCCTGGGAACTGATTTCAATGCGCATGTATGTCCGTGACCCAGATAGGCAGTGAGATGACTGGGAATGTGTGAACTAGCTGTGGCCTCATTGCTCCAAAATAACAATCTCGCTATTTCCAAACTCACGTCAATGTATGAAATAGGGTAACCCTGGGCGGTGGACTACGCTCCGCTCGCGGAGTTTGCGGAGTTTGCTGCACTCCACGTTACGTGGATCTCGCGGAGTGCAGAGAAAATCCGCTACGCATAGCGTAGCGGGCATTTTTGCTCGCTCGCGTTCCTCAACGTCAAGTTGGCAACCGCAAGCGAGCAAAATCAACATCCCGGCGAGATTTTTCCTCTTTCGCGATCGGCAACATCAAGTTGGCGAGCGCAAGCGTGGAAAATAAACCTCCCGGCGAGATTTCTCAATGCGGGGGGGGTCAGGTTTCTCATTGCGATTGGTCGCGTATGCTCGCGACCGCTCGCGATGAGAAACTGCCCGTTCGTGTTGATAAAGCTGCCACTCGAGTAAAAATCTACTTGAGCGGCAGAAAACGACTGCTTGCACTGTGCATGATGCCATTTGAAATGATTGCACAGTGCGGACAAGCATCCGGCACTGTGCAATCACCGCGAACAGCATTTTCCTATCGCACTACGCTGCTCGCGTAGCTCCGCGTAGTGTGGCGGAGTTGTTTTACCACTTCGCGTAGCGTCGCATAGCGCAACTCCGCGAACTACGCCCACCCTTAAAATAGGGCTGTGTGTCACAAAGGCAAAGTTATGTGGAAGCCACAGCTCGGAGCAATGATTGGTTTGAGTGTGGAGCGCTTGGACTCCTGGGATGGTCGGTGCGTAAGTGTGAATGTCATACAGTGAAAGTGAACTACGAGCAAGGACTCCGTGTGTGGGGTGTGTATACGTTGGTCTCTGGTTAGCGCTGTGCGTAGTGTGAGAGCCGTCAGCAGCTGCTATGGTATCGCTCAGGGGGTGCCAGGAGCATGCATTCCCAAGGTTGGAGGTGCAGATGTGCTACCGCCTTCTAGTTCAGACAGAGGGGCTGTCATCCTCAATGTTAGTTTGTCATCTGCTTGCATTCTGGAAATGTGATGGGGATTGGGTGGGGGGGATGTCACTGCTTCGCCTTCTGGCATGGTTGAACCCTTACCAGCCATGTACGTGCCCTCACGGTCAGTATTGCATGCTCTGATGTAGCAGTGTTGTTTTGCTGCAGTCTGACAGTGATGGGTGCAGGTAGCTGTGAGGAGGCGGTTGACCACTCACCTTGCACCTATTAGCTGGCACTGATCACTACTCTTGATGGATGACGTCCGTGTACACATGTGACCTGTACATGGCACATTTGACCAGGGGACACCTTGGTGTGTTCCACGCAAGGTGGACCTGCTGGCTTCTAGGCTGATGTGCATCTCCCAATGTTGCTGAGGTGTCCACTGTGCCCACATCCCCCTTACGGCCATGTTGTTCATGTTGTGGGACTCGACACACAGGGTGTATTTTTGCATCAGGCAGGTACATCTCTGACCACAAATGGCACCCTGTTGTCTTTTCCTGAACACCAATGATGGCCTTCATGTCATGTTCATGTACACGTGGGACGCTGATGAGTGGCATGACGTACTACATGTGACACCCTGATATGGCATATCGAATACATGACGCCCTAAACAGCCTCTCGGTACAGAGGTGACATACACACCATCTCTTCTTGCAACATATGCGAATGTTAGCACTCATTGTTGCACTTACACCCGTCAGAGTAATGTGCTAATGCAGAGGATTGACATGCACACGGGGAATGTGTGTTGCTAAGATTTTATTTGCACATGCTGGTCATGTGGTCATCTTGTACTGTGCCATGATTGCTGTGGACAGTCACAATGTGACGTGCTCATGCGAAGAAATTGTTGATGATTGTGTTCCTTCGGGCTATTCCTGCTGTGGCTGCAGTGGGGTGTGGTCCACCTGCATCATCTTCCTCATCATCGTCCGGTGCTTCTGGGACTTGGATCCATGGGGCATTGGTGCAGTACACATATGTTGTGCAATACACAACATGCAGTGATCATCTTGCACACTATTTCTGGGCTGTACAAGAGTCTTCCACCGGTGAAGTCCAGGCACCTGAAACGTGATTTCAACACGCCAAATGTGCGTTCAACAATGCCCCTGGTGCGTTTGTGGGCCACATTGTACTGCCTCTGGGCCGGGTTGTTCGGGTCTCGGAGGGGTGTCATCATCCACGGGCAGAGTGCATACCCTTGATCACCTGTGAGAGGTAAGTGAGATTAGTGTTAACTGGTGGTTCTGCATGCTGTGTTGGCAGACATACAAGTTTCGTGGTGCGTGATTTGTGCGACCTTGGGATTCATGTTAGCCATGTATTGCTGCTGGCAAATGTGGTAGGACAATGTGTATTACGTAGCCTCACAGCTGCTCCTCCCTCCCACCGAGCCTATTTACTTGAGTGTGCTGCACGGTTGCATCACTTGCACTCCTACGGCACACCATTGTCATGCCTGTCTGCGCATGCCCGCAGGACTGACAGCAAGACTGTAATGTTGGCCGTTGAAGGTGGGCGGCCACGTGTGTGTAGGCCTATGGTAAGGATAGGGCGGACACAGATGTGGAGTTCTGGCCTGGCTGAACTTGCGCTGATATTGAGGCTAGGCCTTCGGTTCAGGCTGTGGCAATGTAGATACACACACAACAGTTGGCATGTATGAGCCGAGACCCCAAGCTGTTTCGTACTCCTTTATTAATCCATTTGGGCGAGGCCGCCCTCCTGGTGCATGCTACATTGCAACATTGTCTATTACAGGCCGGGTGGCGCAGACACTACTACGGAGACACACGCCATAGTCACTTTTGTGGCCAGGCCGGAACTGAACCATGCCCAGAGCCCAGAACTGAACGCACAGAGCCCCGGGCCATTTCTCTGCACTTCTCACACGCGTGCGCCGCCTCCGCGGTGCTGGGATGCCATGCGCTTCGGAGTACGTCTCCAGACGATCTACCCAGGCTTACCGGAGGCCTGCCTGGGACGGGGGTGGCCCCGTGACTGTGAAGGGCTCCAGTGGCATTACCGAGGACATGCTGTTGGCTACAGGAGGCGGACTTGTGGGGTAGCCCCTCGGGACAATGACTTACGGTGCACTGAGTTCGGCCCACCGAAAGAGCTGAGTGGGTGTGCAGCCTGCGATGATGCAGCAGGCCTGGTGGCTGGACGGTGACTTGTGGTGCACTGAATTAGTGGCACCTGAGGCCCTGCGTCCGGCATGGGCCAACCGCCACGTGGCGATGACTTGCGGTGCACTGAGGTAGGCCAATCCGGAAGAGCTGAGCGGGTGTGCATCATGCTATAATGCTGGAGGCTGGATGGTGACTTGTGGTGCACTGAGTTCGGCCCACCGGAAGAGCTGAGCAGGTGTGCAGCCTGCGATGATGCAGCAGGCCTGGAGGGGTGGACTGGAAAGGATGTGTCTGTTACTTGCTGTACCGCAGTGTGGTCAGAAGGCAGCAGTAGCCAACTTGCAACTCCGCGGTGCGGTGCCGCTGGGTGCGCTGGGGGCCTGTTGCGCAGAATCCAGCGATCGGCTGAGGAGGCTGCCAAGCTCGCGGAGCCCGGCCTTGGAGATTGCACGGTCACATGGTGGGCCCTCTTAGGGAGACGCCGGTGGCGGCAGGTGAGCAGTGAGGCCTGGGTGCGCAGGGGCGGGCATTCACCGCTGGGCGCAAGTCGGGTCTGGGGATCAGCGGGCTGGGGTGCGGCAGGCGCACAGGATCGCGCAGGCACCACCGGTCATGACGGCAGCCTCGTGGCAGGGTGAGGGACGCCGACCTGGCAGACACGGCACTTCAGGCGATGACGAGATGTGCGCCGGGTGGCGTGGGACTTAGCCACCTCGTCGCCGGTGTGACTTTGCCCGTTGTAGATGGTCGGCCACATGTGTGTAGGCCTATGGGCAGGTTAGGGCGGACACAGAGCCACACGCAGTAGTTACTTTGGTAGCCGTCCCGGAAGTGAACCACTCCCTGAGCCCCGGCCTATTTAGTCACTCCCGTACGCTGGACTGGCGTGCGCCAGCCCTGCCCACTACGCTTACGCTTACAGGGGGGCCGACATTGCTACTTGTCCAAGGTGTTCCCCACTGCCTGTGATGACATGGTTGCGTCCACTGTCCACGACACTACAGACTCCAGCAGTATGTGTCCACATGGACATGTCTGTTCTCTGCATACTCAAGACTGTCCAGCACATCACCACCACACTTGGCATTGTGTACATTGTTATTTATAGGTCCATTGCCTCTTTCGCACAATCATGGTTCCCACCTCTCCCCACATTCTGCAAATGTGTGGCAGAGGGGCTATGACTTAGTGTATGGTTTGTCCACATTTCTGGCCCCTCTTACCACGGTTACTTGTGTTGTCGTGTCTGGCAGGTGTGCATGTTGGTTGGCATGTTGAATGTGATTTTGTTACGTGTCCATTCCCACAGTTGTGCGTTGTGTGATTGTGGAATTGAGGTGTGTGGTGTGTTCCGTTGGTACTTACCAACGAGCAGTCCATTTCCATAGGTGCCATCCTGAAAGCGCTGGTTGATGATGGACTATTGGAAGATGTATGAATCATGCACACTGCCTGGGCAGTTGGTGACGACATTGGTGAACAGTCCTCGGTGGTCCACTATTGCCTGCACATTGATGGAATGCGTGTGCTTCCTGTTGCGGTAATTGTGTGCAGTGTCGGCAGGGGGCACAAGTAGGACATGTGTACAGTCGATTGCCCCCAACACGTGCAGCAATCCAGCTATGGCGTAGAAGCCTTGCTTGGTCTACAGCTGTTCCTGCGCAGTGTGGGGTAAGTGAAGGTGCTGGGGTATGAAACTGATGATGGCATCCAGGACAGGTGTGATGGCCTTTGATAGGGCTGGCTGTGAGACTCCTCCGACTCTGGCAGTTGTTGGTTGGAAAGTACCAGAGGCCAACAGGTGCAGCACAGCCAGCAGCTTTGTCTGCGGAGGGATGTTGGTTGTCCGTTGTGTTGGTACCGTTAGCCTGTGGGCAATGTGGGTCATGATGCGGAGGATGGTTGTCCTTTTGAGCCTGTAGTGGGCAATGACATCCTCTGGCGTTAAGTCTGTGAGGGTGATGTGTTTTCGGAAGGTCCGCTGTCTTGTTCTGCGCTGCCTCGGTGGTGGTCCGGGGGGGTGGTCCTGGGGGTGGGGGTGGTCCTGGGGGTGGTGGCGGTGGGTGTTGTGGCCCTCTTGGGTCTCCAAGCTGCATGATTAGTAGCTCCATGGCATCTGTTGGTCTTCAGATGTAGCTCTGGCCTCGACTCCCTTTGTACTGCAGGTTTTCGTTCCTACTTAAGACCACTAAAAAGCAGGTGTTAAGTCCCTGCTGCTAACGCGCCTTATCGCCTGTTTTTGTCCGGCATCGCAGATCTGGCTGGTCATTGAGAATATCGCGAAGTGGTGTTTTCGTGTGTTTTTGCACGGGAACGCCTACTCTGCATATCATTAGCGTTAATTGTCGCTCTCATCCGTGGCGATGTGTTTTGGGGCAGCTATCGTAGGAAAACTGGCGATGTCTGCAGTTTGCACCAGCTTGTGAATAGGGCGATAAGTCTATTGCCACTATTGCGGTGCTTAAGTGCCGATAAATCAGCGATGACTCCTTGAGAATATGCCCCATTGTGTGCTAGCTAAAGAATTTTGACTTTTGAAACCAAGTCAGAGAGAGATTTAGCAGGTCAGCGGTCTTTCTAGCAGGAGACCCCGGATGTGCACAAATCACATCCTCTGGCCAGGCGTGGCCAGAGGCTTTAAATAAAAGGAGATGAACCGCATGTGGTTCGTTCCGAGACCCAGACACAGTGTGCATGTGTGTTGTGTTGACGGGGATCCGTTAGCGGGGCATACACTGTGGGCATCTCCACACGTATACACTACTTCACACCACAAGTAGGAAGCCTCAGAGAGCACCATGAAGTGGGGGGAAAGCTCCCAAGAACCTAGGAAAAAGACTTGTCAGTTTATCACCTGCACAGTGCAAAGCACTATGGACATGTGCAGGGCCTCTGTCCACATGCAGCTCAGGAGAGATGGTAAGAGACCATACTAGTGTGATTGTTCCATAGGGATGGGGCCCAAAGTGTAAACATTTCCAAATATGGATCTGAGTGCTTTACCTCTTAATGTGGAAGTTTGTAGAGAAGATTTAGAATCAGCCATTAAAAAGGGGATTGGAAAGTGCTTAGACAAATGGAAAGTGCATGTACACCTCAAACATCCATGCAAGGCTGTATTTGGGGCTAACTGCTGTAGCATTTACAAATCTAAAACTAAAAAAACAAATGCCTATAATACAATGATCTAGTTAGTTTGACTGAAAATAAGTATGTACAGCAAAGTATTAACACAATGGTTTGATGCATTGTTTTAGACAACACATCCTTCATGAGGCTTCTTTGCATATTCTCTTCATTTCCTCTTCACAGTCTGACTAAAACATTTTTCTTCATGTACAGTATATGCTATGTGAAAGTGCAACGGAGCCTCAGGATGGCTTAGTGGGTTTAATGTTTTCAGCAAAATAAGCTATTCTGGAGTTCACAAGGGTAAATCCTGAAAAGGCTGTTTCAGCCTTTCATTCCAGCCCAGATGGCAAATTGAACACCATGAATTTGGAAGCAGCAGCATCTCATACTTAGCAGCAGCAAAATTTTTGTATTGGTGCAGAAACAAGTTCTTGCTATAATTTGGAAGATTGACTAACATATAAAATGAACCTACAATTTTTTTTATATAGGAAGTAAGAGCAACATTGTGGGGCCGATTCCGATTCGGGCCGGAAATCACTCCGACCGAGCCGGACCCGGAGAGATTTCCGACCGAATCGGACTCTAGCAGCCCGACCGAACGAGTACGATGCGGACGCATGCTATCGGACTCGATTCGGTCGGACTCCCATTGAAGTCATTGGGAGCCAGTCGTACAACGCGTACGCGGGCTCCCATTGACCCAATGGGTGCGAGGCAAACAAGGGCGCCCCCTACAGCGGGTACGCGTCGATGCGAATCACGCCGTACATGCACAGGTAGGAGGGACCCATGGGTCCCCCCTGTGTGCGACTCGCACGGCTACGCGTACAGGGGGGGTCCGACACGGACCCCCAAAGTCCGGCTCCGACTGCTCTTTCGAGCCGGACGGCGCGAGTCGGTCGGACTGCTCGAGGCGCGCATCGTACTTGCCCGGCCGGGGAACGTCTCCATTGCGCGGTGCGAACAGTGTCCGTGCGAGTCGGTCGGAGCGGGTCGGACCCGCGTATGAGTTGGTCGGCGACTTCGCGAGCGCTCGCATCGTACTCGCTCGCCCGGACTCACGTACGAATCGGTCGGGAAAGAGGGCTCCGAATCGGATCCGGTTAAGCCGAATCCGATTCGGTGCCCTACCGGCCGAGATCGGAATCGGCCCCTGTGTATTTACATATCACACACTGAAATTTGATATTTTGCAATTACAACCAACTACTGATATTTGACTTTAATCTTCATAATATCTGCTAGTAGAGGTGTGAACATAACTTGGTAAATGGGACATTAGGGAGGGTGTGCATAATGCATGCCGAAGGACAAAGCAGTAAAGTCCAAACTTATTTTGGCATGATGCCCTCTGCATTTTGCTGCATATTTTGGGTCTTTTTCCTTCAGAAAAGGGCAATGAGTTGTTCAGCTGATACCATTATGTGGCGTATAAGGTCTAATCAGTGCCAACCATACCCTCCAAATCCAGTGGTCATAGTCCCAGGATCAGAATATCAGGATCCGCAGTAATTGGGTAGCCCAATTTCCCCTTTATGTGGCCCAGTATTGCCTTACAGAATGTTTGGTTTATTGCACAGGACCATCATAAGTGAAGAAGGTGCCTGGTTCTCATTTGCATCGCCAACATTGAGCTGTTGCTGAGGGGTCATGTACTACTGGTCATCACTATCGGTACATTACTGAGTATGCTAACTACCTTTAGGGAATGCTTCTGAGTGTTTTAGGGCTGTCTCACCAAATTTGCTCACAGTTTTTAATCGGAATTTCTCTCTTCAGGTCCCACACCCAGTGAAATTGGAATGGGTGCAGTGTGGTCGGTTTGGAATCATGGATAGCGCAATAGGATCTGGAGATCAACCCCTTTGTGCTTTCAAGTGTGCAGACCAATTTTTTGAAGTGTGTGAGAGGTCTTATCATGGCTTGTGTATTAAGTTGATGTGAAGCACAGTGTAGCAACTGGTAGTTTTACAGATGTGATTTCTCTGAGATTCTAAATTCTTGCTTGCATTGCTCGAAGATTTTATGGGCTTCCCTTGAAAGCGGTCCTTCATGGTTCTACCCACTCAGGGAAAGACTGTGGGGCATATTCACAAGGACTTATCACCGAGTTATCGGCACTTTAGCGCAGCAAAAGTGGCGATAGAATTACCGCCCCTTTCGCAAGCTGGTGCTAACTGCCTACATCACCACATAACTCGCGATAGCTGCCGCAAAAAACATCGCCACGGTTGACACCACCAACTAACACTAATGAGATGCAGAATAGGCGTGTCCGTGCAAAAACATACGAAAAGACAACACCGCGCGATTCTCAACGAACAGCCAGATCTGCGATGCGAGTCAAAAACAGGCGATAAGCCGCGGTAGCAGCAGGGATTTAACACCTGCCTTTTGCTGGTGCTAAGCAGGACGACTACTTGCACCACAAAAGTGAGCCCAGCCCACAGCCACACCTGAAGAACAACAGATGCCATGGAGCCACTGCCCATGCAGCTCGGAGACCCTAGAGGCCCACAACACCAAGCACCACCACCCCCAGGGCCCCCCCACACTCCTGCCCCCCCCGGCCCACACACCCCGGACAAAGATGTGCCACAGCAACTTAACGAAATCACGAGAAAAATAAGAGCCTGATGTCACAAAAATACAACAACAAACCTACATGTGTGGTCAGAATAAGGAGAAAGAAACATTCAACTTAGAAATCACACAACAGAACTTTATTAATACACAACACAAAACAACAATTCTGAAGAGTCCATGCGGATCCACTCCGGACAATCTGGAAGTCACAGCCTGCAAGAAAAAATCAGAGATAAGAGCGTGTGTCATGCGCTCATCAAAGGACAGAGAGAGAGAGAAAGAAAGAAAGAAAGGGAGAGGGAGAAAGAAAGGGAGAGAAAGAAAGAAAGGGAGAGACAGAAAGAAAGGGAGAGACAGAAAGGAAGGGAGAGACAGAAAGAAAGGGAGAGAGAGACAGTGAAAGGAAGAGAGAGAAAGAAAGGGAGAGAGAGAGAGAAAGAAAGGGAGAGAGAGAAAGAAAGGGAGAGACAGAAAGAAAGGGAGAGAGAGAAAGAAAGGGAGAGAGGGAGAGAGACCGCTGCCCATGTCCACCCCGGCCCCACTGCTCACCTTCCGCCACCGGTGTGTCTCCAACCACGTGCCGGTGCATGCTCCGAGCCCGGGACACGTGACCTTGGCAGCCTGCACATCACGTGGACCCGCCCCGAGGCCCACTAGGTCACACACCTGAATCTGGGCCTTGAGTTCGGAATGGGAGAGTCCATTAAAGTGCACACGTCATCATCACAGGCTGCACACCCGCTCAGCTCCATCGGTGCCACTAACTCTGTGAACCTTGAGGCAACGCCACGTGGCGGTAGGCCCGCATCGCACGCAGGCTCCTGCCAGCACTGCAGTCCACCAGGTCCCCAACTGAAACGAGTACACAACAAATAATTGCAGAGTCCAAATCATTGCACACAGCATAATTGCCTGTCTGCCCCTGCACACACAGGCTGCTGCACCCCAGCCCCTCCCACCACCCAGCGGTGAATATACGCCCCTGCGCACCCAGGCCCCACTGCTCACCTGCAGCCACCGGTATGTCCCCAAGAGGGCACACCACGTGCCGGTGCCAACGCCAAGGCCGGGGCCCGCAGCCTTGGCAGTCCCCACATCATGCGGCACACCCCCCCGTGGTCCAGCAGGTCCCACACTTGATACTGGGTCTTGAGTCAGAAATGGCAGAGACCATATCAGTGCACACGTCATCATCGCAGGCTGCACCCCCGCTCAGCTTCATAGGTGCGACTAACCCTGTGCAACTCAAGCCAGCGCCACGTGGTGGTAGGCCCGTGACGGCTGCCGGACGTCGGGGGCGACTAACCCTGTGCGCCACAAGTCATGGACCCTCCATGATTGAGCCAGTTGCGCGTACGTCGTCAGGTCCCCTCCGGCAGTGGGGAATGTGACATTGCAGACCCCTTTTATTGGCGGTGTCACATGGCCCGTGACGCATCTGCTGGATGGGTGTGGTGTGTGTGCAAACCTGCCCTCAGGGAGTGGCCGTGGCATGCTGGCAACTAGACCAGTGACCAGCAGATCCCAAGCGTGGAATCCTGGGACATGTAGCTATGTCGTCCCCCCTCGGAGCGTAAGCGTAGTGGTCTGGCCTGGCGTACGCCGGACCATCATTGGGCGTGCAAGAATGATCCCGGGGCTGTGTGCGCTGGTTCAGTCCTTGTCCGGACAAGGTAGTGACGAATGCGTGTGTCCCTGATGTCGTGACTACGCCGCCCGGAACGCAATCGGCAATGTAGCACCCTGTGACTCATGTCCAACGACGTATGCAACATGGACGTCAGGGGGAATCACTGATCCAACACACATCCACACTCACATACTTGAATGATCGAAGACATGACACAACTGTGCAAAAGTGAATGATTTATTTTCATCCAGTGGAGTGTTGCAGCTGGAGTAGTACAGGGCCATGCAGACCCCACTTCACATCATTGGCACGTGGCGGGCCAGCCAGAGTCCTTCAGGGCATGACAAGTACATTGAAAGCGGAAGAGTCCAGACCGCAGTCTGATCGCTGTGTCATCGGTCCTCTAACAGAATATGGCAGTCCATGTCGAGGTCCAAGGTGAGAGTCAAAGAGTGCATTGGAGGGCAGTGGAAGGTCATGATGCCAAGGGCAGAAGCAAGATGAAACAGGCCAAATGGGTGGGAGGAATGCTACTGCTGCCTCATGATCAAGAAGTCTGGATCATCCACATCCTCGTCCTCTGATGTGTGCTCTGCCTCACCTGTGGGTGCTGCAGTTCTGGCTGCAGCACTGTGTGCCACTGACACATCATGGGCCGGAGATGGATTGTCGGCGGCACCGTGTGGCAGTGACACATCAGGTGCAGGAGTGGAAATGTCTGCTGCACTGTGAGGCACTGACACACCAGGGGGCACAGATGTGGATGGTGTAGGAGCAGCAGCCTTGTGGCAGCAATGCCATGACGAGGATCTGCAGGGCATGGTATATCCCAGCTACATTTTGCCGATGTGCAGCAGTGACAGCCAACCTTTCCGCCTCCATCTGCACCATGTCCTCCATGAGCCTCCGCATTTGTGCCAAGTCACTGTTGAGATCGCTGGAGCCACTCTGACTTGACAGGTGTTCCTGTCTCTGAGTCAGGACTCCAGCGATGTCGGCCAGGGCTCGTTGGAGGCCATGGAGCAGACTGTGGGTGTCCATCAGGGACTGTAAGTGGTCCCCGAAGACACCCATGGATGGCATCAAGTTTGGGTGTCAGGAGGTCAAACCCTACCCGCACCTGATCAGCCAGCTTCTCCTGGGCCTCTAAGCAGCAAGAATATCGAAGTCAAGAATATCGACATCCTATTTACATTATGGTAAGTAGAAAAATATCGAGAAAAAAAATATCGTTGTCAAAAATATCGTTGTTAAAAATATTGTTTTTTTTTGTTAAACAAAGTAATGTAAAATTAAGTAAATAATACATATAATTAAAATAAACATAGTTAAAAATATTTTAAAATGTTTAAAAATTATAAATTAAATATATATGATTTATAAATACATTTAATATATACATATAATATATAATATATACACTTACGTATTAATATGTTTTAATAATTATTTTAATAATTTATAAATTATTAAGAAAATCTTATAAATTATAAATACATCTATACACATAAAACAAGATTATAAATAAAAATTAAATAAATATATGTAACAAATAAAAAAAAAAAAAATTATTTTTAAAATTAATTATATACTACATTAGCTAAAATAATACAAAAAATATTAGATAGTGGAGGGAATAAAATTACTATTCCAACTCCAAACAGTGCAACAGTAGGGAAAATGTTGGATAGCGTAGGTGTTAAAATTACTATTCCCACTCCAATGAGTGCAACAGTAGGGAAGGTGTTGGATAGCGTAGGGATAGAAACTACTATTCCCACCCCAGTGAGTGCAACAGTAGGGAAAGTGTTGGATAGCGTAGGGGTAAAAATTACTATTCCCACTCCAGTGAGTGCAACAGTAGGGAAAGTGTGGGATAGCGTAGGGATAAAAGTTACTATTCCCACTCTAGTGAGTGCAACAGTAGAGAAAGTATTGGATAGCGGAGGGGTAAAAATTACTATTCCCACTCCAGTGAGTGCAACAGTAGGGAAGGTGTTGGATAGCGTAGAGGTAAAAATTACTATTCCCACTCCAGTGAGTGCAAAAGTAGGGAAAGTGTTGGATAGCGTAGGGGTAAAAATTACTATTCCCACTCCAGTGAGTGCAACAGTAGGGAAAGTGTTGGATAGCATAGGGGTTAAAATTAACATACTTATAATTAAATTAATTTTTATAAATAAATAAAGATTTAATTATTAAATAACAATAAAATAATTATCAATACCAATAAATAATTATTAAAAAATAATTACCAATTAATAATTAATTAACAATAAATTAATGATAAATACCAATAAATAATAATTATTAAAAATGAATTACCAAATAAAAATTAATTAACAATAAATTAATTTTCAATACCAAAAAATAATAATTATTAAAAAGTAATTACCAATTAATAATTAATTAACAAAAAATTAATGGTAAATACCAATAAATGATAATTAATAAAAATTAATGACCAATTAGTAATTATTAAACAATAAATTAATTTACAATACCAAAAAATAATATTTATTAAAAATTAATTACCAAAGAATAATTTATTAACAATAATTTAATTATCAATACCCAAAAATAAAATTAATAATTACTTAATTAGAATTAAATTACTTCCCACCCTATTTCAATATAAACTCACAACCCGCTCCAATAATAAATTAATACACTTAATATAATTATCAATTAATCAATTAATAAAAATTAATTCCCAATGAATAAAAATTAATTACCAATTAATAATTAATTAACAATAAATTAATTAACAATACCAATAAATAAAAATAAATAATTACTTAGGGGCCGATTATGATGCGGGCGGATCGCCACCGCCCGCATGGCGGTGGCGATCCGCCCGCCTTTTACGTCCGTCCGCCACCAAATTCCCCCCGCCATATTACCATGGCGGAGGGGACACCGGCGGACGGAAAGACCGTCCGCATGTTTTCCGCCCGGCCGATCAGTCGACCGGGCGGAAAGGGACTAATATGGTGGCGGTGTCTGCAAGACACCGCCATCCACATTATGATGCCGGCGGTGATGAGCCTTTCCATGGCGGCGTCGCCACCATGGAAAGGCTCGCGGTCCCTGACATTGGAGGCCCGTAGCGGGCCCCCAGGTATTTTGGGGGGTGCACATGGGGGGTACCTATGGTACCCCCTGCATCTGCATGCACAAGGTGGCAGGCACCGCGCGGTGCCTGTCACGTTGTGCACGCAGATGCACAACATGCTATTTCAGCACTGTGGCGGGCGGTGTTGTGAGCACCGCCCGCCACAATGCTGGAAATGGGGATGCCGCCGCCACCGTGGCGGTGGCATCCTAATCACATGTGCAGGACCGCCGCACACATAGCGGGCGGTCCCATCTACCGGGGCGATTGCGGGCGGACAAAGTCCGCCCGCCATCATAATCGGCCCCTTAATTACAATTAAAATACTTCCCACCCTATTCCCCTATAAACCCACGACCCGCAACAGAACTAAAACGCAAAATTTAATTAAAATTAATTAATAATTCCTAAAAATTATTAATGAATTTACTATAATTAAATTACTTCCCACCCTATTCCCCTATAAACCCACAACCCGCTACAGTACTAAAACGCATAATTTACTTAAAAAAACATTACTAACTTATAAAAATTTTATACATATATTTAAAAACCAGTACAATACTTAACAAAAAATATATAACACATACATATAAAATACATAATAAAATACATAACACTAATATAAATATCGATATTAGTAACATCGATTTTTTTGCTATCGATATTACTAACTTCGATATTAACAAAAACGATATTGCTTACCTTCAGGTCGATATTCTGGTCGTCGATATTCTTGATTTCGATATTCTGTCCCTACGATATTTGGAACTCGATATTACTGTAGGTCGATATTCTAAGCTCGATATTTAGACTGTGCACCGTTGTTGACGTCAGGGGTTGATTGTGCATGTGGATGTGTCAGTGTGACCTGCTCCTTTACGGATGTGGTCCACACTCAGCCACCTCAGTGTCGTTGCGTGCACCATGTCATGGTAATCGGACTGCAGGCATGGTATTCATCATGCAGCTTCACTTACATTGTCAGTGTGGCTCACGGACCAGCAGCTTGGCTGGGTTCAGCACATGTGCATGGGTTGTATGTGAGCTGTGTGATGTGTGGGGTGGGCCCACTCTGGGCAGATGGTCCAGGGTGACGTACTTGGTGTTCCTATGTGTGCTGCAATATGGCAAGGGGATCAGGGACATGATCCGAAGTCATTGTGGGTGTGCAGTGTGGTCTGCTTATTTGTGCATGTGTGCCATTGTGCCCATCTCCCCCCGTCCCCCCAGTCCCTGGTCGCTACTCACCCTGTTGCTGTTGTGTCCGGTCCTGTAGAGCAGTGTCCGGGCCCCCAACTCCTGCCACCGTATCCACACTGATGACTGTCAACACCATCTCCTCCATCTCATCCAGCTCCTCCTGCAGCGCAGGACTCCCACCTCCAGTCTGCATTGCTGCTTTGAGGTTGTTGGCAAGTTTGCTCTTGGTTTTGCGCTTGATATCAGTCCATCGCCTCTTGACCTCGTCCATTGACCTCCTCTGCACTCCGACAGCATTCACCTTGTCCAAGATGGACTGCCATATTCCATTTCTTGTGCCCAATGACACGGTGGAGGTGATGAACAGTTGTTGATGGTGTCCTATCACCTCCGTGACCAGGATCTGATTCTCCTGCGGACTGAACCGCGGCTTCCTCTTCTTCTTGTCCTTCCCTGCCCCGAGGGCCCTGGCTGGGGCTCCGGGGGGCTAGTGGGGTTCCGATCGTCCCCTGTGCCTGCTCCGCCTGACTCCATCATGCTTCGCTGTTGGTGTTTTTTGTTTGGTGTTTTTTATTCTGTTTTTGTAGTGATTTTTCCCGCCTGACGTGTGTGTATTGCAGGCCTTACGCGCCTTATCGCGGATTGTCTCTTCGCGATTGGGCCCATCGCAACTTTTTTCGCGTTAGGGTTTGGATTTTTATAGCCGTCGCGCTAGTTGTTTCGCGGACATTTTCCGTGTTAGCGTGCGAATATCGCACGGTATCGCCGTGTTGAGAATGCCACATTAACACGGCGTTATTTTCCCGCGATGGGCTGCGATGTGAGAAGTTGCGGTACGCTATTTTGGCGATGTTTATCGCACGTTGTTGTGAATATAACCCTGTGAACCTACAGTGGGCAGGAAGAAAGGCTTCTTGCTAGCCTTGTGTTTGGGGAAGAGATACTAGGAAGTCTTTTTTTACAGCTACATGGTCCCATATCTCAAGGACTGTTCTAGCTGTAGCAGCAATGTAGGGGCTTTTTGGCCTGGTATATTGGGGGAGCCAGGCTCATAAAGTGTGGCATGCTACTGCGCAATCCATATGAAACTAGTTTTTCACACTCGCTGTCATCACCCATTTAGAGATATAGTGAAGATGTGCCACCCAGTAGTATTCACTAATGTTTGGGCATGCCAATCCACCCTTATCATCAGTAAGCATGAGAAGTTTGTTCGATATGTGGGGTTTCTTGCTACCCCAGACAAATGAGTGTAGTTGAGATTGCATCTAGGTTATAGCAACGGGCCCCCAATAGCGAAGACCGTATGCCTTTCCATGGCGGCGTTGCTGCCATGGAAAGGCTGCTCTCCGCAACCATCCTAATATGGATGGCGGTGTCTTGTAGACACCACCACCATATTAGTGCCCTTTTCCGCCCGGTCACCTGTGAGACCGGCGGAAAACTGGCAGACGGTCTTTCCGTCCGCCGGGCTCCCCCCGCCATCGTAATGTGGTGGGGGGGAAATGGCATGCGGGCGGAGGGGAATGGCGGGCGGATCGCCACCGCCATACGGGCAGTGGCGATCCGCCCGTCATCGTAATGACCCCCATAGTTTTGGAGACATCATGTGTAATTAGTCAGCTTTGTTATTCTAATATTTTGTGGGATCTTGTTTAAAATTCTTCTGCACCTTAAGCGAGAATGTGCATACATCTCTGCACTTTATATTGGTATAAGGCTGCACTAAACGAGACACTAGGAGATTTTATGATAAACATTCTAAATAGACTATAATTTAATCACTTTTGCTTTCCCTAATGAAGTATTGTCTAACACCTTATTTCTACTGCCATTGTATATGTAAATAATTGTATAGCTATGGAGATCACCCAAATGTTATATCTTGACACATGCACTTTAACAAGTACTAATCAAAGCTATTATGAGCTCAATGATCTTAATTTACATTTCAATTTCTACTATATTCCTCTAGGAATTCTGTAGAAACGTGTTGTGGCCCCATGCCAATACATATTTACGTTTTTAAAATTTAAAATCTAAGGAAATGAGAAAAAGCCAGCCCTCATGCTGTTATTTGTATTTGTATATAATTTTTAGTCTTTGGATTTTGCATTTTAAAAAGAAATTTGCTCGAAATTATACCATTTATAGTCAGTCATAAAGAAGTCTTTTTTAGTATCCAGTCACTTTGCAATTTTAACATTTTCTCGGCCTCTCTGTACAATATATTATGAATTCTAATAACTGAAATAAACTTACTTTGACTTTGTCTCTGGTAGGGACATTCATTGTATTTAACATCAATATGCCCCCTCCATGACAGGTATAAGGGGCCCCATCTCCTGAGATAGTTGAGGTTGTTTTTGTGATAGTCCACCCAGTTGACCTTTGTCCATCCATCAAGATGGCTCATAGGATTAAGGCCCAAATATTTAATGGAGGTGTTGCTCCATTGGAAAGGGTATAATGTTTGAAGCTGTGGGAGTTGCTATGGGGGTACTGTCAGGTTAGGTACACATGATTTCTCCTCATTAATCCCGAAAACCTATACTAGCTTATGGTAGTCAAGTACTTGTATCAGAGATTATGAGGGCTAGAGAGGTTAGTCAATTTAAGAAGGACATCGTCAGCAAATAGATTGACTTTGTGCATGCGGCCTCCGAATATGATCCCCAAAATCTCCTCCGTTTCTCAAATTGCCAGAGGTTCCACTACCAGGGCAAAAAGTAGCAGGGATTGAGGACATCCCTGTCTGGTAACCCTGGTAAGCTTTATGGGGTCGATGCATTGAACATTGATCCAGATAACCTCCATGAGAGAGGTGTAAGCCGCCATGATTATATCATTTATAGCTGGACCTTAGTGAATTTTGTCTTTCACCACTCTAAGAAATGCTCAGCTCAAATGATTGAACGCTTTCTCTGCCTCTAAAGATAGTAGCAAATCTGAACCATTGCATGCATGGGCTTTTTCGACTAGGTGGGTGAGGCGACAGAAATGATCTTTTCCCTGATGGTTGCGAATCAAACCAACCTGGTTGGGATCATGGAGAAGAAGGTAAAGTAACATTACTAATATTTTCAATTAAAGTTTTGTATCTGTGTTTAAGAGAGCAATCGGGTGATAGGATGCGCAGTTGTCTGGGTCCTTACGGGGTTTGGGAATGAAAGTTATCTGGGCTTCACACATAGCAGGGACAAGGCTAGTTTGCTAGGGAACTGAATTGAACAAGGAGGTCATATGTACTTGTAGAGGGCAGAGGAACAGTTTATAAAACTCCAAGGTAAGGTCATCAAGACCTTAATACTTATCTATGGCATTGAATTAAGTGCTTGCGTCAGTTTGATGGGTTCTATGGGAGCTTCAAGTAGTTCCCTGTTTTAAGGGGTGATGGGTGGCCAGTCACATGTGTGTAGGTAATGCTGGATATCCACTGGAATCTCATTACCATGATTGTATATGGTTGGTAGAGTTTATGGAAGGTGTTCTGCTTTAATCTTCCCTGGATAGCCCATGCACCTAAAAATGTATTAACTTGAAAGATATGTGATTTGACCTTGTGTAGTCAGATTTTGTGAGCTAGTAAGCTACCTACTTTATCCCCTTTAACATGGAAGCACTGACCCAGAGAGAAAAGGGAGAGTTTAGGCCGGTTGGTACTATTTTATTTTAATTGTCCCCTGTGTGAGCTAAGAGGGAGTCTGTTTATTAAGCCTCTCAAGCTCCTTGACCTTGGAAGTGAGGTTTTGTTCTAAGAGGCGTGTTTCCAGAGCTCTATCTGTTCCAGTGGAAGTCATCAGTCCCCTGATCATGGCTTTACCTCCGAAGTGTGTGGGGGCATATATTGGGGGAAGTTTATAGTGTGAAGCATTCGTTAATTGCATCTAGAATGGTGTCACTTTTTACTGGGTCTCTCATTAGTTGAGGGTTTAGGTGCCAGCGAAGGTGAATCACGAGGCAGATGAGAATCATCTTTCCAAATAAGTTATAAATGGCCATGCTCAGATACAGATATGCCTTAGAGTGAAGCTGATTCTAGCCTATGGAGAAGTGAGTGAGTGAAAAAGTAGTAATCTATGTATGAACAGGTAAAGTGGACATGGTAGAAGAAAGAGAAGTCTTTGAGGTTTGGATGTAGATGACGTCATGCATCTAGCAGACTCGGGGGCATATGTACAAGCCCCTATCGCCACCACAACGTCACTTTTTCTGACGTTGTGGTAACGATAGGGGCTTAGCCTTATTTACAAGGCAGCATTAAGCCACTTAAAGTGGCTTAACCCTGCCTTGTAAATAAGGCCCCCTTTCACGCTATGCTTAGCGTGAAAGGGGTGGGCAGTGGGTGTTGCGGTGGGCGTTCCACCGCAACACCCATTGATTTTGATGCTGCCCTCTATGTACAAGGGCTGATGAGGAGTGAAACCCCAAAACCGGTCCTAGGATGCTTGTTTCCAGTCCAGGGAGGACCTGGCTTGGTAGTGGGACGGGTATGCCCAGACGTGGGTCCCGTGCTCTCCATGCCACTGGAATCAAGCTATCCTGGCTGATGAGGGGTGAAACCCCGAAACCGGTCCTAGGATGCTTGTTTCCAGTCCAGGGAGGACCTGGCTTGGCAGTTCGGGCTGGACTATTCCCATTGGGGGCAGGGTCAAGACTGATTTGCATATGGCTGGATTCAAACTGGAATGGCATGGGGAGTAACCCTGGGCAAAGCACTACGCTACGCTCGCATAGTTTGCGAAGTTTGCGCTACTTCGCACTACGCAAATTGCACGTAGCACAGTGCAAACACGCGTAGCATAGCGTAGCGTAGTGCAGCGGTCATTTTTTGCTTGCTCGCGGTCCTCAACGTCAAGTTGGCGACCGCGAGCAAGCAAAATGACATCCCGGCGAGACTTTTTCCTCGTTCGCGATCAGCAACATCAAGTTGCTGATCGCGAGCGTGGAAAATAAACCTCCCAGCGAGATTCTCAACGCGGGGAGGTCAGGTTTCTCATTGTGAGTGGTCGCGTATGCTCGCGACCGCTCGCAATGAGAAACTACCAGTCCGCGTTGAGAAAGCTGCCGCTCGAGTAAAAATCTACTCGAGCGGCAGTAAAAGACAACTCGCACTGTGCAAGATGCCGTTTTCAATGATTGCACAGTGCGGACAAGCATCCGGCACTGTGCAATCATCGCGAACAGCGCACTACGCAGTTCGGGTAGTGCTACGCGTAGCTCGCGTAGTGCGAAGTGCACTTCGCGTAGCTTCGCGTAGCACTACTTCGCGAACTACGCCCAGGGTTAATGGGGAGCAAAAAAACAATAGATTTAGGCCCAGATCTCTGCACTGGGGTGAATGTATGACATTGTTCTGCATTCTGTCCATCAATTGTTCTTTTTGCGTTTGTCACCCCGAGTGGAACGGGTATGCCCAGACGTGGGTCCCGTGCTCTCCATGCCACTGGAGTCAAGCTATCCTGGCTGATGAGGGGTGAAACCCCAAAACCGGTCCTAGGATGCTTGTTTCCAGTCCAGGGAGGACCTGGCTTGACAGTTTGGGCTGGACTGATCCCATTGGGCGCAGGGTCAAGACTGATTTGCATATGGCTGGATTCAAACTGGAAGGGCATGGGGAGCAATAAAACAATAGATTTAGGCCCAGATCTCTGCACTGGGGTGAATGTATGACATTGTTCTGCATTCTGTCCATCAATTGTTCCTTCTGCTTTTGTCATTCCGAGCGGGACGGGTATGCCCAGACGTGGGTCCCGTGCTCTCCATGCCACCGGAGTCAAGCTATCCTGGCTGATGAGGGGCGAAACCCTGAAACCAGTCCTAGGATGCTTGTTTCCAGTCCAGAAAGGACCTGGCTTGGCAGTTCGAGCTGGACTGTTCCCATTGGGTGCAGGGGCAAGACTGATTTGCATATGGCTGGATTCAAACTAGAATGGCATGGGGAGCAAAAAAACGATGGATTGAGGCCCAGATCTCTGCACTGGGGTGAATGTATGACATTGTTCTGCATTCTGTCCATCAATTGTTCTATTTGCATTCCCCTATGTACAAGGGCAGCGTACATAGGAGGCAGCTTTTTCCATGTGTGCTGCCTTGTGCAGCACACATGGAAAAAGCAAAATGCCATGGATTGTTTATGTACAGGGAGGTGCCCCTTCCTGTACATAAACAATCTGGGAAAAAAATGCCATTTTGTGACTTTCATGTGTGCTGCATGAAGCAGCACACATAAAAGTCACAAAATGGCATTTTAGGATTGTTTATGTGCAGGAAGGGACACCTTCCTACACATAAACAATCCTCCCCTGCACGCAGACACCCTTGCACTATGGTGCAAGGTGCCTTCATTGGCGCTACACTGCTAAGTGTAGCGCCAGCGCAGGGGGAAATACAAGGATGCACCATATCGTAAATATGGTGCAGCCTTGCGTTTCAGACGTGGCGGAGTGAGGTGTTAAGCCATGACGGCTAACGCCTCACTCCGCCACTTCATTGTACATATGGCCCTCAGTTCAGTGACCTCTTTTTGGAGAAGGACAGACATCGCCCCTGTCCCTAGAATATGTTGATATTCCTGTCTCTGTCTGAGTCCCATGCCAGATTAAATTCTCCATCCACAATAATGTCTCCTAGGGCATTCAGGAGTTGCTGTCTAAGCAAAGTGTGGATATAGGAGTCTTGGGAGGTGTTGGGCTCTATAAATTAAGCATTGTAAGGGATAACGTTTCCCGTGGAATTTTTCATTTTAAGTAGCGGGATACCGCTAGGCATTTCTGTACAACGTGGGGCTTGCATAGGATGGATAATCCTGCAGTTATAGCTGGAGGAGAGGCCCAGTATTGGTGTGGGTATTTAAAGGGACGCATGCGCTGCTGGACTTTTTATTAAGTATGTGCATTTCCTGGAGGGAAACTATGTCTGGATTGTGATGTAGAAGATAATTCCAGACATTATGCAGTTAGTTAGGAGAGATCAAGTCTTATATATTCAGCAGGAGGAGTTTGAATGCGTGTTGGGTGTTGATTGCCGGGTAGGGGTAACTTTCATAGCCAAAGGGACAGTTTGTGACATACGTATTGTGGGTAATAATCCCAGAGGTCCCAGGAAGCCATGTCCACTTGTTGTATGGTCATGTTTAAAAAGAAATGCATAATCAAAAAAAGACACAAAGTATGGAATGTTAACAGGCCAACTGGGCCTAACCAGAAAGCCTTATCCATCTGTAACGTGAGTTATAACACTGGTCCACACAAAAGGTGTGTACCTCTGAGGGAAAGAAAGAAGGAGGATGAGGGTAAGAGTGTACACGGAAGCCAGAGAAGACAGATAGTGATGGGCCAAAATCTGAGGGAGACCTGTGCCACCTTGATCAATCTCTCATCAGATATCCATCCATGGTCAGCCTTTTGCTCTCACTTGGAGGGAGTATGATCCTGTGCCCCTCAGAAGACCTTGGGACACGCTTACCTTCCCATTGAAACATGAGGCTGAAGGGGTAACACCATTGATATTTTACATTGTGTTGTTTCAGGAAGTCCATAATGACTTAAAGTCTTTGGGGCAGATTTACAAGCCCCTTGCGCCACTTTTGCGTCACTTTTCCCATGTTAAAAATGACGAAAAAGTGGCGCAAGGGCCTTGTAAATAAGCCCCTTTGAATTTTCTGAACATGGTCAGGAATAGATCCTTGAAGAGTTGGATGGTGTCCCCTCAAAAAATGAGTTCAGAATTCACCCTGCTGATCCGCGTAATGGTTTCTGTGTCCTCAAAATAGTGCACTGTTATGAGGATGTCTGGTGCTTTATGTGGATGGTTTGTGCTGAAGAGTACCAAATGGGCTCTGTCAAGTCTAGGTGGTGGCATTTCCAGGTCACCTCTAATAGCCTGAACCCAATGATTGTTTCCCTCTGCACCTATGGGTATACATGTATGCTGTTGCACATACTTCAGTTCTCCAAATTTTCCTGTATTGTTTACAAGTCAACATGCTGTTCTTCCAAGGCTTTTACTCTACGCCAGAGTATTTCCATGTCTTCCATTCATATGTCAGGTCGAACATTCCAGATCGGCAAAGCAATGTCTTAGTTCAGTGCAGATGTTTTGCAAGCACATTTTAAAGCCTGTCCGGAGCGAGCCGATGTCAAATCGTATTTGTCTCAGGAAGTGTTACATATATACCTGGGTTATAGGGGTTGCCGTAGCTTCACTGCTCCCCAGACGAGGTTCATCTTGGCTTTGCACTCCATCACCTGTCAGTGACTGAGCCCTCATTAAAGGTTTACCCATGACTAGGTTGTATGCTGATAGAGGATTTTCCTGGGGATCAGGTGCAGTGGTGCTGAACCTTCACCCAGACCGAGGGTTGATACTTATGACAAATAAACACAGTGGGGTGAAAATTGGCTAGTGTAAGTCATAGTCCATGATAACCAAAAGCTCTGTACCTTGCCTTGCTGGTCTTCTCTATGCCCCGTTGGAGCGGGTGTTGCAGGGCAATGATGGTCGCCATGACTATCATTAAGCAACCCAGTGGTCCAGGCCTTACTGTGGCACTGTGAACTCAAAAGTATGCAAAGATCTCTTTCATAGCAAAATTAGGAGGCCCACCTCAGGAACATGTTGGCTAGGGCCAGGGGCAAAGATAGGCAAGTGCAAATGCGCTGGATATTTCAATGATGGCAACTAACCCTGGGCGTAGTTCGCGTAGTATCGCTACGCGTAGCTACGCGAAGTGCACTTCGCACCACGCGAGCTACGCGTAGCACTACGCGAACTGCGTAGTGCGGTAGGAAATGCTGTTCGCAATGATTGCACACTGCTGGATGCTTGTCCGCATTGCAAACGGCATCTTGCACAGTGCAAGCGGTCGTTTTCTGCCGCTCGAGTAGATTTGTACTCGAGCGGCAGTTTTCTCAACGCGGACTGAGAAACCTGACCTCCCCGCGTTGAGAATCTCGCCGGGAGGTTTATTTTCCACGCTCGCGATCGGCAACTTGATGTTGCTCATCGCGAACGAGGAAAAAGTCTCGCCGGGATGTCATTTTGCTCGCTCGCGGTCGCCAACTTGACGTTGAGGACCGCGAGCAAGCAGAAAATGCCCGCTACTCGTTTTTGCACTGTGCTACGTGCAATTCGCGTACCGCGTAGTTGCGCAAACTACGCGAGAGTAGCGTAGTTTTCCGCCCAGGCCTAATGGCAACATCGGTCAGCGCAAAGTTTCTGAAGTCACACATGGTAGAGGGAAAGCCATGTCCTCACTGGGATTTCTTAAAGCTATTTGGAGGTGAGATTAGAGTGCATGCAACTTACTGATAGAGCAAAACTTTACACTTAAAATTAAGGCCCCTTTTTGTTTAGGGTGCTCAGGGTTTTGGGATGGTCCAGTGCCTATTCCTTTCACTAAGTGTATTATGATGGATGCAATCTTCCCCATTGGAAGGAGTGGATCCCTATGAGAGTTGCTACTTTTTGGGGAAAAGATTGCATTATGTTTATAGAGCAGCAGTTTTGCTGTACTCACTCAGTTCTGTTGTCCAGATTCATGTGGGGCCTCACTTGTCCCACACAGGAGTCTAAAGGGCCACCAAGAACCATGAAGCTGCCCACAAAGGCACTTGCAAAGAAATTGGTTGTCCTTTGGTTTATATCTCCGTGTTGCTACTGACTGAACTATGTCAAAAAGGGTGCAATTTGCCATAAAGGACCCTCCTGGATTTTGTGCCCCAAGGCCCTAGGCACCATTGCATTCAAACATGTCTCAGATCCAAAAGTGGTGGTCATCATTGTCTTCCCTGTCATGTGGCTGATTTGGAATCATTGTTAGTTGCACCTAGGCTTGTGCAGAAAAGTACTGACAGATTCTGCAATGTTTGTGGGTGCGTGCGATCCTCATGTTGGCGGCTGCACTTATCCTCTCTCTGTGTGGCTGCTGTGGAGGCTCGGGGTGACCAAGTCACTCCTGAGGTCACTGGGTGTGTGTCATCAGGTGTACACCCTCTCTCCTGTGGGTCCACTGGAGGAGTTTAGGACCCCTGCAAGAAAAGAGCCTTCTGAATTTTGCTCCCCGATTCCCAGGTCACTGTTGCTTGGGGACTAGTTTTAGGTTCCCAAGTGTTGACCGCAGACCTCACAGCTGCACTGGTGTCATAGGCGTTCCTTCTTCAGTCCTAAGGGTGAGGTAGCATCTATGTCTGAGGACTTGAGGAGAGGGCTAGGCAGGTGCTGCCGTAATTAAGGCCACTCACGGCTTCGATGATGGTGGCCATGCACCTCTTCCAGCCATGCAGCCACTGCCAAGGCTCCAGATTGCCAAATTGTTCCTGGAGTCTCAGTTTGTATGTCACTGGCTGCACTCCCTAGCTTTTGGAAGTTGCTTGATAGAGTTTGGACTCCAGCGTGGGGTCCATTTGAGCTGTGATGGGCCCAAATGGGGAGGATCCGGAGGTGTCTGCTTCCTACTCCATGCACAGCGTGGCTACACCCCCGGTGACTCATTCTAAGGTGGGCACATGAAGAACTGTCTACTGTTAGTGCTAGTGCACTACACAATTCTTATCTTTACTTTTGGGGCCCAGACAAATAAAAACACACTTTAAGGATGTTATTCTAAAGAAGATCGGCACTTATCTAATTGAGTGGATACAACAGCTCTTTTTCTACTTAAGATAAAATGTTACTCAAAGAGTCACATATAAGCCATTGAAGTGTCACACATATGGCCACTGAAAACACTGTAATGTAACAAATAAGCAAACTGAAAACTTCACAGCTTTGACTGGAATTTCCTTAATAGCAGTTCTTTAGATGTTCAAAACCCTGACAGTACCAACTACATCCAGTAAAAAGCATTTGTAATTGCTAAGCTCAAAGGTTTACCTGGGTACAACCATAAACAAGCATTTGCAATGCAATAGGTCTCGCAGTTACACAAGTTTGAGCTATTGGCACTGTAAATGAAAATGCCTTTTATTTATGTTTTGGTTTTTAAAACATAAATAAAAGGCATTGTCATTTACAATGCCAGCAGCTGAAACTCTCGCAAATGCAAGACCTATTGCATTCCAAATGATTGACCCTCCTTCAGTAAGAGAAACTCATTATAGAAAATAGTGCTTACAGACTAAAGAAGACATACCGTGTAACAACCGAAGTTAAAGGGCCAGTCCTCATGGGAGGTTACAAATAAATACAAGGCGGTACTAAGTGGGGACTAAAAAGCCTAATAACGAATCAAAAGCCAGCATTTGTGGAGGACAATGACACAAGCAAATGACAAATATGGGCGGAGCTTCAAGTACATACTCCAATACAGCATGACTCGCAGAGCAGCGCTTGCGCTGCCCAGGCTCGACCTAAAATGATGGGAGTAGGTTCTTCAACACCCTGATACAAGGGTGAAGCAAAAGCCAGTAAGTAGACCAGAAAAAAAACACAGAGGGAGAACACAACACCACACTAGCCATGAGCAGAAATTTTGCCCATGCACTATCTTCACTTTTGATGTTCTCCCTGGAGATCATCCCACATCAGTATCACCAGGTTCAAGATAAGGACCGGCAGATATCTTGTGTCCATAATACTGACTGCCAAAATATCATCAACGTAAGTGTATAAATTACTATTGTTGACTCTACTCTGACAATATTCTGGAGACAATATTATTGTCATAATATATCTGCAGGTGGATATTTCAACTGCGATATCGTGGTTCAGCACCCATTGTGTATCCTTTGTAGTGTCTGCAAAAAGCACTCAGGTAAGGACCATTTGAATACTCAAGACAAAACAGCAAGATGGTGGCCTGGACCCTCAGGTCATAGGCTATCAGGTCTCCTATTACTTACAAGTGACGGTTTTGATTTGAATGTGCTGAGTATCAGATGGTTGTTCAGCATTCAATGGTTCACGGTTTGGAGGCAGCAGTCTAAACCAGAGCAGTAGAGGTCTATCAGGTTTTGCAGTTTGAGAACGGTTAAATTGATGAACTTGATAAGGGCTGATATTCAGATAAGGAAAGCATTTAACAGCAGTGGAGAGACATTAGAGACTTGCAAAATCCTCAGGTAAGTTTAAAATGAAGATGACAAGATTAGGAGATGATGTCGATATGACACTAAATCATGTAATCTAACTTAGTTCCTTGAATGCCAAGATCGTCTTGCCCCATTATTAGGTGCTGTGATTGGCTGCATCAGAAACTAGTGACAGGTCCAGACGCAACAAGGTGGCATCACCATTTCTAATTACATTAGTCTTCTGGTTGTCCCAGCTAGAGATAGTGACAGGTTCAGTTTCTCAGCCAAGGTGGAAGTCAATTTGGAGGTTGAACTTCAGATTGCTCTCTTTGAGGAAGCTGGAGATGTGAGTGAAGGTGTATCTTTAAATTACAAACTAGAAAATTCTTTAAGTGAGCGAGTTGTCGACTATGGTTTATGCCAGGATGGTGGCTTTCATGGTGAGGACAATGCCTTTGAAAGCTTTTGTTGGACAAAGGTCCAACAAGGAGACAACTGGCCAGCTGGCCATCAGAAGGTCCTTGAATTTTGTGGGGGATTTTCATAGGAGCTGCCACCTGCCTGTGGTCATTGCCTTGCTCTTTGTTATCTGCGAAGGGATCTTGGATCTAGTTGTAAGCAAATCAGGCTTAACCCTGCTCCAATAGCTCCAAATGGTTCTGGTTCAGACTGGACCCAGCCTAACAGTTTGGGCAGGGTTGTTCCTACTGGAGCAGCATCAAGAAGGGTTTGCATATGGCTGTGCTCAAACTGAGGTGGGACTGAGACTTACTGCAAGCATTCCTCCCATCACCTTTTGTGTGTTTGGCTTTCAGTTATTAGCCAGACCTATTGGTCTTGTCAATGCTTGAACTAGGGAGTCATCTGTCTGTGGCTTGAGTGCAGGATGGCCTAGATCAAATTAATAAATGAAATGCATTTCTAAAATATAATTATAGCGATTTTATTCTACCTGGTACTGTTTCTGTGAATTTGGTGTCATTGCTATTGTGTTTTTTATGCCCAGCTTAGGCCTATATTCCAACTGACATGTTCTGAGGATCGTTTTATTATATTTAATGTGCGCTTTTATGGTTTTATTACATGAAACCGAATAAAGGTTATTTTGATTTGATAGCACTGCACTCGCAGCATACATATCCACAGGTCGTAACATCACTGCATTTCCAAGTGTTCATCTCTACAGAAAGTGATACCACTCCTTTCTTCCTCCCTATTTCATTCATCCTGCTCTGTGGGTTCCTTAAAGGACAGACAAAAAGATGGGTGTTACCTGTTTGGGCATTTTAGCGCCAGGAAGGGAATAGAACTAGAAATCATGCTCCACTACAACCTCAGCAAGCACCTACCAGGTAATATGTAATCATTTACCTAGACTTCCATCCCCACAATCACACCCAGATCTAGATCACACAAGCACACACACCACATCCTCACAACGCATATAACCAACAACATAAATATCCCACAAATACAGCCTCAAATGCCTGAAAACACACTCCAGATTGTGTTCATTAGCACACGTTCTGCAGTATCCTACCTTGCACACATCTAAGACGTTATCACAATCAGAAACTTAATGCACTCTTCATCACAGAAACATTTCTCATCTCACATACTTGCACATCCCCATCACCTTTGTTCCCACAGGCTAAAACATCTAGCTTGCAGGCTGAGCTCATAAGAAGGGATTTGCCCTTGCCGTCATTCTTAAGTCCTCATGATCCTTCCCCACCAGCAAGCAAGTGGAATTCAAATCAAGTGAGCTCCTCAAATGCCACTTCTCATTATCTGTAACTCAGTTTGTAATCTTCTACCTCAACTACAGTCCTCCTAGACAGAATAAAGACTTCATACAGAAATTGTCGGACCTCTTCACCACCTCATCCATCCAATACGCACACACCACCATCCTTGGAGACTTCAATCTCCCAGACAACAAAAGCATGAAAAAATAAGAGAGAGACACCATCCCCAACTTCACCAACACCCTCAATGTCATACAGTCATGTCACTCAAACAACACACTCCAAAGACCACATCTTACACTTCATCTTCTCGACATCACCAACCACCCAATGCAAACCTTCCATACCCATGCACTGAATCGACCACTTTGCTAACCCTGCCACCCTGCTCTGAATCCAACCAATACACAGATGTCAAACCAGAAGAGCATAACAGACCTTAAGATCATTTGAAGACTTATCTATCTACAATCCAAAGCTTGAACTCATCTCTTGTCCTGCCACCTCAACGTCTGATGTCAACACACTTCTAAATGACTTCAACACATTTCTGGAAAATCATGTGAATACCCACGCTCCAAGTAAAACACCCATGTGCAAGCCGAACCCTTCAGAACCCTGGTACACTAAAGACCTAACAGACAACAAATGCTCCTTCTGCAGTCAGGAGAGAAATTAGAAGAAAAAAAGAATACCGGACGACCTTATGCTACTGAAGTCTTTCCATGTAACAAGCAGACAAATCATCATGCAGCCATAGCCAAGTACTATACCAACATCATTCATCTCCCCATCCCCCATCCTGCACTGCCAACAACCTCTTCTTCATTTAAAAATACAGAAAATGTGACAGTACGCTGACAACACTAAGCTTGCTTCTGGCTCAAATCCACCACCTATGAAAATGATTTTCTACCCTTGTCCATCATCAAAGATCTCTCCAGATATACTCTCTCACCCCTACTCCCCCTCGGCTTGTCAATGCCTCCCTCATTCAAGACATTGTCCCAGAACACTCAAAACAGGCCAGATCCTCCCACTCATGAGCAAACCCACACTGATGACCTCACCAAAGACTGGTCCATCACTCAGCTACGCTTCATTGGCAAGATGACAAAAAAAAGCAGTCTATGCATAGCTTCAAGATTACATCAAACCCAACCATCTCATGCACAACTACCAGTCCCGCTTCAGATCATTCTTTAGAATAGAGACAGCAGCCTTTCAAATCACAAATTACCGCAGATAAGGATGGTCCTTGTCTCATGATACAGCTAGCCCTCTCAGTTGCCTTCAACTGACCATCCCACCCTCATCCCACACTGAAGTCATGTATGGGATTCACTGGTAACGTCCTTCACTGGTTTTCCCCTATCTATTCAGCAGACATACCAATTTGTTCATGAGTACCTTCAGGTCCCAGCAGATCGCCATCTCATGCAGAGTTCCTATGGATTCCATCACGTCCCAAGTCATCTACAACCTCTTCATGGAGCCCCTTTGCAATATGCTGACAGCGCACAACTATATTTGAAAATCTCATCTGTTCCAGACAGTTAATGCCACAATCACAGTCTTGATCTCGTCCAGCACCTTCCTGAAGCTTTAACCAACTAAAACAGAGTTTCTGCTTTTCTCCAAGAACAAGCAACAACTAGCCTAAACCTCGATCAAGGAAATGAACCTGGATGGATTAGAACTCCAACTTTCATGCACTGCTAAGTCACTTCAATTCACCCTGAACACTGACGTCAACATCGGGATCCCACTGCCAAGTGTATCAAGATGGCCTGCTATCAGCCCCTCTATTAAGGAAAGTTAAATCCTCCCTGAAAGTGGTGTCAGAACTACCATTCAAGCTATTATATTCTTGATACAGGGGCGTAATTCCCATTGGTGTAGCAGGTGTCATGGCACCAGGCCCAGAGCCCGAGGGGCCCACTGAACCCTGATTATTGCTTAATTTTATAATTCACACTACAGCCAGAGGAATGAATGAATGAATGAATGACTGAATGAATGAGTGAATGAGTATACACTTATAAAGCGCATGGCTACCAAAGGCCTCCCAGCGCTAGAGACAAAGCCGACAACTAAAGAGTAACAGGGGGGATCAAGGAAACAGCAGAGTCTTCAGGAGTTTGCGAAAAGAAAGATGATTGACCTCCAGCCGGATATGGTCTGGTAACTGATTCCAACATTTTGCCGCAATGAAGGAAAACAGACGTCCACCACTCCGAGCTCGGTTTATTCTGGGGACAGCTGCTAGGAGTTTTTCCCGGAGCACAATGCTCGTAGCGGGAGGTATGGGGAAATGATAGATTGCAGAATTGGTGGTGCCCTAGCTGACAGTGACTTATGGGCGATGCACAAAGCCTTGAACTGAATTCTTTCGGCCACTGGTAGCCAGTGCAGAGCAATAATGTGTGGTTTGGCAGATTCCCGATTATGAGCCTGCATAAGAAGTCGCGCCACACAGTTTTGAACCGTTTGGAGTTTTTAATAGTGGAGCAAGGAGCTCCAAGGTAGAGCACATTGGCATAGTCAAGCCTCGAAAGAATCAAGGCTTGCACCAGTAATTTCCTTGCAATAAAAGGTTGAAAGGGAAGAACTTTCCTAATCATTTTTAGGATACCATAACAGGTGCCTGCCACCCTGCGCGCCTGTTCCCTAAAGTTCAGGTTGTGATCCAACCACACCCCGAGACTTTTTATTTGCTCTTTGGGGGTGGGCATCACACCTAAGCATTTAGGCCAAAGTACGCTGGTATCAAGATTGGTGGTCTTGCCCAAAAACATCAACTCCGTTTTGGCTGCATTCAGTTTTAGGAAAGAGCCATCCATCCACGTGGATATCCTTTCCAAGCAATTGGCCAAATTAATCTTAGAATTGTCCAGAAAATTGAGGGACACAATCAGCTGAGTGTCATCAGCATACGAGATGATCCTAACCCCAAAGGGCTTGAGCACCTCGGCCAGTGGGCGTAGATAAACATTGAAAAGTATGGGGCTCAGGGAGGAGCCCTGAGGCACCCCACATGGCAGAGGCATACTTTCCGAGATAAAATTGTTCTCAAAAACCTGGAATGATCTATCGGCCAAGAAAGACTCAAGCCATTTAAGTAAAATTCCTGAAACCCCAATCTCTCTGAGTCTTGCGATCAATAGTTGGTGGTTGACCGTGTCGAAGGCCGCGCTGAGGTCGAGCAATACAATAGCTGCAGACCCGCCGCTGTCCAGAATTTTTCTGGCTTCTTCGACCACTGCTAATAGGGCCGTCTCTGTGCCTTGTTGGGGCCTAAAGCCCGTTTGAAAGGGGTGAAGACGTTCATTCTCCTCCAAAAAAGCGGAGAGAACGGAAGTGACATACTTTTCGCATCACATTTCCTTTTTGGCCATGGGGCCCATGGCACACTGGCTACACAACTGTCTTGATGGTGGCAATGCCCTCCCACACGCCCTCCCAGACTGCACCCTGACCCCTTAAGAGGATCCTGAGCGTCACAGCCTGCACCATCCAGGACCTAAAGAAGTATGACCCCATCAACAAAACCTCAATGGAATGACTCATCTTGCACTCTGCACCATCTGCAAAACCAGCAGCATCACCTACAAAGCCATAACGACCGAAACACTTGCCTATCTGGCTAACAGGCTCACCGCTTATGGTGGCCTTTGGCACATTCATAGCCAGAACACCATCAGACTGGCGACAAAGAGTTGCAAAAAATGGAAAAATAAGCAACAGGCATTCTCCTTCTATGCACCTGAGATCTGGAAATATATCCATGTGTACATCCATCCCTGCTCCAATTTAGGAGAGAGATAAAGACACTTCTTGAAAAAAAAAAAAATGCCTCACAACTGCCACTTCTGCTCTCAGATCCCAGGTACACAGTCCAATCAAACGCTGGCTGTATCTCTGCCTTTGATCCAATAAACGCCCCTCTGACTTCCGGCTACGTTTGCACTATACAATGACCACAAGCATGAGGATGATGCTGAAGGGTATCATAATTATGTCAATTTAGGCGTATAACTTATCGGGAGATCGGGTAAAGTTTGAATGGCAGAATATTACATCAATGTAAGCTTCGTGGCCTTTTGGGAGGGTAAAGATGATTCCAAAAAGGATTACCTCAAAATTAGGGCAAATTGAGAGGCATGAATAAAACGCACTCCAACCTTATCAGAGTCCTGCCAGGACATTTCTCTCCGATTTTGTTTTTCTTATTTCACGGATTAAAAGACTGGCGTTTGAGATTTAAAAAAGAAAGTTGCAAACGATGAGAAGGAACAATCCAGCAACACGCAGCTCCTTCCTAAAGAGCAGTCCAAATACATAGAACAATTTGCTCAAAAGTACACTAAAGCTCCTTGGTAATTATACACCGCACAGTAACGCAGCTTCTCAAACTCCAAGGCATGGTCATTTCTATGATCCTATCAGCGTCTGCATTTGAATTCCAAAATTGCCCATGTGTATAACGAAAACAGTCCTCTATGGAGCATGCTCAGATGATCTATCTAGACGTGTGCCTGTCTTCTCTTTCTATTACCATAGCCCAAATGTGGGATGTGGGGGTATGCTGTTCTTTCGCTTCTGTTTTGGCGTCAGGTCTAAAGCTTCCATGCGAGACAAGGAATAATAAATACAAACCTATATTCTTTAGCAGTACATGGAGGCAACACGCTTATTTTACATGAATTATTGCGCTCAGTCAGTAGAAAACAGTTTGCAGTGGTTGAAGAACATAAACAAGCATTTGCAATGCAATAGGTCTCGCATTTACGCAAGACCTATTGCATTGGAAACGGGAGTGCGGGCGAGCAAGATGGCACAAACGGGAGTGGGGGGGGCGGGGCGAGAAGTCACGGACTGTGGGAGGGGGCGGGGGGGAGACAGGGAAGAAAATAGTGTTCGGAGTAAAGGGGCCAGCAGCCATGGAAGGATACAAATGAGGACATGGCTGATATGAGGAGGGACTAACAAGCCTAAAACCAATCGGAAAGGCAGCATTTAGGACCTAAGCCAATGAAAAAGATGGGCGGAGAGTGGGCGGAGCTTCCACGAAGCTTCCACACTATACTGAATACTGCATGCCTCGCAAAGCGAGCAGCGCATGCGCTGCAACGCTAGGCTCGACCTAAAAAGGAACATTGCCCTGATTGCTGATTAGCAAAGTTTTCAAAGTGTCCATGATGGCAGGTGTCTGGTCTTTAGCCAGTAGGCCTCTTAATTTCTCTTTGCTCTGCATTCTGGTTCTTGCAGTTTCTAATACCCTATTTAATATGCAGGAAGAGGGGTACAGAATTGTGGGGCCCGCCAAGAATCAGACACGAAAGGGTAGGTACTCTTTGTCAAGTTTTATTCCAAGGTATATATGGGCAAATGAAAGTTCCAAACAATCGGGGGTGTACCACTTCCGTCAGTGGATCTTCGGGGGTTTTTCTCCGGTCTGGGGTCGTCTCAGCGATCACGTCCGTCGAGAAGGAGCCAAGGGAGGGTATATATCAAAAGAAAAGAGAAACTACTGTCAGTTTCATAGTCCGTCTGGACTAGAATGATAATTGGGAAGGGAAGTGAGGGAGAGAGAGAGAGCACCACCATCCGCCACCCGTGAAGTTAAAAAGCGCAACGAGGTACAACAGTAGGATTGTACTGTAGGTGTTTTAGCGGGGCATTTGCGTGCCTCCCTCCGCCCTTCTAACAGGCTTCCCACCCAGAGGTTCCTTATCGTACGCTGCTTTGAGGCGAGCACGTACCTGTTGTAGCCACGTTCCTCCGGGGACGTGGCTGGCTTCCTCGCGGTGCCGAATCGGGTCCGGCGCCCCCTTTACTGGACAGTGTTCCGTCTCCTTCACTGCCGGCTCTTCTGGTCCTCCCGGTCGCAGCTCGTCGTAGGATGTCGGTCTGGCAAAACTGGTCAGCTGTTCCTCCTTCTCCTTCGTCCAGTCGGCTTGCGCCCTGAGTTCCTCCTGCGGCCTCGTTATGACTCCGGAGGTGTGTCCGTCCCCTCCAATCGGAATCCCGGTCCGGGTTGGTGGGCGGGCTCAGAGTCCCGAGCGTCCAGGTCCTTAAAGCTCCACAGCACCTTTGAAGCTGCAGAGGACTGAAAAGAAAGGAGGGGCGAGAGATAACGAGGGAACATGTCGGGATCCTCTTCTCCCGGCAGGTCAACAGCCGGAACATCGTGACACATCCCCGCCCCAGAATGTTCCCGGTCGGGGAACAGAGGAACCCGGGAGAGGAAGTCCGCATTACCATTCTCAGAACCCCTCCGGTGTCGAACCTCAAACGAGAAGGGCTGCAAGGAGAGGAACCACCGGAGGATCCGCGGATTCTGTCCCTTAGTACGGCTCAACCAGAGCAAGGGGGCATGGTCTGGGTACAGGATGAAATGTGAGCCCTCCAGGTAATATCTAAGCTTGTCCACTGCCCACTTGATCGCCAAACATTCCTTCTCGATGATGGGGTATCTTTCTTCGCGGGGAAATAGCTTACGGCTGATAAACAGCACCGGGTGGTCCATACCTTCGGGGAGGTCTGGGAAAGGACGGCCCCAATCCCCCGATTAGAGCGTCGGTTTGGAGGAGGAAGGGTTTCGTGAAGTCAGGGGACCTAAGTATAGGTGCAGTAGTGATGGCATCTTCTAGGTCCTGGAATGCCCGGAGGGCCAGAGAAGAAGGATGTGAGAGATCTTTGGCCTTCACCTGCTGTTTGAGTAAGTCTGTTAAGGGACCTGCTATATCTGAGAAGCGGGGAATGAATCTTCGGTAATACCCTAAAAGACCCAGAAAGGCCCGGACTTCCTTTTTAGTAGAAGGGAAGGGAGTGTTGACTATTGCCCTGATCTTTTCTGTCTGTGGCTCTATTACCCCGTTCCCTAGGAGATATCCCAAATACTTGACCCGCTGAAAACCCACATGGGACTTCTTTGCGTTCACATGCAGACCTGCCTGTTGAAGGGCCTGTAGAACCGCCTGGCAGTGTCGTAAATGCGCTTCCCAGCTAGGACTGTAAATGACGATATCGTCAAGATAAGCCGCTGAATATCCCTGGTGTTCTGCGAGGACCTTGTTCATAAGTCGCTGGAAGGTGGCAGGTGCCCCGTGTAGGCCGAAGGGGAGGACTGTGAACTCAAAGAGGCCCGTAGGGGTTGAGAACGCGGTTTTCTCCCGATCTTGGGGTTTGAGGGGCACCTGCCAATACCCCTTTGTGAGATCCAACGTAGTTATGTATTCGGCATCCCCGAGCCGTTCGATGAGTTCGTCCACCCTCGGTAGCGGATGTGCATCGAACTTAGAGACAGCATTGACGGCCCTGAAGTCTATACAAAAGCGTACGGACCCGTCAGGTTTGGGCACGAGGACTATGGGGGATGACCACTCGCTTTGGGAGGGTTGTATCACCCCCATTTTCAACATGTTTGTTACCTCAGTGTTGATGGCCTCCCGTCTGGCTGCAGGTATCCGATACGGTCTTTGTTTGATGGTTTTACCTGGTGGGGTGGTTATGGAATGTTCGATCAGGTTAGTTTTTCCGGGACAATCCGAAAAAAGAGGAGAGTATGGCAGAAGAGCTTCAAGTAGGGCCCCTTTTTGGGAGTCTGTCAGGGCCTCATTTACACCCAGGTGCTCAATAGTGCTCTCTGGCTCCGTCAGAGAGAGCGCTAAGTGTATGTTTTGGGGCACTGGGCCGAGCCACTTCTTAAGAAGATTTATATGGTACATTTGGGATTTCTTTGGTGACAGCTGTACCAGATAGGTGGTGAGCCCTATCTTCTTTACGATACGGAAGGGCCCCTTCCATTCTGAGCGGACCTTTGCTAGACTAGAGGGTAGGAGGATCAAAACCCAATCGTCTACGTCCAAATGTCTCCACCTCTTCCCTTTATCATAAAAGAGTTGTTGCTTGGTTTGGGCTTTTTCGAGGTTGGCGTCCGCGAAATCGCGTAGTTTATGGATGCGGGTGCGCAACGCAGAGGTATAGTCAAGGAAAGAACGGGTTTCTTCCTGCTTCTCCTCTTCCCAGGCTTCCCTGGTGATCTCCAACAGATCGCGCGGACGCCGTCCAAAAAGAAGCTCAAAGGGTGTACACCCCAAACTGCTCTGAGGTTGACTACGGATTACAAAGAGAGCTAAAGGGAGGAGCATATCCCAGTCTCTACCTCCTGAGGATAACATCTTTTTTAAAGAGAGCTTTAAGGTGGCGTTATACCTCTCGCAAAGACCATCGGTTTGGGGTGGTATACCGAGGTCTTTATGTGGGATATATCTAGTGTCTTACAGACCTGGGACATCAATCGTGAGACGAAGGGGGTCCCCTGGTCAGTGAGTATCTCTTTAGGAAAACCGACACGGGAGAACAACTCGACCAGACGGTCACTTATGTTGGTGGTAGTGGGGGCTCTCAGGGGAAAGGCCTCGGGATAGCGGGTGGCGTAGTCGACGACGACTAGCGCATACAGGTTGCCCTTTTTGTGCGGGGAAGGGGCCTATCAAGTCCATCCCAACGCGCTCGAAGGGGTTACCTATGATAGGGAGCGGTTGTAGGGGAACAGCTGGAGGGCGGTAGGGGTTTTTTCGTTGGCAGATTTTGCATTCTTGACAATATTTGGAGATCTGGGAATACACCCCCGGCCAATAAAAATTCCGCAATAGCATCTGTGTCGTCTTTTGTGTTCCCCGGTGTCCAGCCAGCAGGTGTGTGTGCGCAAAAAACAACAACTGCTCTCTGAAGGCCTGTGGGACGAGTAGTTGGGGAGAAGCTTGATCATTCTCGGTTCTGTATAGGAGACCCCTTGAGATGTGAAACAGAGGATAGACCGGGTTTTGTGTTGTGGGAGTTTGTTTGGCTCGTGACCAGGCATGTTGTAGGGTGGGGTCGTGTTCCTGACAATACCGGAAACTCCGGTCAGAGAGCCAAGGGGCTTGAGTGAGAAGAGCTACCTGTCCTGGGGGAGAAGGGTTAAGGTCCTGCATGGTCTCTCTGAGCAGTTGTATAAAGAATGGATTGTCTTGCCCTAATATCAAGTCCTCCGGGAGGTATGGTAACACCCGAGTTTAACCTGGAGGGTCTTCTCACCGGACACGAGGATGGGGAGGTGTATGACGGGGTAGGTATGAACGTCTCCGTAGAACACACCTTATGGGTATGCGTTCGGTGGTGCTAAGGACAGAAGAGGACACGAGGGATTCCCGAACAACAGACTGACGACAGCCCGAGTCAAGGAGGGCTTTTACTGGCTTTCCGTTTACCTGCACACTCACATAAAAACATGGCCCCATTTCCTCTGTATATAGGACCGTGCGGGGGATACAGCTCACGTCCATGGGTTCTTCTGTCTGTTTTTAGGGGGCAGAACCGGGCGATATGGCCCCACTCCCCACAGTCAAAACACTGTGGTCCCCTGGACGTTGGGGTCTCGGGGTGGAAGCGAGGACGTGGCGGTTCTGGTATAGATCTTGGGACCCTTCTCTCCGTTCTTGGGGGAGGTGCGGCCAGCCGTTGTTTACTTGTGTCCACAGGAAGGGAGCGGGGCTGGGCCCGGGCGAAAGTGGTGGCCATATCTACTGCTTGGGAGGCGGTTAGGTTAGGATGCTGCCTCAGCCATCGTTGTGTGGGGTAGGGGAGGGATTCCAAGAATTGCTCCAGATAGATTAGTTCCATAATCTCCTCCTTTCCCCGTTCCTGGGGCTTCAGCCACTTGTCGGCTGCAGCTTTGAGCTTGAAGTATAGTGTCTTGGGGTTATCTCTGGGCATTCCCCTCTCCTTCCGAAAGCGTAACCTATAGGCCTCGGGATCCACGCCTAGATGGTCTAGAATAATGTTTTTCACCTCCGCATATGGAGTGGTACCCGTAGGATTGGCCACCTGGTAGGCGGCCTGTGCTTCCCGCTCAGCAAAGGGGCCAGGAAGAAGGGCCACTTGGCGGCCGGCCACCCACAGGCCCGTGCCGCCCGTTCAAAGTTAGTTAGAAATACATCGGGATCCTCTCCCGGGAGGTACTTCTGTAAGGAGATGTGGGGGTTGGTTGGTTGGCCCCCGGTGCGGTTCTGCATCTGGGTAGTCAGCTGGAGCTGGTCGACGGCTACCCTTTGTATGCACTCAACCTGTTGACCCATAGAGTCCTTGAACACCTCGCGGTCGGCCTGGGCCGCGCCATCTGCTTCTCGAGGGCCCATTCCAGCTTCTGCTGACTCGTAATCAGCTGTTGTATTAGGTTCTCCATTCTGTCTATGGAGCTAGAGTGCCTGCATTCTCCACCATGTGTGGGGCCCGCCAAGAATCAGACACGAAAGGGTAGGTACTCTTTGTCGAGTTTTATTCCAAGGTATATATGGGCAAATGAAAGTTCCAAACAATCGGGGTGGACCACTTCCGTCAGTGGATCTTCGGGGGCTTTTCTCCGGTCTGGGGTCGTCTCAGCGATCACGTCCGTCGAGAAGGAGCCAAGGGAGGGTATATATCAAAAGAAAAGAGAAACTACTGTCAGTTTCATAGTCCGTCTGGACTAGAATGATAATTGGGAAGGGAAGTGAGGGAGAGAGAGAGAGCACCACCATCCGCCACCCGTGAAGTTAAAAAGCGCAACGAGGTACAACAGTAGGATTGTACTGTAGGTATTTTAGCGGGGCGTTTGCGTGCCTCCCTCCGCCCTTCTAACAGGCTTCCCACCCAGAGGTTCCTTATCGTACGCTGCTTTGAGGCGAGCACGTACCTGTTGTAGCCACGTTCCTCCGGGGACGTGGCTGGCTTCCTCGCGGTGCCGAATCGGGTCCGGCGCCCCCTTTACTGGACAGTGTTCCGTCTCCTTCACTGCCGGCTCTTCTGGTCCTCCCGGTCGCAGCTCGTCGTACGATGTCGGTCTGGCAAAACTGGTCAGCTGTTCCTCCTTCTCCTTCGTCCAGTCGGCTTGCGCCCTGAGTTCCTCCTGCGGCCTCGTTATGACTCCGGAGGTGTGTCCGTCCCCTCCAATCGGAATCCCCGGTCCGGGTTGGTGGGCGGGCTCAGAGTCCCGAGCGTCCAGGTCCTTAAAGCTCCACAGCACCTTTGAAGCTGCAGAGGACTGAAAAGAAAGGAGGGGCGAGAGATAACGAGGGAACATGTCGGGATCCTCTTCTCCCGGCAGGTCAACAGCCGGAACATCGTGACAAGAATGTAAACTCATTTAACTAAAATGCAGGGAGTAGTTTCAATATCACATACCTGACATGGAAAAACCTTTTAGCAATGTGCTTTGGAAGATTGTTTTTTGTCACCAGTCACTCCCAAGAGCCCTTTGAAATGGGTTTGATCGGGGTGGCACGCTACATATATATATGAAATCAGCCAAATCATTGCTAGGATGGATTGTGGCTATGGGGCAGAGCCTAAAGACCGATGGGGTCAAGCGTTGTAATGAACCTAATATTTACTTGTATTCTTCATTGCTTCAAATCAGGAGCTCTTCTTTCTGGTCCTAACGATTGAGACTCAGCCCGCCCTGCGCCCTTGCACACCCAATGACTCATATGGTAGTCCACCATCTCTTTTTAACTACTCTTGAAGCTCCTTCCTGCCCCCAGGAATGTATTGTCTTAACAAGCCAGTTTTATTGGGGCTATGTCGGGAGGAAGGGTTGCGAACTGGACTGGGATGAGAAGCTCCTCATTCAGAATAATGAAAATTACTTGTAAGTAATAGGCTGGTTACTGTCTCATCATCACTCCTCGTCCCAGTTCTAGTGACTGAGGATATAAAAAGGCTCTTATGCACTGATAAACTTTCCCATAGACTTTATCAGTCAATTATATCTGGTGCAACATGTCACAGAAACTTACCACAATGAAACTCCTTTGCTCTGGATAAATAGAAAACCAAAGCTCTCTTGATGTCAAATGACTCAGGAGCTCCTGAATTTGCCGCATCACCCACCACTGGCAGAACAATTTGCTATGTATGAACAGTGAAACTGCTTCTGACCGTAGGTCTCAAAATTGTTCCACCAGGACGGAATTTCAGGTACTGGTATTTAATACCCAGGGCACCTAGTCCCCCCAATCATTTGGCTGATGTTGTCACCAATAACAAAAACACCTTCACCAAGACGGAAGTCATGTCCATAGGCTCCTGTGATTCAAATGGCTTTTTATGTAAACCCTCAAGAACTACAGATAAATCCTGTGTGGCTGTAGGTGAATGAGCCGTTGGTCTTTCTTTCAACTCAAAACTCTTCAAAAGCTTGAAAACCAAAGGAATAATCTTAGCAATGTTCAGATGGCTCTCTGCAACCTCTAACTGCTGCCCACTTTGCTGAAGCTGTCAAAGGGAATAAACCCAACACAAAAGCATCACACGTAAAATCCAAAATAAGGAATAGGTTGCAAAACCTTTCAAAGATTTTCCAGTGTCTTCCATGCATTGCAAGAGTTGAAGGCTTCGTAGAGACCTGGATATCCATAGCTACCTCCTTACACCATAACCCCCTAAACCCCCTGTGGCTTGCCGTTCAACCTCCAAGCTCTAGACGTAGCATCTGCAAATGTGCTAGCGACAGGGATGGAAACTGAAGAGGTGAGGCTTAAAGAGGAAGCTGTAAATATTGCTTTCCCTTAATAGGTTCAGCAATGGAAACCAAGGCCATCTGGGGCGAAACAGAGAAACCAGAATCACCTGTACCTGCTCTCACAGAACCTTCTGAAATACCATTGGAAGAAGAGGTATTGGACGAAACTCAAACAGAAATCCCGATGACCACTGAAACAATATTGCGTCTACTGCCCATATATTCTGATGCCACATCCATGAACAAAATTGAGGTAGAATGGCATTGTTGAGAGAGGTAAAGAGGATTAACCAAAGCCTCCCGAACTTCCTCACTATCAACTGAAAGTCTCCCTGTTCAGATTATGATACTGAGGCTAGCACAAAATGGCTCAGTCTGTCCACCTGAAAGTTCACCACCCTGGGGAAAAACATCGCCCTCAAATCCAAGAGCTGACCTTTCGCCCATGTGAAAATTTCCATGGCTATCTTTACCAACTCTCTGTTCCCCGTCCTTCTTGTCTGTTCTGATTAGGCTCGGGCGTGAATTTGATTACACTGGCGTAATCGGAGTAATTTCAGCAATTCTGTGTTACTCTTTGATGTAGGATTACTGATACTAACACGATTATGCCTGCACATGTAAGTAAGAGCAATTTGTGGGAAAACAACCCTACAGCGAGAACCCATTTAGCAACAACTAGCGGGCACTCGCTATTTGTATTCGGCTGCATTTAGCAAATCCTCTTTGAATGTGAGAGCGAGCTTTGCACTAAGAAAACAGCGCTAGATGCAGAGAATAAGTTGGGAGGAAAATTCAACCTAACAGCACATTTTGCGCTATTTCTTAGAGCACAATGCCTTCTCATGCCCACAAACTATCCAAGTGCTCATTATAACATCCAAAATATCGGAATGGTCGAAGAAGGAGACGACTATTCCAACCTAATAGATGAATACGTGCTTGACTTAGACAAGGATGATTTAGAATTTGACAGTCAAGGTACAGAGGAAGAACTCCCATCATCCTCCAATGAGATCATAACTAACCCCTTAGGTGAAGAGATGTTCTCTCCATATAATATTAAACATTCAAGAAGCTTGGAATGGTGGCCTCAGGAGCACGTGGCAAAATTCATTAAGAAATGGCTCAGAAACCCCCTAGAACGAGAAACTCGGAACATCTTAATAGCAGAATGTTTCAGACCCGCCATACAAGAAAAAGTCTGCCAGACTTCCAACCTTGACCCAGAATCAAGGTCCTCTTCAAACTGGGAAGAGATCCAAGAAAAGGTATGGAGAGATCACTGAAAGCGTGCCAAGACTGCCTGCTGGAAATTGTTGGCCCTTTGGCCAGACTAATTGATATGGCAGAAGGAAGACATATCAAAGTCACCCCACTTGACACTGAACTGGTCAGAGGGTGGAGTCAAAGAGCCCTCATCATTTTAGGCAACGCCAACGCTGGAATGAATGCAGAAAGAAGAAGAGTGGTCCTCACCAAAATCAACCCTAAATTAAGTGACATGGCCGACAAAGAAACCTCACAGAATCCTAATGGCCTTCTATTCGGTAAAGACATGATTAAGACTCTGGGAAAATATGTGGCAACATAGATTCTATTCTAGATCTGTTTCACTTTATGATGTATTGCTTCTAAGTGGCTGCCTGGAGTTAGCATTAAAAGAAATATGCATAATGGTAGCCTCCTGTCCTGTTATGAAATCCTACCCCAAGAGCACATTTAGCAAGTGCAAGTAGCTGCTCACACTTTCTATTCATGTTCTGTTGGAGTTAGCACTATTTCTTAGCGCAAAATGCTTTCTTGCATCCATTTTAGATGTGACGGGGCATTTTGCATTAAGAAATAGTGCTAAACGTAGAATTACCCTTGTCACGTAATTATGCATAACCTCGCTCAATCTTTAGGTAATTCCACTTGATTACACTACATTGAATTACGTGAGCTATGCCCACCGCTAGTTCTGAAATGCTTTCAACATTTGGTCCTTACCAAGACCAAGGCATTCTGGGGAGCAAACTTCTGAAGGCCATACAATACTGCCATTAAATCCTTCCAGAATCTTAACTTTTCTGCCAGTGACCACACTCCCTTTTCTTACAACCGTTTGAGTGAAGCCACAAGGCCCATGCACTTGCGTCAGATGTTATAACTCCTGGGCTTGGGTAATGAAAGTAAACTCCTCAGATCCAACCACTACTTTAGGGGATCCTTTATCTCCCTTGACTCTAGAATCAGTGGCTCATACTCCTGTGTCACTGGGGAACAACTGTTTGACAGTTGAAAATCCACAGCTTCAAATAGTTTTGAGCTCAAGGAACCACACTCATTGTTGCTGACATTAAAACCTGGATTTACAACCATTGTCTAGCTGGCGCTTTCGTTAGTGATACTGTGTCACCCTTGTCTGTAGTGATTGAACTTTGCTGGCAATACTGGGCCACCCTTCTCTTTGCATCTGTGAGTGCCCCAATAAATGTCTTTATCTGTTCTGGGATTATACTTGACATGTGATATATCAGTAGGAATTTCAGATCCTCCTAACAGGAGCAAATCTTTTTCATACTGAACTCCATCTTCAAAAATGAAGAATCAGAAATCAACCAGTCATTGAGGTACTGAAACAAACTTAATAAACTCTGAATTCTTGAACCATATTATTTTGCAACATTCACAACGTAATCTACTTTAGTCTTATAATAAGGTACTACTTCTCTTTTTTTAATTTCTACTTCGGTCCTAAGGTTTCTGTATCAAGCTAAACTCTTCTGGGAGCACCTCTGGTAGATGGTGAGAAGTTCCTAGCTTCTCTGGCCCCTTGACATCTGGCTCCTTCTACTTTTCAGTTACAATATCCAAAACATTTGGTGCTACCAACTTTGGGGATTCTGAGTCCCAAATTGAACTATATTACTTATAATGTGTTTGCCTTACATTTTAGTGTATTCCGGATGATTGTTAGTCCATTTGAGACGCTGTTTTGTTCAGATCCGCCTACAATACAGTTCTATACATTTCTGGTAAGACATTGGTCTCCTTGTTGCCCACCTTGTACTCTGAGTGTGGAAGTTCTACTACATTGTCACTAAGTTCCCTAGGATAATACTCTCATTGAAGTATTGTTTTAGTGTCTTTTTCACCCCTCACAAAGCTCCTTTGTGGGCGCTTCTGACACCCATAGTCTTGGGTACTAGGGCCTTCCTGATCCTGTCTCACACATTTCCCTCACCCATGTCCATGTATCTTGCGCTTTCACCCCCTCACTTACTCACAGTGTTTAAAAGGCTTTTTTATCTCTTATATCTTATGCCTTCTTGCTTTCATTTCTTTTTGTACATATCCATATTGATAGATGGCTTGTTGTGAATTTTATTACAGTATGTTCATTTCATGTGTTTCATTCATGAAGTTTATGTATTAGTACATATGTGTTATTGCTGCTTTCTGAATCGAGATCTTCGGATGAAGGCGTGATGGATGTCCCAACCGCGGAGACCGAGCTGTCTTGGCCGATGTCCGGTGGAGCTGCTAGCTCGGCTATAGGGGACATTGGCTCCGGTTTTGTCGTCTCAGCCGTCACCTACCCACCTACCTACTTCAGCCGGACTTCGGGCCTAGCTCTCCTCGTTTTCTCTGTGGTGTCGCTTTCTTGCCCCGCCTCGCTGTTGAGATACCAGGGAAAAGTGGATCTTCTTTCTTCCTGGGCGGCTGCTGGGGATATGGCAGAGGATCTCTCTCTCCTCCGACCGTCGCCTGACTTTCTGGACCTAAGACGCGGTTTCCTGGTGTCCCGCTGTGCAGGAACGAGAAACGATGTGAACACAGCAAAGATTACTTCATGACGCTGCTGTTCTGTACATTGAGCCCGCTTTCCTTATTTTCTGAGTTGCTCGCCCTCCTGGCTCAGCAACTGCTTTCTTCTTCCGGGATGGCTGCCCTGACGCCCGTGCTGTCTTCCCCTGACCTGGAGGACCCCGAGAGTGATCTGCGGCCCTCTACCTTTCCTCCCTCCCGAACCGACTGCTGCCTTCCCCATTCAGCTCCGCTTTTGGGGTAGGTTTTTTTAATGCTGACTTTTTATTCAGACTTTTGTCTACCCCCATTCCCGCCATCTTGTTTACGCAGTTTATGGGGTCTCTGTCCAGGTTCCTCCATTTTGCGGATCCGAAGGTCCCCCTGATTGTTTCTTGCCACAGGTCAGTGCCCTTTAACGCCAGATTGAAAATTCGCCCTTTGTTGACCCCCTCTGAGCCTCCGGTCTTGTTCGACTTACTTACTCTAACTTTGTTGGTATCCACGGATGTTCTCTTCGCCATGACCGGTCTTCCTTGACTCGATACGTATTCCTACCCCCTGGCTTTTCCCCTTCTACCATCAGTGCTTCTCAGGACTTGTTCATCTATGTTATTTTTTGCGCTACCAATGGATGTTATTTATTTCACACTGTCTTTCTTTATGCTATGTTATGCTCTAGAAACTACTGTAACTATGTAACACTGTTCTTTTGTAACCATTATCCTCATGAAAAGCTCTCTGATACCTCCGGATCTAGCCAGCGCTATATAAAACTTTTCAAATAAATAAATAAAATAAATTGCTGTATATGTGGTCGCCAATGTGTATAAACATGTTGTGTCAAATCTCTAGACCAATTAACGTGTCTAATGTTTCAGAATTATTTTGCCATCAATGTGATGTGTTTGTTTCTAATGGTAGTGGTTCTTTTTCTCTATGTGTCAAATCACTTCATGCACTATGTATTTACCAAGTTAAAGGAATATAGACTTATATGTGTTCCTTGTATGTTTTCAGGCCTGAGGAAGCCTGAGATTGGGTGAAACGCGTTGGCTGCGCTTGTTTGTATTCTCTGAAGAAGAACACGATTAAAAAGACAAACACAAGCTAAGGACCTACTCGTCTTATTGTTTTTGTTGTTTCATGTACAACTCTCTCTATGCATACCTTGTTTTTGTTGCCTCTCGCTTTGTGTTTAAATATATTTAATGTATGACCAATTGGTAGCTGGTCATTTGAGGTGGGCAACTTTTGTTTGAAACATAGTGAGTACTCCAGGTGGTACGGCAATAGGTCCTTTAGCTGCCAGTATTTTTTCAAGTTTTGACAGCAATAGTATCACCATCTGGTGCCGTATTACACAAAGTTCCCAGGGGCACAATGGGCTTTTGTTGCCACTTTGCATGCCCCCGGGGCACTTTGGCATTACAGAAGGGGCCGTGGACGCATGTGCGGCACCTTCTGTAATACTGAAAGTGCTGACACATATACAGCGACAGCGCTTTAACAAGAAGGCGTTCCCTCATTTGTATGGGGGCATGGGCCCATGCAAATGAGGGAATCACTTTGCCTCTGCACTCACGCCGCATCATAGATGCAGGCGCAGAGGCAAAGAAGCTGTCATGGGGTGCAGTGACAGTGCACCACCTACAAGGTGGTACACTGTCAGAGTGCCCCTGATAGCAGCTTCCTGGAGGTGGGAAAGGGGGTCCTATGGACCACCCACACATCCCCTTGCAGGCGGGTGCAGTGATTGACTGCACCCGCCTGCAAGGAGATCTCTAATCCCCTTTAAAAGTGAAGGCGGGTTGCCGCCTGTATAGTGAAACACAGAGTGGCTGCTTCAAAGCCACTCCGTATTGCACTTGAATGCGCTGCTCCCAGGATAGCACGAGTTTGTGGCTGCCGTGGGGGCAGTGCATTTTATGTTATAGGGAACACTTTCCCTGTTTGCGCATGGCGCACTTGTTTTAAGTTGCGCCATGAGCAAACAGGGAAAATGCATAATACATAATAGGGCATAATACATAATAAGGCCCCTGATGCTTAAGCCTCCTGAATGGTGTGTATTGCACAGACCTGTTGAGCCACTTTAAGTCCAGAACAGGCTTGTATTTCCCACCTGATTTTGGCACCAATAAGATGACTGATTAAACACCACACCCTTTCGTGGAGTCTGGTACTGCAGTGTGACCCCTTTCTAGAACATTGTTTGTACTTCTTCAAGCATTGCCTATTTCTTTATCAGTTCATTTGGAACTGGAGTGATACGGAAACAATGTTTTAGGGGTTGGCTTGAAAATGTTATGGAATACCCCTCTCTTATTACCTCCTATACCCATTTGTCCAATACTATTCAAACCCATTTTAGATAAGATCCCCCTATCCAGGCTTCTACTGTCTTGACCATATAGTCAGAATTCACCAGATTGCTGACTGTGGTCGGGATTTTGAGAAGAGTGCAGCCCCCTGACCTCAGCCCTTGCCTCGAAAGGGACATTTCTTATTCTGCAAAGTTTGTCCAGGTTTCTTCTAAAAAAATGATTTTTTTACCAGAGGGGCTCAAAAAGGGAAGAGCATTTTTCTCTCCTTTGCTGATTTTTTTAAACATCTTATTGAATTGTGAACCAAATAACCAAAAAAAGATGATGACCCAAAGATCTTTGTGACTGTTCCACATTCCAAAGTTTAAGCCACAGCAGCCTTCTACCAGCCATTGAAGCCCCTGATGACATTGACGTTACCCACAGGGAGCCAAAATCTGTGTATAACAAAAACTGTGCAAGAAATTCCTGTTAGACTTGACATCCATGGCATTGTATTCCCCCAAACATTTTGCCTTCACTCCTCCTATTTTGCTGAATTGGTTTCTTCAGGCTTTTGTCCTCTGTGCACTTTACCACTGCTAACCAGTGCTAAAGTGCTTGTGTTCTCTGCCTAAAACATGGTACAATTGTCATCACCGTGACTGGTAAGTTTAGTTTACTTGTAAGTCCCTAGTAGATGCTAATTCATCTACCCAGGTCCTGTAAATTCAATGCTACTAGTGGGCATGCTGCTTTCATTGTACCATACATTAAAGTAGCCTTTTAAAACATGTCTAAGGCCTAACACTGCAGCCTGCAGTGCAGTTTAAAACTGACATTTTGACATGGCAAAATAAAGCTTTTGCCAGAACTACACCTTGCTTTTTAATACTTACATGTCACCCCTAATTTAGGCCCTCTAAGCCCTTATGGTAGGGTGCATGGTGTTTAAAAAGTAGGATATGTTGGTTTAAGTTTTACCAGTCCTAGTAGTGAAAAACTCCTAAAGTAGTTTTTTACTACTTGAAGGTGAAACTCTCACACTGACTAACTTGCTAAATTTAATAAGTGACAACTTTTGATTTGAAACAGGTAGGAAAATGGTGTTTACACTCATGAATTTTAATTTAAAATCCTCTTCTAATAGTAAAGTCTGAGTTTAAGTCACAATTCTGAAAATGCCACATGTAGAAAGTTGTGATTTCCTTGTCTTAACCATTTGTGCCTTCAGCCAGTGTCAAGGGGCACATGACTGTGAATGGCTCTGCTTTTGGTGTTTGAGTTTTTCCTTCCAGACAGTGACACAAAAGGGACTAGATGTGGGCAGGATAGGCCATCCCGCCAGGATGGCTGGAGGCAGAGCTGTGCCATGCCACTCTTATATTTCAAAAGCCTTGCCTCCAGCACACACAAAGGAACCCGAACAATAGTCTTTGTCACCCCAGACTTCTTGGAGCCTTGACAAAGGAAGGGAAGAACTTTTCAGAACCAGATGTGGGATTAGTATAGGAAATCCATCACAGATATAAATATTGGACCTCATGAACCACTCATCAGTACACTTCTGGATCTGTGGACATTACAGAAGTACTGCCTTGGACCCCAGAGGACTGCCCTGCTTTCTGATAAAGAAGACTGGGTCTGCTCCCTTCAACCCAGGCTAACCTGAGTGAATCCAAGGGTCAATTGCTTGACCTCTTCTCTGAGCTACAGGGACACAACAAGCTCCAGAGGCCTCCCTGCAACTGCCCGGCTGACCAGCTGCAACTGGACCAGCCTGGAACCACAACTGGACTTGTCTGAGCCCTGCTGGCCTCTGCTGGAGTGAGTTTCTGATCCCGAAGAGGTCCTGGGCCCTTTGCTGGTGTTAGTTGAGCTCCTCTTGTTAAAAAATGCAAAAGCATGACATTTTGGGCACATCACGAATGGGCCTGGTAACGTTATGCTCTGCCACCTGCGACGACTGGCAATGTGATGCTCCGGTGAATCCAACTCTTCGCACTACAGCGACAGCCAGTGCCCTCCAGGAATACAAGATTTGCACATCACGCTACAGCAACGATAGCCCACGGTGACTGCCAACGTAAAGCTCCAGCAAAGACCGTCTGTGATGCCCAATCAGCTCCTCGTGCTACAGCGACGACCATCTGCAGTGCTGTCCCTGCTCCTCCTTGTGGCCTCCTACACAGCGAGAGGAACTCTTTGCGCCAGACTTTGAGAAGTAACTTTTTCAGTGGGACTGATCTTCATCCCTGTATCCCAAAATGTGATTTTCTTTTTAAAAATAAAAAAGATCATTTCGCATGGTGAGGAATGCATTATTTCTTTTTTACTGTCCCTCATCACCAGGGTTTGCCTGGAGGTGATGGACAGAACAAAACAGCTATATGTCAGTTCATCCTAATTGGGCAGGTGGATACGTAGCCAATTCTAGTAAGTCCGTTTTTATATAGCGCAGCTACTCACCCTTACGGGTCTCAAGGCGCTGGGGGCCGTAGTGGAAATTAAGTGAGCTATTGCCCAGAGTCACATGGCGCTGAGCTGAGCTGCCGCCGGAGCCGAGGATCGAACCGTGAACCCTGTGCTCCGAAGTCAGCTGCCCTGGCCGCTGCACCACACCTCTCCAGTGACCCTTACTCTGTCGCACCATCGGAGACGTTTGGCTATGGCGGTGACTTAAGGTCCGTAGCCAAATTTAAGGTCTGCCCACAACTAAATCGGGTGAGCGGACCTCTCTGTTGACAGGGAGGGAACTCTGACGCCATTGCGATGGAGTTCCCTCTCCGCCAACACATAAATCAGCCCCTTAGACATCAGGACTGGAACCCTTAACCTTTACATTGTGAGTCGAAAGCCCTCATCCATTAGGACACAAGTCACTCTTTCCTTTTTTTTCCTCAGCGTTCTTACACTGTTTTGACCTAATTGTCCCCTCCCAGAAACTGCATGACCCTAGACGTGCAACAGCACTCACACTACGGGTAGGGCCGAAAACTGATACCTGCGGCACACACATTGCCACAGAGTCCGCAGCATCATCACTCCCTGCCACAGCCATGCACAAGAGCGGGAAGCGCGACGATCATTGTGCTGATGTGAAAGCACCATCAGCCATGCTACCTAATTATACAAAACTTTACACACCCAACCTTCTCCTGCCCTACTGGGATGCTCTCTAAAACATCTCTTGAACTCAGAATGCTAGGAAGCATACCTTTGAGCAAACAGGAAGTGCCTGGGGCAAGGACGAGTTTTAAAGGTAGTCAAAAAGAAAAGAAGGTCTACCTCATGAGTTAGGTATGTGAGGACGCCGCAAGAGATGGCTGCATCTCCATAATTGGGACTGGGACGAGGAGCGACAAATAGGAGATAATGGAGGTTGTTTCTGACAACTGTGTCCCTCGATGGCCAACGTCTATCAACATTCCAAAGTCAGCTTTCAGGGGAATTTAGCGGATCATGGCCTGCAAAAGAACTGCCAGGCATAAAATAAACATATACGGTTACAATATCTATATTTATGAGAGGGGCACGTCAGTAGCTCAGAAGCGAGGCTTTCGAGAAACAGGGAGAGAGCTAAACACAAACGCCGTTCTGGATATTTAACTTTTGAAACAATTGTTTAAGGAGCTGCGTCGTCGATAAAAATGAACAATTCGGATCATAATTCCTGCCCCCTGCCACCTTTGCTGAGAGAATGCAAGCTCCCTTGGCGCCACCTCGGCCCATTTAATATACAAATTTGCTTGGAATAATATAGACCAAGATTGTCTAGAGCTCCTTATTTATTTATATCGTCATTCATATTCACGCGGGGCTATCCCAGGACGCTCGTTTGGGAGACTGCCAGATGTGGGGAAGCAGGGCACGTTTTCCCGTCAATAAAGGAAATATTTGACTTTGAGTCGCCTCATTCAAATTCCCCTTCGCAATTGTGGCGATGTGTTTGGAGTTTGTTTACAGTTGGTCCCTGTCAGCCAAGAGTTTTAATGATCTGCAGCACAGCCTCTTGCTATTTTATCAATGTTTATTTAGTATTGTGGGTCTTTGTGAAGTGCAGATCTATCTTCCAGAACGACGGGGTGCCATTTAAATGCTGTATGCTGACCAGTGCTTTAAATGGGAAAAAATAAGTGCAGGTACTCATCAAAATGCGCTAGAGGTGTAGTGAGGGGGCGGGGCTAGGGGCGGGGCTAAGGGCAAGACATGATGATACTTAACAACTTCTATATTAGTTGCAGCACAAACCAAAACACGAGAAATGTGTTTATATAAACAAAGCAGGTTAACTCATTACACAAAATGAAAGAGAAATGGAATAATATGTTAACAGTTCCTTCTTTTTTTTTTTGCAATAGTGGCACCTTCTTAATGTCATACTGTTAATTGCTGTTTGGCACAATACTATATATTTTTGAGCACGCGAGTAGGAAGAAACTGAAAATACCCCCACAGCGCACCAAAGCTCTTATGGCACCAAGCACATGAAGCAACTCATCATGACCCTCCCCAGAAGATATCTCTTGTCTCTTCCATCAATCTATCCATTCATCCTTTCATCCTACCATTTACCTGCTGATGTCCACCATTTAACCTTTACATTCTCTTGGCTATTCAGTCTTTCATCCATCATTCAGTTTTTCACCATTCCGTCTATCCACCCTTCATATCCAAACCTATCCATCCATCCATCTCCAAACCTATCCATTCATCCTTTCACTCATCCATCTCTTTATCCACCCTTTCCCTCATCCATCAATCCTTTCACTCATCCATCCATCAACCCTTTCACTCCTTTATTCCATCCACCCTTTCACTCAATCCCTCCTTTCACTCATCCATCATCCACCCTTTCATCCATCCTCCCTACCTTTCATTCATCCATCCAATCTTTCACTTATCCACCCATCATCCGCCCTTTTATCCAATCATCCACCCTCTTTCACCCATACATGCTTTTACTCATCCATCCATCTATTCATCCATCCATCCACCCTTGCTCACTCATCTATCCACTCACTCACTCACCCACCCTCCCTTTTACAATATTTATGAATCTTTGTCGCCGAGCAGATATGTACAAACAAAGTGCCACCTATTTTCTTTAAAATACCTACTGAGAGTGTCTGGATTCTCTCTCTCTTTCTCTCACTTTTTTTCTTACAAAAACAGGCATACAGATGCAGGCATACACACAAACATAGCAGACACACAAAAGACTAAGGTAGATGAAAGCCATGTTATACTCTTCACCTACCATGGCTTTTTAATTGCCACCAGGGCTGGACTGGCCATAGCCTGATGGCCACTGCCAGGGCACAGACATGATTCCTGTGCTTGCAGGAATGCACAGGATAGTGTGAATGTGATTGACAGCACAGGGCCTGAATGGACCCTGCTCTGTCAAGCACAGCGTGATGGTGATCACCGGACATTATTCAAAGGAGCCCTGCTGCATAGCTCAGCTGGGGCTCAGATCAGGAGCTGCAGAAGCGGCGCCTTGGCTGCCAGAGACACGTCCCACTCCTGCTCACCAGCACAGGCAGTAACTTCCATTATGGTTTTACATCTGATCATATAAGGCGCCCCTATACCGCTGTTGTTTCCACACCAGTACAGGCATGGATCCAAAGCACTTGCAGGAGCTTCCATGATGTATCTGTTACCAATGGCACTAGTCGGTTTTGGTACAAAGCTATCTTTCTCAGCTTCTAAGACTTCTACAGAACCACACTCCAATTAGTTTCAGCTGTGGTGTTTGATAGGTTGTTGGTGTCTGTCTCCTCTTCGAAGTACAGTCTCAATTTCAGTGGTGCCAGTCTTGACGTCTGTTCCAACTCCGTCCAGCCTGCCTGAATCAATTGCTTCCTGGCGGGTGAGGTCACACCAGAGGCGCAACTAGAGTCACATTTCGGGAGGGGAGGAGGGGGGAGGGGGGGCTGATTCTTCAACCAAAAGGCAGAGTGGAGCTGCAGGGGCTCTAAGAAGGGGTGAAACACATCAAGACTCATTAACAAGCAAAGGTCTTCTAAAGACCTGTGAAGTGCTCGGGTGCGGCTGTGTGTGTGCCCGGGAAGCTGTCTCATCCCGGGCTGCCACACACGACAGGGGGTGGGGGGCTGGAAGCCCTCTGAGTCCAATGGGCGTTGCGCGCCTGGGTCACACGTTGCTCTGACTTGGCGTCAGTGCCCTCCTTGTGAAATCACCAATATGTGAGCATGCGCCGCAGTGTAGAAATGCGATGCATGCTCACATGATTATGTGTGACAGTGAGTACCGGTACTCTATATCGTAACGGAGAAGTGCCGGTACTCTTGGGGGGGAAAAAAAGAAGTGCCGGTACTCAGTACCGGTGAGTACCGGCCCATTTAAAGCACTGATGCTGACATATTTATGGGTGTTGCATGAACACAGTGCAATGTACCAGTAGTTGTATTTCTTAACTTTGCAAATTTTGTAATAACATAAACACCAGTGTTATATATTGTGCTAGTGGAGGTTCAGCTTGTTTCTAAAAATTGATTTTTCATATGATTTGGCCTTCTCCCTTTGGCCCGCCCACTACGTCCAGTATTTAAATTGGTAGCAGCTATTTATCCGGCCGCCGGGTAAATAGTGAATTTTTTCTGCTATTTACTTGGCTGCTGGCTAAATAGTAGAAATTATTCAATATTTAGATGGCGGCCTTGAAGATAGAAGAGAAACTTCACTATTTACCCACTTGCTGGCTAAATAATAGCGATTCTGCACTGTTTGGCCAGCAGCCGGGCAAATAACAGAAACATTTCACTATTTACCCGGCCGCTGGCTAAATGGTAGAAATTCAGCACTGTTTGGCTGACGGCCATGCAAATGGTAGAAAAACTTTACGATTTATCTGGCTCCTGGCTAAACAGTAGAGATTCTGCACGTTTGGCTGATGACTGTGCAAATAGCAGAACATTTTAATTATTTACCTGGCCGCTAGCTAAATAGTAGAGATTCTGCACTGTTCGGCTGGCGGCCGTGCAATAGCAGAAAAGCTTCATTGTTTACCTGGCTGCTGACTAAATAGTAGAGATGTTGCACTGTTTGGCTGGCAGCAGTGCAACTGCCAAGTAAACTTCACGATTTACCAGGCCACTGGCTAAATAGCAGAGATTTTGTACTATTTGTCCAGCAATCTAGCAAACAAAAAATATTTCACTTGTTACCCAGCTGCTGACAAAATGGCAGACATGTACAATTGGGCCATCAGGCATGCAAATTGCAAATAAACTGAATTATTTAGGTGGCTGCTGGTTATATACCAAACATTTTATATTATTGGACCAGTAGCCTGGCAAGTAACAAATACATTTCAATATTTACCCGGCAGCTGACTAAATAGCAGAAATGATGTACTATTCTGCTGGTGGCCTTGCAAATAACTTGAAAAGAGAAGTCATTATTTACCTGATAGCTGGCTAAATATTAGACAGTGTGCACAACTTGGCCAGTAGCCATGCAAATATCAGAGGAACTTAACTATTTCACCAGCTAATATCTAACAGCTTCTTTTGTTTTATTATGCCTTATGGAGATTCTACCAGGTAGAATTGCAAGCAAAGGGGGGTGGAGCTTTCCTGGCTCGAAGATGGCCTCAGCCTAAGCGAGCTCGGTGAGCCATCATAACTATCCTGCAATATTCCTTGCATTTCCGAGCACTAAAGACCCGGAAACTACAACTGCCAAAAGCGAGAAGAGTGCGCTTACATCTGAGACCGGTATTGCAAAGATCGGGCAAAGATTGCTGTGGGACCGAAGAGACACAACATGCGGCCCGTAGCGAACGCATGGTGAGGCCTGCTGCTGGGTGGACTCGGCGCGCCCCGGGGTGCGACTGAGGTGCTCTGGACCCGATTGCGCTGTGCGGCGAGAAGGTGGTGTGGCCGGTTGATCGGCTGACTGCTCCCGGCTGAACTATGCGAGCTGAAGGCGAGCCTGAGACTGCGCACAGGAGACGAGACGTGCAGCGAGGCCCAGGAGAGTAAACGCAAAACAAAGAGATGCGGCCTATTGTGGCGCCGTGGAAGTACCGCGGATATTGGGGAAGCTGCCTCGAACCGGAGACCTGGGGCCTGCTGCGGGTGTGTGATAGGGCTTTCCTGCTGCTTTGACCCTGCTCCGGCCGAAAGGAGACTGGCGGCCCACAGAGCCCTGAGGTGAGCTGCTGTGTGGCTGCGGATAGAGCGGACTCGAGCTCCATTTGAAGTGGGGTGCAGCAGCGAGTCCCGCTGTGTGAGAACTTCAAGGCAGCAATGAGAATTGACACCGGGGGCCTGGCAAGGCAAGAGAATCTGGCCCCCATACGCTGATGAGCTAGGAGACGTGCTTTAAGGAATGCAAGTTGGGGCGCCCATGACTGGCAGAGGCCTATAACTTGGGAGCAGAGAGACCTGCTTCGTGAGCAGATTTGAGGGGACTGATAGTCGGCCTGCGAAGATGGTGTCTGAGCAGAGAGGCAAGCACAGCGGCGAATGGCAAGGAGATAGAGGTGCCTCTCCATAGGCAGAGCGCAATGCAGTAGTGCCTGCCTTCACGCCCCTTATCTGCTTGTAAACCGTGGAAGACGTGTGTATTGCTCTCTATCCGGGGACAGCGGAGGAGGCAGTAGCCCGGAATAGTCCAGGTCTTGGACTGCATAGTACAGCTATTAACTAATTGGGCAGCACCGAGAGTGGCGTGTGACCTTGCCAAATTCTCTCTGTGGTTGGAAAGTTGATTCCCCTCATCGTGAGCCCAGTGGAGACTAGTGGGCAGCAATTGACAGACCTGACCTCCTCCAAATATGGGTAAAGTTGATAAAACGCAGCCTAAGCTGCAGTTCGAACAACGTAAGTCACGACATAGGGAGGATGAAGCAAGCCAAGCGGCTGCGAACCGGCAGACTATCACGGAGGGGGATATACGTCAGATATTGTCTGCGATGCAGAAGAGCCTATCCACCATAGATGGAAAGATAGACCCCCTGGCCTACAGGATGGATAGGATGTCGAGCGAATCGACAAACATGCAGAACTCATCAATATGACGGAAAGGAGAGTATCCGAAGTCGAGGAGGCTCAAATGGAGACTAACAACACGCAAAAACAAATGGGGAAGCTTCTCCCGACCTTGCAAGAAAAAGCGGAAGATTTGGAAGCGCGTTCGAGACGCAGCAATATTTGAATTACGGGACTGCCCGAGACTACGCCGATGGGAAATATGGAGATCTTTGTCAAGAAATTGCTGATGACCCTGCTGGGTCAAGACACGTTCTCAGACATGTTCATTGTAGAGCATGCACATCGTTCTTTGGGTCCTAGACCACCGCCTGGAGACCCTCCTCGTCCAGTAATTGCCAAATTACTGAACTACAGAGACAGAGATGCTGCACTGAAATGTGCCAGAGAGTTGAAGGAATTGCAGTATGCGGGGTCGTCCCTCTCCCTTTTCCCTGATTTCACCACAAAAGTGCAGGAAGCGAGGAGGCAGTTTATTCTATTGAAACGGAAGCTGAGAGATCTTGGTCTTGACTACGCAATGCTTTACCCGGCCAGACTTAGGGTCACGATGAATGGCACGTTGAAAATCTTTGTGGACCCTAGGTCACTACAAAAGGCCCTCAAGGACTGTAAAAAACTCGAGGTGCATAGGGATCCGACGCAGGAGCAGCCGGAGGCGAGAGGAGGAGGCCAGGAAGAGTAGATATACTGAGTTGGTGAGCTGAACTGTTTACATATGACATAAGCAGGTATGTTGTTTATGAAGCTCTTATTTGGATTTCTAAGTGTTAGCAATGGCTGCCCAGTGGACAGGGTCGGGGCTGGACAGTCGGCAGGGATTATAGGCAGCACCACCTATTGCAAATCGAGACATTGAGTGGGATCAAGTGGTCGCTGGCTTCTGCCGCAAAGTAATTCTGATCCGGATGTCGGACATATAGAACTGCTGGCTACAATTAGACTTGTGTTAGTGGAGCTTAATCCACTGAGCTGGTTAGGAAATGTATAATAGAACATGATGGCTAAGTTTATTCAATGTTTTACAAATGCACTTAAGGGTTCTGCCGGTAACATCCGCCCCTGTGTATTACCCACTACCTGGTTCGAGACTGAAAATGACTGTTTCTTTTAACTCTCACTTTTGTATGAGAATGTTATGGGGCCCTGGGAGGGAGGGATGGCGTCGACCATGCCCAGTTGGGGTTAGCATGGCATGGGAGGGGGGGATATGTTATTGTTTGGCATGACAGTGAAGTGTGCATGCAGTGTCTACTTGACGCTCAAATTCTGAGGATTTACCTGGAGAAAGTACTGGGTAACCTTTTATATGTGGTCAATCCTGGTATGTCGACTGTACAGAGCCAAGATGGAGGGTAGAGGCTGCAAAATCCGATTGCTCACTCGGAATATTAGGGGGTTATATGACTTTAGAAAGTTACGTAGGGTTGTTGCATACTTAGTGAGACATGAGATCAACATTGCGTTGCTACAAGAGTCCCACCTTCCTGTGGGCAGTAGTATGCTGACACATAGGGGTCTGCATGGCCACTCGCATGCAGCTGGGTTTACATCCCATGCCAGGAGAGTACTTACATGGGTTAATCCCAAATCAGGTATTAAGCTACAGGCACTAGAAGCTGACACTGGTGGTAGATATGTGATTTCCAGATGCACTGGGAAGGGAATTGATTGGCATATAGTTAATGTATATGGCCCTAACTATGATTGCCCACAGTTTTACCAGGAATTGCTAGATCGCATGAGAGCTAGGGTTGATTTGCCAATCCTCTGGGGTGGTGATTTTAACTGTGTGCTGGACCCCTGGTTGGATCGTTCTGGAGGGCCGGCACGACGTCAATCTGCTGCGGCCAAGGTTGTATGTGATATCGGTGTCCAACTGTATTTGTTAGATGCTTGGAGGGAGCGCTCTCCAGGTGCAGGGGGATTCACTCATTATTCGGCCCTTCATAATTTGCACACCAGAATTGATTACTGGTTTGTATCGAGACCCCTGTTTCAGCGGGTACAGGATTGCAAGGTACTCCCCCAATCTCTTTCAGATCACTCCCCAATACTGTTGGATATCGATAATTTGAGAAAGAAGCCTGCGCCTTTCACATGGCGATTCCCCCCATACTCTTTGCTTGATAGCGTTTTTCGGTCTGAACTTGCTGAAGGTATAGAATGCTTTTTTGATACTAATATTGGGTCTGTCCAGAGTTTCTCCACGATCTGGGAAACGTTCAAGGTATATATCACTGGAGTAGCCATGTCTAAACACTCAGGAGTTCTACAAGCTATCTGTCAGTGCCTGGTAATTCTAGAAGGGCAGTTGGCAGAGTTAGAAAAGGATGCCTTTGAGAACGACAGCCCTCTGGTAGCTGACTGCTTAAGAGAGACGCTGGTGGAATATCATGAGATTGCAGACAGCGAAATAAAACACTTAGGGAAGAATGCTGTGGCTAGAACGTATGGTGAACGCGAGCGACCGGGTGCGATGTTGGCAGCTCTACTGCGAGGCAAGAGGGAGGTGGGGAACGTGACGGTATACAAGCTGCAGACTGGGGGTTACTGACTGATACTACAGAAATTGCAGATAGATTCAATCAATATTATGCTGATCTGTACTGCACGAAAGCGCCCATGGATGCGATAGCTATTTCAGATTACCTGGAACACATATGGATGTCTTGGCTTTCCAATGAACATAGGGAATACCTTATGAAACCATTGGATGCATACGAGGCCCTGATAGCCTTGAATTCGATGGGAGTGGGAGGTGACTCTGGATTAGATGGCCTCACCATAGCATTCTATAAAGAATTTAAAGATCTCTTAATCCCGCACTTGTGAACGCTCTATGAGGAGATGGGGGAGGAGGGGACGATGCCACCCTCAATGAGAGAAGCACTTATTGTTACCATCTTGAAACCCGGCAAACCCCCGGATGAATGTTCGTCCTTTCGGCCTCTATCGCTCCTCAACGTTGACACAACACTTTTTGTGAAGATCTTGGCGAACTGGCTTGCCCCTCTGGCGCCGCTGTTGGTGGACCCGGAACAATCGGGCTTTGGTCCAGAACGCAACTTGTCGTACAATCTAGGAAAGGTTTTTGGCGCCATTCAACATATTAGACCTGAGGTTAAAGCTGCAGTGGTCTTTTTGGATGCCGAGAAGGCCTTCGACTCAGTAGAATGGACTTTCATGTATGCCGTACAGAGGCACATGGGAGTAGGAGATATATTTCTTAGGCTGGTGGGAGTCCTGTATAGCTCTCCGGCTGCTCGAATACGAATTGGTGACATAGTCACGTCCCCTATGAAAATATCGAGGGGCACGATATAAGGATGTCCGCTGTCCCCACTGGTATATGCTTTAGTTGCCGAGCCACTCGCATGTGCCCTAAGAGAATACCATAGTCATAGGGGGCTTCGATTTCCTGAGCATAACCTCATTGTGTTGGCATATGCAGGTGATACGCTGTTGTATGTGAGGGACCCCGAGACAAACCTAACCCTGATCCTTGACGAGGTGGTGCGATATGGTGAAAGGTCCGGCCTTAAAATTAACTGGGCTAAATCGACAATTTTCCCTTTGACCCCGGCTATGCAACCAATAGAACTGGGCTACCCCCTACAGTGGTCTTCGGACGCGATACGGTATTTAGGCGTATACGTACATACGGATTCAGCTTTGGTACTAAGCGAAAATTATGGCAGACTGATTACCAGACTAGAGGAAGATGTGGATAGATAGATTCGTCTACCTTTGTCGTTGCTGGGACGTATATCCCTATGAAGATGGTGGTGTTACCTAAATTTCTGTATTTATTTCTTAACATCCCAATTGTGTTACCTATGCATATTTTTAAGACAAATCGCTCACTACTTATGAGATTGGCCTGGGCAGGGAAGCAGCCGCGGGTCATCTGGAATGTTCTTACACTTCCATATTCTATGGGAGGGCTAGGGGCTCCAGATCTGGAGCTATACTATAGAGCTGCCCAGGGATCCCACGCTTTCCATCGGATACACGAGGAAATGCACCCTCCACATTTATTAATAGAAAAGGTGGTGGCAGCGCCTGAATCATTACCTGCAGTGCTGTTTCGGGCTCCTATCAGAAGAACTGGAGTCCTGGATTCTGTTAACTCAGTGTTGCACGCATGGCACAACTTGCTGAAAAGGCAGGCGGGCGCGATTCTTTATTCCCCCTTGACCCTGATTGAGTGGTGTGACTGGATGCCATTGAGCCGAGAGAAGGGAGTGGTACAGGCACTTGAAACACTTGGTGTCACTAAGATGGGTGATCTGTTTTCAGAGGGCAAGGCCCGGAGCTGGGATGAGCTGGCTGTGGAGGTAGGGACTACCACACCGCTTGTTCGCTTCCAGTTTCATAGAGTGAGAGATGCGTTGAGCGAGTTGCTTGGTGATGAGATGTTGGAGCCTCCTGAACTGAGGGCACTCTCCCACATATTACACTGCGAAGCCCCTAGAAAGACTGTTTCAATTATTTATGATATAACGCAAGATTATAGATGACACCACTATTTGAAAGCCAGACTAGAACGGCAAACAGACTTGGGGGTGCTGCTAGAGGATACTGTATGGAGATATTGTTATGAGATCACACAGCAAGTGTCCCTGAATGGTAGACATTGTTCGATCCATTTTAAATTCCTACAAAGAGTCTATTATACACCAGGACGGCTATTTAGATATGGCCTGCGAGACTCGGCAGATTGCAAGAGGTGCTGGGCAGACTCAGTGGGGTTCCTGCATATAGCCTGGACATGCCCGCGGATAGCGAGGTTCTGGGAACAGATCTTCCAAATATTAAACGAAATTACTGGCTTGGAACTTACACTAAACATGTGGTGGCATTGCTGGGGTACATTGGGAAGCTGCGAAAGTTGTGTGAAAACTTATTGGTATGGGTCTGTTGCTGGCTAAACGAAGAATTGCTCTGCGGTGGGCGCGGGGACCTGCACCTCCCACTACAGAATGGACCAAGGACATGATATATTGCAACACGCAATCTGAATTGTATAGCGAGTTGCTACCACCTCAAAGCCGCCCTAAGAGTTTTTAGGGACTGTACTAGCAGTACTTGGTGGGAAAGGAAACAGGGGAGGCGGAGGGAACAAGAGAAACAGATGGTGAGCACATGGTGGTATAATGATTATCTTGTTTACACATGTGGAAATATTGCGTTCGACAAGGTCTGTGCAGCTGCATGTCATGATAGGAAGTTACTGCTTGAGGTTGACTTGCGTAAAATCAAAGGGGCTATGCACTGTTGAAAAAATCATAAGTTTGTATCATAAAGGAGGAGATTGTACTGTAATTGGCTATGATGCCTACACACTGTAACTGCTAATGGTCAATGTATGCATTGTTTTGCAGTTTTCAATACATGACTCTCCTTTTGAAAGTTAGGGTCCTGATGTATTAATATTTCATTTGCAAAAAGTGGTCGCAAATTACCCACATACTTTTTTCGAATGGAATAGTATTTGAGAAATCGACATATGTACTGCTCGGTCAGTTCACAACATTTTTAATTGCAGGGGGTTGCAGAACAGCCTGCCTAATTAATATTAATTAGTTAGGTGCCACTTTACGACCCTCTGTGATTGGCTGTATTTACAGAGCTGGTGGCCTGCAAGAGACAGCAAACCATCATCTCTTTGACATCATTCCAAAATGTAAATCTTGTTTTTTCAAAGCAACCTGTGTTCCTTAAAGTAACCAGCCATGGTTTTAAAAAATAGTTTCAGGTTTTGGAAAACTTCTCCTTCCTGTGGGTGCCAACATGATTTCCAAAGGGAAAGGGGTTCTAAGGAAACTCAGTGGTTGCTAGCTTATCAATGGTTTGCAACAGCAAGTACAGTCACAATTATCAATAAATTCCTTTCCGAATTGAAAAGGTGAGGGAGGAAACCACTTTCATGAACCCTTCTGCTTGCAATTTTTAAACAATCGCAAAAGTCCTTCTACATGTCAAAATAATTTACAACACATAATAAGGGTTTTGTGCTTTCAGGGCCAGCTTTAGAGTTAGAGGAGCCTAGTAGGCGCTTGGTGCAACAATCGTTTTTTTGGCACCCACTCCACCCCCCCATTTCCTTCTTTTCCACAGAATCCCTCACTACCACCTTTGAACTGTGCCACTCATCTCTGCACAGCCCCTCTTTCACATGCGTTTTGTTATATAGCACTACTCATTCCAACCCTAGAACATCAGAGCACTTTACATCACACACACATTATACAGAGGCAATGAATCTTACATATATAAATCAGTCTATATATAGAAAATGCTACAGAAGACAATGAGGATTACAGTTCTATTATCTGCATGGTACATGTTCTTTGTAGCAGGCATATTATCCCTCTGTGCTACTTTATGATGAGTCAAAAGTGCCACTGGAAAAAACTTCGATCTCTCTTGAACAGAAACATTAATCACCTGCGTTATCCTGATGTTTCTACTGTTGCCTGAAAACTGCTGGAAACTCAAGGAAACAGCAGATGCTTTTAAAAAGAAAGTTATTTCTGAGTACAGAGCCTCTCCTTTGGTGGCACCAGGTGCGGTTCACCAGTCACACCACCCTAAAGCTGGCCCTGTGTACTTTTGTGGTCATAAACACTGTGATTTTGAGACATGAGGCCCTTAGTGCTAAGAATAGATTAGATTCAGACACTGACATTGGCTGTTCTATCTTGTTCTTCTCCATCTGACCATGGTTTCCTCTATGTGGTCCTCTTAGCAATGGTCCTCCTGTGTCTGGTCGTCCTCATTCCTGTGGCACTGGCCCTACTAATTCCCATTTTCTGTGTCACCCTGGTTCACTGAGTATTTGTCACCCTGGTTTAGGATATCTATGAGTCTGACCCTCACAGATGATCTGATCCTAGCCCCACTTGGCCTGGACATCCTGGTCATTGTAAATTCTAGGGTCTCCTGGTCCTGCTGGTCCTAGTCCTTTCTGGTTGTGGTCTTCTTGACCCTGGTCCATTCGCTTCTGATCTCTTGGTCATTCTTGATCTTATCTCTGTGGCTTTGGTTCTTCTGTGTCTGCTCCTTCTTTCTACTGGTCTCCTGGTACTGGTCCTCTTTGGCCTGTCTACCTGGGTCTGCTACTTCTGGCCCTGGTCGTCCTTGTCCCTCTGCTCCACTCAGGCCCTTCCAGCTCTCCTTGCTGTTATGGTCCAGGACCTTCTATTCCTCCTACCCCTGGTCCTTCTTTTCCTTCAGGCCCTTGTACACTTGGTCCAGATCGCCATGTTCTGCATCCTCTTGGCCCTCCTCATCCTTCTCACCCTGATTCCTGTACCCCTAGTCCTGTTTTTCCTTATCCTGTTCCTCTTCATCTATTTGTTACTAGTCCCCTCTGTCATTGGTAAGCCTGGTCCTTCTGGATTAGGTCTCACTGGGAATGGTTTTTCTTGTCCTGGTCATCACGGCTCCGGTCGTTCTAGCCCTCCTGGTGGTCACGTTCTGAGAAAGCACTGTCAAGGACAGAAATGAGGGCTCAGTAGAGACAAGACATTGGCCACTTAAAACACTGCTTAGCATATTCAAAATTACAATTCCCAAAATACATTGTACTGGTGAGTAAAATGTCAGTGTGGCTGAGTGGCCAATCAAGACGTGTGACTAATAAGCTTCTACACCTGAAACCCACTCAGCTGGGTGAATAGAGTGAAATAAGTGTGTTTATTCAGATGGTAGCTAAGTGAACTTCCCAGATGCATTATTTACATGTGTCCTGCTTTCACCTGCCCATTCCACAGAGGTTCCATTACTGTGTCTTACTCAGTTTATCTCCTGCCAGTGTGCCAAAGCAATGTGCTCCTAAGAACTAAGGGGCATATTAGCAAGAACCTCGTTAAAATTATCGCTGTTTTAGCGGCAGGAAACTGCCGCTAAAACGGCGATAATGGACTTGCTAATATGCGTTATAGAATTCCAATAGAAGCCCAGGTTAGATGTGCAGGACATCTAACCTGGGCTTCTATTGGAATTCTATAACGCATATTAGCAAGCCCATTATCGCCGTTTTAATGGCAGTTTCCTGCCGCTAAAACGGCGATAATTTTAACGAAGTTCTTGCTAATATGCCCCTAATTGTCTATTGTAAGTATCCCTCCCTGTGTAGCCCAGATTCAATTTATTTGTCTGCATTCCCTTTCGGCCACTGCTTGTCGACTGCTGTTGGGTTGCCAGGTTTCAAATACTAGGCAAGCACATTCTCCTTTAAAAAGAAGCCTAAAGCTAACATAGAGCCTTCCATAAGAAGCCCAAAAATCATCAAAGGGATAATCATGAACAATTTGCATGAGTGAATAAAGCATTTATGTAAAATGCTTTAAAACCATACTCATTATTGTTTGCAGAAAGCCTTATACTCCTTGACTGCAGCACAAAATATCTGTTTGCCATATCCTGAAGCTCCTAAAACAGAAATTTGATTCCTGCATTTCTCATTTGAATATTAAAATAACATCTATAAACAACTTAATTTAATCCATGCATTTACTTTGTACAAACTACTGTACATTTGTATATGCAATTATTTTCAAATGCTTTATTTATATTGGATTCCCATAAAAGATGGCTACCGCCCTAAAATTTCCTGGAGTCCCTTTTTTCTTCATAGCCTGTTGAATAAAGACCTGCTTCACATTATTTATCCGGTCATGGATCAAATTGTACATCATCTCTCTTGTGCCTGTGGCCTCCTAAACAGCAGAGATTATATACTATTTTGCCAGCAGCTAGGCAAATATCAGAGATTATGTACTATTTGGCTGGCGGCCGGGTAAATAGATACTTCCATTTAACTTTTAATATGCCTTCTTAAATGTTCCTCCCAAGGTGACCAGCCGGAGGAATTAAGGTAACGGGCAGCGAGGATAAAGGACTCTTATCAGTGTTTAATTTTACCTGGTGGGTACCGGAGAGGGCCACTGGCACTAATTTTTGGAGACCAGCACTTAATTTTCCTAATCAGATAATTCCCGAGAGCCAGAGAGAGTGAAAAACACATAAAGAGGAAAGAGGAGGAAGAGAAAGAGGGAAAACGTGCCACAAAGGGAGAAAGTAGAAACCTGCAAGAGTGATTTAAAGGGGAAGGATTTTTTTGGTAGTGGATGAGAGAGACATGATGTGGCTGTTAGACTACGTAGCCTTGGTATTTTGCAGGCAGACATTTAATTGCACCGGAGACTGGGTTCTAAGCAGAGCTTTAGGCACCAGTCTTCTTTATTTTACAAATTAAGCACTGCTTTTCAAGTGGCATCTTACCTGATGCAGGGCCAGAAGGCCTGCCCTATTATCCCATCTGTCGTAGTACTTTCTTTAAAGTCCCTTGTGCCACTTCTCCAACTCTTCCAAAGCCAAACACATTCATCCCAAAGGAACACTGATTGATGCAGACTAACCTGTGCAGTCTATTAATACCTACTCTTGGGGGAATCACTGACATAATATCGACAGATACAATATCGATCCACATTTTTATCGACACAAAAATATCGACACTAATATCGATACCCTATACTTAATTAAAAAAAGACACTATTATCGACCACAAATATCGTCATACATAATTATCGATTACAGTATTATCGAACACATAAATATCGTTATTCAAAATATCGAACAACCTTTAAAAATATACATGTCCAAAATATCGATCACAATAATATAGACAGCAATATTATCGATTTGGTTCAAATATCGACAACTTAAAAACAGATAAAACAAACAAAATTAAACACCATAATTATTTTTAATAAATAAACATACACTTCATATAAAATACATTAAATATCATAAATTTATAAAATAGTAAAACATATTTTAAAACATTAAATCATAAATACACTATTAATAACCATTTCAATATTATATTTACATTATATACACTCATTATTTAACATCACATATAATATAATACACAAATAATTCAACCTGTGGGGGAAAAAAAGAAGTAAGTAACTCTTAATTAGCGTTTCCCATATATGGAGTAAACTACCAAAACAATTAAAACAATAAATAACAACCAATCAAAAACACACAATATTAAAATAAACCAATAAAATTAACCAAACAATTAATTAAACACTAGGGGGTCGATTCCGATCTCAGCCAGTAGGGCACCTAACAGTATTCGTCCGGAAAAAAACCCAGCCGAATGCGTGTTTCTAGACCGATTCGTTCACCCGTCCGGACGAACAAGTACGATGCGTATAACAACCCATTTCCCGAGCGAGCCGTACTCATCCAATCCAGCTCCTGTTCCCCGCCCGAGCCGGATCCGTAAACGCCGAATCGAGTCGCACGGAACCAAATACACAGCACCTTCTGGCCGGACTAGTACGATGCGCGCTCCGTACGCGCCGAACCAGTCGCTACGTCCGGCACGTTTCAGCATCCGGGAGAGCCGCACATAAGCTCCGTTTCGCGCCACAAGACGATCCACGGCTACGAGACGAACAAGCCAGCGACGAGTACGAGTCGAAGACACGAGAAACCCGAACGAGACGACCCAACCATGAATCCCATCGCGCAGGTCCTACCTATACTCTACATCTATTACTGGTACGGACGCGTACGGCGCAGATGGTAAGTCAAACACCAACAATACAAACAAACTACACGTACCCAAAATATGTCACACACACATAGGGATGCACACATGACGTACACTAGCAACAGCACAACCATAGGGGTGGTATGGGCATCACCAATGCCATACACACCCATAGGGGGATGGATGCCTACCACTACCACCACCCCTACTCAAGGGGGGCTGGATGCCTGCCACTACCACCACCCCTACTCAGGGGGGGATGGATGCCTACCACTACCACCACCCCTACCCAGGGGGGGCTGGATGCCTACCACTACCACCACCCCTACTCATGGGGGCCTGGATGCCTGTCACTACTACCATCCCCACCCATAGGGGGATGGATGCCTACCACCACCCCTACTCAGGGGGGGCTGGATGCCTACCACTACCACCACCCCTACTCAGGTGGGGCTGGATGCCTACCACTACCACCACCCCTACTCATGGGGGCCTGGATGCCTGTCACTACTACCATCCCCACCCATAGGGGGATGGATGCCTACCACTACCACCACTCCTACTCAGGGGGGTCTGGATGCCTGCCACTACCACCACCCCTACTCATGGGGGCCTGGATGCCTGCCACTACCACCACCCCTACTCAGCGGGGGCTGGATGCCTGCCACTACCACCACCCCTACGCAGGGGGGGCTGGATGCCTACCACTACCACCACCCCTACTCAGGGGGGGCTGGATGCCTATCACTACCACCACCCCTACTCATGGGGGCCTGGATGCCTGTCACTACTACCATCCCCACCCATAGGGGGCTGGATGCCTACCACTACCACCACCCCTACTCATGGGGGCCTGGATGCCTATCACTACTACCATCCCCACCCATAGGGGGATGGATGCCTACCACTACCACCACCCCTACTCATGGGGGCCTGGATGCCTGCCACAACCACCACCCCTACTGAGGGGGGGTGGATGCCTACCACTACCACCACCCCATCTCAGGGGGGATGGATGCCTGCCACTACCACCACCCCTACTCAAGGGGGGCTGGATGCCTGCCACTACCACCACCCCTACTCATGGGGGCCTGGATGCCTGTCACTACTACCATCCCCACCCATAGGGGGCTGGATGCCTACCACTACCACCACCCCTACTAATGGGGATCTGGATGCCTATCACTACTACCATCCCCACCCATAGGGGGATGGATGCCTACCACTACCACCACCCCTACTCAGGGGGGGCTGGATGCCTGCCACTACCACCACCCCTACTGAAGGGGGGATGGATGCCTACCACTACCACCACCCCTACTCAGGGGGGCCTGGATGCCTGCCACAACCACCACCCCTACTGAGGGGGGGATGGATGCCTACCACTACCACCACCCCTACTCAGGGGGGGATGGATGCCTGCCACTACCACCACCCCTACTCAAGGGGGGCTGGATGCCTGCCACTACCACCACCCCTACTCATGGGGGCCTGGATGCCTGTCACTACTACCATCCCCACCCATAGGGGGCTGGAAGCCTACCACTACCACCACCCCTACTAATGGGGGTCTGGATGCCTATCACTACTACCATCCCCACCCATAGGGGGATGGATGCCTACCACTACCACCACCCCTACTCAGGGGGGGCTGGATGCCTGCCACTACCACCACCCCTACTGAAGGGGGATGGATGCCTACCACTACCACCACCCCTACTCAGGGGGGCTGGATGCCTGCCACTACCACCACCCCTACTCAGGGGGGGCTGGATGCCTACCACTACCACCACCCCTACTCAGGGGGGGCTGGATGCCTGCCACTACCACCACCCCTACTCATGGGGGGCTGGATGCCTACCACTACCACCACCCCTACTCATGGGGGGCTGGATGCCTACCACTACCACCACCCCTACTCAGGGGGGGCTGGATGCCTGCCACTACCACCACCCCTACTCATGGGGGCCTGGATGCCTGCCACTACCACCACCCCTACTCAGGGGGGGCTGGATGGCTGCCACTACCACCACCCCTACTCATAGGACGGGTAATGCATGACACAACCAGCATACTCCCACATAAGGAATGACAGAAATTTACATCCCCCCCAACACCATGACAAGTGTGTGTAGTCTGTGTCAAATGCCTACAACACTGAACATGACATTGAACATACAATGTGACCCACTATCACATGTGTCACACATAAATGTGTGTGGCCTCCACAATGCACGCAGACCATGACCACTGTGGCCATGGGGTCGAACACCCCATCATCACAGTGACCAAAAGGTAAGTGTGGTGTCCATAGCTGATGCACCTCTTGAACAGTGTGGCCATGGGGCCTAAAGCCCCATCCCCACAGTGACCAAAAGGTAAGTGTGGGGTCCATAGCTGATGCACCTCTTCAACAGTGTGGCCATGGGGCCTAAAGCCCCATCACCACAGTGACCAAAAGGTAAGTGTGGGGTCCATAGCTGATGCACCTTTTGAACAGTGTGGCAATGGGGCCAAAAGCCTATACTCTACATCTATTACCGGTACGGACGCGTACGGCGCAGATGGTAAGTCAAACACCAACAATACAAACAAACTACACGTACCCAAAATATGTCACACACACATAGGGATGCACAAATGACGTACACTAGCAACAGCACAACCATAGGGGTGGTATGGGCATCACCAATGCCATACACACCCATAGGGGGATGGATGCCTACCACTACCACCACCCCTACTCAAGGGGGGCTGGATGCCTGCCACTACCACCACCCCTACTCAGGGGGGGATGGATGCCTACCACTACCACCACCCCTACCCAGGGGGGGCTGGATGCCTACCACTACCACCACCCCTACTCATGGGGGCCTGGATGCCTGTCACTACTACCATCCCCACCCATAGGGGGATGGATGCCTACCACCACCCCTACTCAGGGGGGGCTGGATGCCTGCCACTACCACCACCCCTACTCAGGGGGGGCTGGATGCCTACCACTACCACCACCCCTACTCATGGGGGCCTGGATGCCTGTCACTACTACCATCCCCACCCATAGGGGGATGGATGCCTACCACTACCACCACCCCTACTCAGGGGGGGCTGGATGCCTACCACTACCACCACCCCTACTCAGGGGGGGCTGGATGCCTGCCACTACCACCACCCCTACTCATGGGGGCCTGGATGCCTGCCACTACCACCACCCCTACTCAGGGGGGGCTGGATGCCTGCCACTACCACCACCCCTACTCATAGGACGGGTAATGCATGACACAACCAGCATACTCCCACATAAGGAATGACAGAAAATTACATCCCCCCCAACACCATGACAAGCGTGTGTAGTCTGTGTCAAATGCCTACAACACTGAACATGACATTGAACATACAATGTGACCCACTATCACATGTGTCACACATAAATGTGTGTGGCCTCCACAATGCAATCAGACCATGACCACTGTGGCCATGGGGTCGAACACCCCATCATCACAGTGACCAAAAGGTAAGTGTGGTGTCCATAGCTGATGCACCTCTTGAACAGTGTGGCCATGGGGCCTAAAGCCCCATCCCCACAGTGACCAAAAGGTAAGTGTGGGGTCCATAGCTGATGCACCTCTTGAACAGTGTGGCCATGGGGCCTAAAGCCCCATCACCACAGTGACCAAAAGATAAGTGTGGGGTCCATAGCTGATGCACCTTTTGAACAGTGTGGCAATGGGGCCAAAAGCCTTGAGACCCTCGCGGGTATGTAGTGCGCTTTATAAGTGACATGATTGATTGATTGATTGAAAGCACCATCACCACGGTGATCATAAGGTAAGTGTAGTCATGGTAAAAGCTGCGAAAGCCAAACTGTATGGATGAAACCTGGTCACACAACAACAAACACATCAGTGGCATAGTAGTGCTTGTGTCCCATAGCAACATAGATTGGGCGGGGCAAACAGTGCAGTGTCACAGAAACATCGTTTTGGCCATGTGCATACAAACATCACCCATGGGGGACCACATTGTCAATATTCACAAATAACACAATGACAGAAGTGACCATCATAATGCTGAGCCACATATCTGCACCAATGGACACACAAATGTAGATATCCTGTGGAGACTGTCGATGTCAGGTGAACAAATACCATACCATGGCATCAATGGGACATACAAACCATGATCATTGTGCTGACTGATGACCTAGAAGTCCCAGGGACAGCTGGGGAAAGCCACCAAACAACATACAGACAATGGCACACTACAGAAATGCCAATGCAGTGGTGCAAATGCACAAACACAAACAGGCAGACTCACACTGCATTTCAAACACAACAGGTGATGGGGGGGGTTGTGCCAGTGTCCCCAGGCAACCACACAACACATGAGGAGGCCTGAACTCCAATCACACAGATGTGTATACAGTGCCATACAAAAGTTACTCATGGATCGGATACGCCTATGTGGGCAATCAGGCATCGTCAGCTGAGAGGGAGGCCAAATTACACATGTCACACAAGCTTGTAGGAACAGCAACTAACACAGCAAGAGACAGACACACCACAGCACTACCCCCAGGGACCCCACATTGTGCTGACACTAGCCTGCATGACAATCCCACTGTGATGACAAAGGTAGATGTCGTTCACACTGTGAACCACAGCCATGTGTCCTGAGCAACAAACTACCATCACACCTACACAAGCTCCAATCAATCAGCATGGCCTGCCAGCCAAGGCCAATATGGAGGTAGGGGTCTAGCCGTGCAACAACTCACATTTGCACACTCAACACCACACACCCTGATCTCCACCAATGTGCAGCAGTGAAGCTCACATGGACTGGTGACAGTGCACATGCACCCATGACAATCCCAGGGGTGGTGGGGGAACTAAGGTGCAGATACCCATCACACATGGCCAGTCAATAAGACTCGTCAATGTCTGACACACAGCAGAGTACGCCGTACATGGGCATGATGTGAAATCCACCACAATCAATGGGATCCTGGCCATAGTCACACACCTACGAAGAAGCCAAGGTGACACACAAAGAACACACGTACACAACTTCCAACATTGCAGCTCTGACCCTGAGGAGTGGCAGCAGTCACACACACACCGTGTCACAATCACTGAAAGCTACCACAAACTGAAATTCACATGACTTGTGTAAACAACAAGTGCCAAGGGGAATCTTGAATGTGTCCCATCACCGTTTGCCCACATCCCCAGCCCTGACAACAAAGACAACCTGGGATGACAACCTCATGAACATTAGTTTGCCATGCAACCACATCACAGAGAAACCAGGTCCAAGATGCTGGATGAACACAGACCAACTCTGCAAGCAACACAAACAGGAACATCCCTAGGGACACAGCCTGTGTAGGAAAAGGGAAGGGAACATGCACAGACATGCTTACACAACACACAACACGGGCACACGCAATGTCACGGGATTACACACTGCCATGAGGGCACTCCACTCCTGTGGAAGGTCCGCTGTGCCAAACCTTGTCTGTGCACGACTCAAACATGTCAGCAGGACACTCCGTCAGTGAGTCAACAACTACAACACACAGAAGGCTCTGCTCACATCAGCCTGGGTACGGGAGTGTCACGTCAGTCATCTGCATACACCCAAAACACGTGTCAAGCCAGTTGCACTGTATACACAGATGAGTCCTTCAACATTGATGTGCAAAACTGCATGTCCAGTGGAGATGGGCACACAGTCAGGGAAATCGGAACATTGAACAGTGGTAAGCCCACCAGATGTGCATCAGTGTAAGACAAAGATGTTCCTTTACAAATGCAAAACGTACATCCCTGTGTCAAATGCTGAACATTACACCCTCAGACTGCAGCAAAGGATGCCATAGATCCAGAGTAGAACAGGACACATATCCCATGGACCACATGGAGTCCATCACAGCAACACTTCATTTTCCTGATCTGAACACTATAACAACTGCAAATGCAGGATGCTACTCGTCTACATCATGTACATCAAAAGAAACACCTCAATTAAACAAAAAGAGGCTTTATTCAGCTAATGTAAAATTAAAAGTTGACGTCCAAAAGAAACTAAGGCCAATGGCCAGTCCAAAATCCATGTCCCAACAGGGTGACAAGTGACAACTGGTCACCCATTGCTTGCCTGCACTGGTACGGACAGGGGACATCCCCCTTGGAGGGGCATACAAGGGGCAGGCCAGGCACCGCAGGGACAGGATCAGGGGATGGCAGAGTGAGGCAGTGAAGGGGTGGTGGGTGCAGGAGTGTCACCGGCAACTGCAGTGGAGGTGTCTGACTCAGGGGGGCCAGCACCACCGTGCTACACAAGTCAGTTGGTGTGGGTGCTGCAACCACTGCAGTGGGCTGGTCTGATGTAGTGGACTGGGTCCCCACTGCAGTGCCCAAGTCAGACGGGGTGGTTGTGGACTCCACTGCAGTGCATAACTCCAAGGGAGTGGAAGGGTGGGCAGATGAGGTGGGCAGGACAGAGGGGGGACACGGTCCCCACACCAGTGGCACTAACAGGCAGAGCGTCTGGGTTGGGTGTGGAAGAGCAAGTGGCAGGGGGGAGGGCCTAAGCAGTCTGGGGATGCAGTATCGGTGTGTGGGGGAACCTGGGGCAGGGTGTGGTGGGGGAACCTGTGGAGTGGTGGCCTGGGGGATGGAGGAGAGAGACTGGGTGGTGGAGCTGTGTGGTGGTGGTGGTGGTGGGGTCTTGCTCTTCCTGGTCCGGGGGGACTTCCTAATGGGGTCCTGTGTCTGCCTGCACCTGGGGGAGGGTGTCCGGGGGCGAGGGGCACTCCCCTCTGTGTGGGTGGACTTCCTCTTCCCCCAGTATGCTGGATCACCAGGATTGGAGGGGAAGAGGCCGAGGTCACACAGGAAGAGCTGCTGTGTAGGTGGGGTAGCAGGTGAGGCAAGGGAAGGGGTCTTGGAGGGAGAGGATTTGGAGGACTGCGGAGTGACTGTGGATGCCTGTGTGTGTGTTCCCCATCCCCTGTGTCTGTGGTATCAGTCCCCTGAGGATGCTTGTGTGCACGTCTTGCCTTTCTCTTGGGTGTGTCTGTGCTGCTCGTGTCTGTGTGTTTGGGTGATTGTGCAGGTGTGCATGTGCTTTGGACAGGTAGGGTGGCAGGAAGTGTGGATGGGGCAGAGGTGGGAGGGGTGAGGGACTGTTGGAGGAGGGACACTGCTGCCATCAGGGAGGAGTCCATGGACCTATTGCTCCTCTGTAGGGCAGACATACCCATCGAGATGCCCTCCATGAACGACACCAGCTGTGTCAACAGAGTGTTGTGTGCATGGAGGACAGTCAGCATTGCTGTCTGCCCTACATGGAGCTGCCGAAGGAGGTACACAGACTCCTCACTCAGGGCAGCAGGGGACACAGGGGGTGGGGTGCCTGGCATGAAGGAGACACGCTCCACGGACCTCAGGAATGGGAGCCAATGGGAGGGCGGTGGTGGTGGTGGTGGTGGTGGCGGGGCCAGACAGACTAATTTAATTTAATTTAATTTGAAGCTTATAGAGCGCACAGCTACCTCCAACGGAGGTGTCCCGGCGCTAGCGGATATAAAAATAAAAGCAAGTTGCCACAGGCTACAGAAGCTTAGGGAAGGTCAAAAAGCCAGGTTTTTCGAGATTTACGAAAGACAGATTCCGAATTAGCCTTCCTAAGATGTTCCGGTAAGGAATTCCACAGCCGAGTGGTTCTGACTGTGAACGACCGGCCACCAAGCCTCGCTTTTACAAAGCGGGGAGTTACTAGTAGGCCTTGATGATTGGATCTCAAGTTTCTTGTCTGGAGATATTTGCGGAGTCTTTTCTGAGGTATTGTGGGCCCGTTTCTCTTGTTGCTCTGTAAGCTAGAGTCAAAGCCTTGAATTCTATCCTCCTCTTTACTGGGAGCCAATGTAGGCTCCTCAGATGGGGGAAATATGGTGTCGTATCGGGATATTTCTAATGAGCCTAGCGGCTGCATTCTGTATAGTCTGCAACTTCCTGATCAGGTAATCTGGCTGACCCAAGTACAGACTATTTGCATAGTCTAGCTGTGAGGTAATAAGTGCATGGACCACTGTTTTTCTACATTCCATGGGCAGCAGGTGGAGAAATCTTCGTATGGACTTCATTTTCCAGAAACATGAGGATGAGACCTGATTTACCTGAGTCTTGCATGAAAGGGTAGAATCAAACTTAAAACCCAAATTTCTAGCAGAGGACACCGGCTGAGGGGGAGGGTTGAGCTCAGATGGCCACCATAAATCCGATGGTGGTGGGGATGACTGGTTAAAAAATAGAACCTCAGTTTTATCCGAGTTAAGTCTTAAACAGTTATCAGTCATCCAGGCTGAGATGTTAATCAGGCATTGTTTAAAATTAGTGAAAGCTGCCTCGGTGTGTTCCCTGAAGGAGAACACCAGCTGAGTGTCATCAGCGTATGAGATGACACTTACACCATGCTGTTCAATCAGTGAGGCTAGAGGGGCGAGATAAATGTTAAATAGGGCAGGGCTCAAGGCCGAGCCCTGGGGAACTCCACAAACTATAGGGCGTGGAGACGAGATAAAAGGGTGCAGCAGAATTTTCTGGGATCGATCCCCTAAGAAGGAACTAAACCAAGACAATGTGGTCCCTGAGACTCCCAGTTGTCTTAATCTCTCCAAAAGGATCTTGTGTGACACAGTGTCAAATGCTGCCGACAAATCTAACAGCACAAGCATTGCACAGTGCCCAATATCCAAGGTCTCCCGGACAGTTTCAGCTACTTCTAGCAGTGCTGTCTCGGTGCTATATCCTGACCTGAATCCCGATTGTGAATCGTGGAGAAATTTGTTGGTTTCCAGGAGTTCGGAGAGCTGTATCTGCACTACCTTCTCCAAGATTTTTGCAGGTGCCGGTAAGAGGGAGATGGGCCTAAAATTTTTCAGATCCGCTGGGTCTGCATCCTCTTTTAAGAATGGGTTGAACGAGTGCAGTTTTCCAGGCAGAAGGGTAAATGCCTGTTTCCAGGGAAGAGTTCCAAATCTCATTTAGATTGGGGTTAAGTAGTGGGGCCAAGAGTTTAAAATATCTTGCTGGACAAGGGTCTAATGGAGATCCTGATTTTGTTTTTTCCAACAAAGTCAAAGAGACTTCGGGACTTAAGGGTCTAAAATTTGACCAGGTATTAGAAGGGCAAACACGGGACAGAGGTGCAATAGATAGTCCCCTAGGGGAAAATGATGAATAGATAGTTTGAATTTTCTCATGAAAAAACGCTGAAAGGTCTTCACATAATGTAGCAGAGGGTACTATATCACTTTGCATCGAATCTGGTTTAGTAAAATCTTTAACAATCTTAAAGATTGCTTTGGCAGAGTGATTTGAATATTTAATTTGTTTGGCAGTGTAGTCCCTTATAGCTTTACACTTTTGTCTATGAAAGTTTTTTAATGCTGATCTATAGAGTTTTTTTGTCTCTAAATTGTAGGTTTTTCGCCAAATCCGCTCAAGTTTCTTGCAGAGACTTTTCCCTAGACGGAGTTCAGGTGTAAACCAAGGAGCCGTATGCTTATTTCTAGTCAGTTTCCTAGTTTTTATGGGAGCTATGAGGTCAAGGGATGATGTGACCCAATGGTTGAAGATAGCAGCATCACTGTTAGGATCACCAGACAGTGGTATGGGGGTGTTTAATAGTACAGGTTTTATAGCTTCAGATGTAACTTGCCTCCAATTCCTCCTGTCCTCATAGACCGTTTTTGTACGACTAGTATATTTGGTCATAGCCAGTTGGAATGGTACAAGACTATGGTCTGACCAGGCAAGGGGAAGAGGGTCTCCGGTTGTTAAAGTTGAAATGTTGGTGAAAATAAGGTCCAACATGTGGCCAGCTACATGTGTAGGCAAGGAGTCCTTTTGAATGAGATTATGCCCTTTTAGTGTATCTGTAAGCTGAGAGGCCAAGGGGCAATGCTCATTATCCATATGTACATTAAAGTCACCAAGGACTATAAAGTTCACATATTTCAGTGAGAGATCTGCAATAACGTCATATAGCTTCAGAAGTTCAGCAGGTTTGGAGTCCGGGGGCGATATACTAGTATTCCCGCAATGGAACAAGTAGGGGAGATTTTAATACTGAATGACATAGCTTCTAAGAGACCTGTTAAATCAGATTCTTTTGATATGAGCAATCTCCCAGGTTATGGCTCCCTATAATCAGCATGCCAGTCCACCCCGCCAGTCTATTACCAGCTCTATTAACCATCCTAATTTTGTAGCCAGCAGGAATGGCAAACATAATATCAGGGTTGGAACTATTACGTAACCAGGTTTCTGTGAGGAATACAAGGTCCCAATCATTAGTTTCCAACGTTAGCCAGAATGTCATCTGCCTGTTTGGGGAGGGACCTACAATTAAGTGTAAACAAGCGTTGACATTTGGTGCTGAATTTTGAGTATTATTCTGATGGCATTCTGAGGAAGGTCTAGCCATGTCCAATCTACTGCACTTTGTCCCTAAACACTCTTTATTGAACTCAGGAGGAGAGGGTGTTGCTGAACTTGAAGAGAGTGTTGCTGCATTTCAGGCATCATGAGTGGACCAGGCACCTACTAAGGCAAGAGATGTGCATCTGAAGAAAGAGGGACCTGATGACCGAGAGGATGGGAGTTCTACTTTCCACAAGGAAAGCAGGTTTGGTGGTCAGTCTGGAACTTGGGAGGTTATGCCGGGGGTAGGAAGGTAATGAAATCTGTGGGTGTGGGACATGGAGATATAAGTGACAAACACAGTTTTGTTCACACTGATACTGAGACAAGTCATAAGAAAGACGGTGCAGATATTGTGGTGGATACGGGGGTAAATGACAAGTCTTCAACGATTCCTTCTTAAATGGCCCAGGAAAAAGAAAGTCATGAGGGGAAAGAAAGTAAAAAGGAGTCTGAAGAAAATGGAGTGTTGGATAAAGATAAGAAGTTACCTTATTTGGGTTTATCTATGCCTTTGGGGGCTCATTTATTGCATAAAACAAAAGACAACATTTGTACAGGAGAGTTCAAGCAAAGGAGGGCTCCAAAGAAGAGGAAATGGGAACTGGCTAGGTTTCCTAGAGTGCCCATTACTATTGACAATTGGACATCAGCATTTTTAATTTTTGCCCGTGTTTACTGGGGCAGTGGCTTTTGTTTAAATACATGGACATTGTACGTAAAGCATAAATGGATTTTGGGAGTCGAAGCCTGGTATAGTTATGACGACGAATTCAGGGCCAGGGTGAGCATAAAGCGTGACAAAATTGGGGTGTGGTGGACTCTGAGCTGTGGTTGCAGTGAATGTCCCTGACTTGCCTGGCACCGGCAACACATACTGCTAGTGGTTACCACTGCATTATCGGCCCTTTCTTGGGCACTCCATATGAGGTTGGGTGGTGTGCTTGGGGAGGGTCAGCCTAGCCTGCCTGAGGAGCATGCTGGGGTTTCAGCAGGGAAGCCTGTTACCGTCAATTGTGCATGTATAGTGTGAGAAGTTGGCCTGGCATATGCTGTTCACTAATTAAAGTGGACACCTTGCACCAGAACAATTCGACTCTTATGGTAGATAGGTTTAAGACAACCTTTATAGAAAGCTATCCTAGTGGTAGCTGTGGAGAGCAGCCTTCAGGCTAAGTCTTGAAGGAATGTAAAGCAGCTTGTTTTACCACACAATCTCTTGAATCACCAAATGAAAAGACACCACACAGGTATATATATAAAATATATATGTATTTATTAATAAACAACTCTCTACTAATCTCTTTATGAGATTAGAAGTCAGGAACATATGTACAAGTCAAATGTTATCAAAATAAGTTTAGCACAATCGAATATCACAATCTTAGTTTGCTAGACCTAGGTCTAGGGCATCTAGAATCGAGGGACCCCCAAGAACCACCCCAGGTAGTTGTAGGAGACCCACAGGGGACGGACGCGGTGACCTGGCACCGGTGCGAGTCCTGTGCGAGTCTATGCGCTCAGACGCGATTGAGATTTCAATGTTAAAGGTCCTTTGCGTGTTCGAGGCGAACACACCGATCGGTCCTTGTACGAGTCGAAGGACGCGGTCACAGATAGAGTTGCAAGGGAGATGGACGCGCTGTGTCTAACACAGACGCGAACCTTGTGCGAGTCAGTGCAATGGAGATCTCAGAGTTACAGGCCCTTTGTGTGTTCGAGGCGAACACCGATCGGACTCAGTACGAGTCGAAGGATACAGTTTTAGATAGTGTTACAAAGGAGATGGACGCGGTGTGTCTAACACAGACGCGAACCCTGTACGAGTCAGCGCAATTGTCGCACTTAGAAAGTTAGAGTTTTAGGACACTTCTAGGGAAGCTACAAGCAAGTCACTTACAGGGTAAGTAGTTCTAGGGCCCACACCCACAGGAGCACCATAGTGCTGAAGTTACCTCACCCAGGGGAGCCGGGTGAATAGGTGTTCTTTGGTGTTGGGTCGCAGCGTCGTTTTCAATGGGAGCCAGTGAAGACTTGCTGCTTGCGGCGACAGGAGAAGTGTCCGGAGGAATCCAAGCCTGGATTCGGAAGATGGAAGACCTGAAAGCAGAGGGGACAGTGTTCAAAGTCACTTGGCAGTGACTCGGGGCAAGGAAGATGGATGCCCACCGTCGTCGCAAGATTCAGGTCGTTTGCAGTTGCCTTGACTCTTCAGCCACGAGGTCCAGGAGGCGTCGACGATGACCAGGAGCTGGATTCGGCATGTCCCACAATGTTTGCAGCTTACTGCGGTATCGGCGACTCGATCGGAGCCAACAAGCCTTGGTAACAGCAAGTCTCGGGGAAAGTTTGAAGAGGCAATGGCGCAAACCAGCAAGGTCTGTGGGACTCACCCAGCAAAGGTAAGTCAGGGAAGGCCTGGAGCAACCAGGGGAGTCCTTTGGTTTCTTTAGTAAGTCTTCTGGGGACCCACAAGCCAGCTGGCAAGGGATCGTGAAGACGCCTCGGGAGGATTCGCTCACAGGGGCCCACGGTCACTCGGGACGTGGTAGGCCTCTGATCTTCTAAGGGATTCCTGCTGGAGGCTAGGAACACACGTGGTCCAAAGCACAAGTTCGTAGAATGTTGTGAAGGGGTTGCACTTGACAATAGTGCACGGTACCCATGGGTCACGGTTCCTCATTACTCTTGGGGTCCACTGGCCTCAGCTTCACTGGGGACTCACGATGTCCTTTGAGAAGTCAGGAAATCCACTTCTTGGGCTGCAGGGACTTCGGACTCCAGCGGGAGCGGCGTAGTTTGCGATCATCATTTGTAGTTTTTTGTGCCTGCCAAGCAGGGGAGTCACTCCTTGACTCCAAGGGAGATTCTTCAGTCTTCCAAAGGTTGTGGAATGTCGAAGGTCCGGGATTCGTCTTCAGAGCATCATCCAGGGAAATCTAGGGTGCTATGCACAGGTTCCCCTCTTATACTAAAAGAAAGGGAGGGACTAGCTCTATGACCCTACCTATGGGAGGGTCAGGGAGTGGGTGGCTACACCCACTTCCCTTTGTCCAGTTTCGCGCCAGAGCAGGGGCAGGTAGCCCCTGAGCCGGTTTGAACTGGCATATGCACAGAGGAGCCTTCTGCTCCCCCAGTGCAGGACTTCAAAGCACTCTAAGAGTGCAGCCACCCAGCCCCAATACACTAAACCCTGTCTGGGAGGTGGTCACACCCCTTGGGACAGGATATCTATTGTTGGGCTTCCTCCACTGCGAGTGTTGGTCATCAGCAGGAGGGCAGCCCAGTGTCTGTGACTGGTGGCATCCATTTTGTGATGCCAGGGCTCTGCAGGATTCTACCGCGTTTCCACAGTAGGTACATGTCTATCCCTCTAGAAAGGTGGAATGCTACCCCCGCCACCAGGGCTGGCGGGGGGTAGTATTCCAAGATGTTTGACACCAAACACGACATGTTTCGATGCAGCCATTCCAAAGTTAGCATTTTACCGCGAGGATATAATGCACTTAAAAGTATATGGTTTAACCGCATCCACAAACAGCACCAGAGAATGGACTCTGAGGGCTGCAGAGGGGCCCTGCTCAGGCAGAGGCACCCCCTCACATAGAAGCCAAGCACCCTGCCCTCAGGATTGATAGGGCCTGCCTTAGGGGTGACTGATAGGTTTATATGTGTGTGTAGGAGAGATATAGGGGACCTATATCTCAGTGAGGGGTGCTAGCACTTCCTCACCCAGGCTGCAGTAGCAGGCCTGTGGTGTCAGATTTAGTCTGCTTCCCAGGGGTGGCATAATACATGCTGCAGCCCCTGGTAGGCCTGTGGAGTACCTATGCCCTTGGTACCTAAGGTACCATATACTAGGGACTCATAAGGTACCACAGTATCCAATCACTAGTGCACCTAGAGTGCACTCCAAATCGTTTAGAGAGAACAGAGAGGCTGGGGCCCTGATTAGCAGGGTCCCAGCCAGACTATAGCCAGAAACCAGTGTAAACATCAGAAAAAAGTGGGGGCAACATAAGAGGCAGATCCTACTCTCCTACACACCCCCCCAAACGCAGGGACACTAAACTAACCTTGACCAGTTGAGTCTTCGTGTTCAAAGTGGAAATACCTTGAGAGTCCATCTGCATTGGCATGTTGGGTCCCAGGTCTATGTTCCACTGTATAGTCCATCCCCTGTAGGGAAATGGACCACCTCAAAAGTTTTGGGTTTTCTCCTTTCATTTGTTTAAGCCATAGGAGGGGCTTGTGGTCGGTCTGAACTATGAAGTGAGTGCCAAACAAGTATGGCCTCAGCTTCTTCAGGGCCCATACCACAACAAAGGCCTCCCTCTCTATAGCTGACCAACGTTTCTCTCTAGGGGTCAGCCTTCTGCTAATAAAAGCTACTGGCTGGTCTTGACCTTCATCATTCAGTTGAGACAGTACAGCTCCCACACCCAGCTCAGAAGCATCTGTTTCGACAATGAACTTTTTGGTGTAGTCTGGACTCTGTAAGATGGGGGCAGTGCACATGGCCTGCTTTAGGTCTTCAAATGCCTTTTGACAGCTAGCTGTCCACTGAACCTTTTTGGCATTTTCTTTGAGGTCAGATCATTCAAGGGGGTCACTATAGATCCATATCCCTTGACAAACCTCCTATAGTACCCAGTCAGGCCTAAGAAGTCTCTCACCTGTGTCTGGGTGGTTGGAGCAACCCATTCCATTATGGTTTGGATTTTGCTCTGTAAAGGCTGAACCTGGCCTCCACCTACAAGGTGGCCCAGGTATACAACCTGACTTTGCCCTATCTGGCACTTAGTGGCCTTGATAGTGAGGCCTGCTTTCTGCAGAGCCTCCAAAACATTCCTGAGGTGGACCAGGTGATCCTGCCAGGAGGAACTAAAGACAGCAATATCATCTAGATAAGCTGAGCAATAAGTTTCCATCCCTGTCAGAACTTTATTCACCAACCTCTGAAAAGTGGCAGGTGCATTTTTCAATCCAAAGGGCATCACCACGAAGTGGTAGTGCCCACCAGGGGTCGAAAATGCTGTTTTGGCTTTTGCATCATCAGCTAACCTGATCTGCCAGTAGCCAGCTGTCAGGTCAAACGTGCTTAGATACTTGGCTGAGGCCAAAGTATCAATCAGCTCATCTGCCCTTGGTATGGGATAGGCATCAGTCCTAGTGACTGCATTGAGGCCTCTGTAGTCTACACAAAACCTCATTTCTTTCTTACCACCCTGGGTATGAGGCTTGGGTACCAGGAGTACTGGGCTAGCCCAAGGGCTATCTGAAGGCTCAATTACACCTAGCTCCAACATTTTCTGGACTTCAGTCCTGATACAGTCCCTGACATGGTCAGGTTGACTGTAGATTTTATTCTTGACAGGCAGACTGTCTCCAGTGTCCACCTCGTGGGTGCACCAGGAAGTCTGACTAGGGGTCAGGCTAAACATATGTCTATACTGTTGCAGAACTTGTCTGCACTCAGTTTGCTGATGGTCAGTGAGGCTGCTTGCCAAAGCAACACCATCTACTGACCCATCATCAGGGTTCTGAGAGAGCAGGTCAGGGAGAGGGTCACTCTCCTCCTCCTGGTCCTCATCAGTTGCCATGAGCAAGCCCATGTCAGCCCTGTCAACATATGGCTTTAATCTGTTGACATGGAGCACCCTCAGGGGGCTCCTGGGAGTTCCAAGATTCACCAGGTAGGTGACTTCTCCCTTCTGTTCAACTATTGTATGGGGGCCACTCCACTTGTCCTGGAGGGCTGCTGGGGCCACAGGCTCCAACACCCACACTTTCTGTCCTGGCTGGTATACAGTCAGTACAGCCTTTTGGTCATGCCAAGCTTTTTGTAATTCTTGGCTGGCCTCCAGGTTTTTGGTTGCCTTTTTCATGTACTCTGCCATCCGGGAGCGGAGACCAAGTACATAGTCCATCACATCTTGTTTGGGGGGCTTGAGCGGTAACTCCCAGCCCTCTTTTACCAAACACAGTGGACCTCTCACAGGATGCCCAAACAGAAGCTCAAATGGGCTGTAGCCAACCCCCTTCTGTGGAACCTCTCTGTATGCAAACAACAGGCAAGGAAGAAGAAGGTCCCATTTCCGCCTAAGCTTCTCTGGGAGTCCTTTAATCATTCCTTTCAAGGTTTTGTTGAAGCGTTCAACTAAACCATTGCATTGTGGGTGATAGGGGTGGTGAACTTGTAAGTTACACCACACTCCTTCCACATTGCTTTCAGATATCCTGACATGAAGTTGGTACCTCTGTCAGAAATGACCTCCTTTGGGAAACCCACTCTGGAGAAGACTCCAATGAGGGCTCTTGCCACCACAGGGGCTGTGGTGGTCCTCAGGGAATTGCTTCTGGGTACCTGGTGGCATGATCCACTACCACCAGGATAAACCTGTGCCCAGATGCAGTTTGAGGGTCAAGGGGACCAACAATGTCAATCCCTACCCTTTCAAAGGGTACCCCCACCACCGGTAGTGGTATCAGGGGGCCTTTGTTGTGCCACCTGCCTTACCACTGGCTTGGCATGTGACACAGGAGCGACAAAACTCCTTTGTGTCCTCTGACATATGTGGCCAATGAAAATGTGGAACAAGCCTGTCCCAGGTCTTGTTTGGGCCCAAGTGTCCTGCTAAAGGGATGTCATGTGCTAGGGTCAAGAGGAACCCCTAAACTTCTGAGGTATTACCATCCTCCTGGTGGCTCCAGGGGCTGGGTCTCTACTCTCAGAATATAGGAGTCCCTCATCCCAATAAACTTTATGGGACCCACTAGCACTCCCAGCAGCCTCAGCAGCAGCCTGCTGTCTGAGGGGTTCAAGAGAGGGGCAGCACTGTTGCTCCTTACTCAGATCTTCCCTAGAAGGGCCCCCTGCCCCCAAGAACTCAACCTGATCAGGCTCAAGTCCCTCTGGGGCAGTTCCTTCTTCAGGATCTGCTTCACCTCCCTCTGGGGGTGAATCTGTGATCTGAGACAGAGGGGAAGGCACTGCCTTTACCCTACTGCTCCTCCTCTTGGGAAGCATCTGGTCCATTGTTCCAGGATCCAGAGCTGGTTCAGTGTTATGCATTCTTGCTTGTGACCTGGTCACAGCAAATACCTCTGCAGGGATGCCCAACATCTCAGCATGAGTCCATAACTCTACTTCAGACCAGGCTGAAGTCTCTAGATCATTGCCCAATAGACATTCGACAGGGAGGTCTGCACTGACTACAACCTTCTTGAGGCCAGTTACCCCTCCCCAGGAGAAATTCACAACTGCCAGACTATGGTTGGTCCTGACATTGCTTGCATTGGTCACCTGGTACATTTCGCCCAGGATGATCTGTCCAGGGTCCACAAGATCCTCTGCCACCATGGTGACACTAGCACCTGTGTCCCTAAATGCCAAAGCCTGTTTGCCATTTATTACAGGCTGCTGTTTGTATTTGCCCAGATTACTGGGGCTTACAAGGAAGGACATGTTAAGGTCTCCCTCACAAATCAGCATTGCCTGAGTGGGCACTCTGACTAGGTCAGAGTCCACTTCAGAACCCAGGGTCAACCCTACTACACCCTTATTCTGAGTACCACCTCCACCAGTAGCTGAACTAGGGGGAACAGTTGCCTTAGGGGCAGGAGTGGTGGTGGTTTGGTCTTTGGACTTGTTACAGTCAGAAGTCCAGTGCCCTTTCTGTTTACAGAATTTGCACCAGGGCTTCTTTGGCCTTTTCCCTTGTTGGATTGTGACTCCCCACCAGATGCAGATTTTTGGGGCCCTTGTGAAGACTTCTGGTCTTTTGACTTATCCCCACCTTTCTCAGAGCCCTTAGGATCTTGCTTCTTAGTGTCACCCCCTTGGTTCTGGGGTTTCTGCCTCACCCTGGTTCTGACCCATTTGTCTGCCTTCTTTCCCAATTCTTGGGGAGAGGTCAGATCCGAGTCCACCAGGTACTGATGCAACAACTGGTTCTGGCAATTATTAAGGATCTGTTCTCTCATCATCAGATTATACAATCCCTTGAAATCAGTAACCCTACTGCCAACCAGCCAACCCTCCAGAGCCTTGGTTGCACAATCAACAAAGTCAGTCCAGTCCTGAGTCTGTGCCTTCTGGGTGTCTCTGAACTTCAACCTGTACTGTTCAGTGGTTAAGCCAAACCCATCTATCACTGCACTCTTCAGGACTTCATAATCGTCAGCATCCTCTTCTCTAACAGTGAGGAGCTTGTCTCTACCTTTATCTGAAAAGGAGAGCCACAAGATTGCTGCCCACTGCTTTTGGGGGACCTGCTGTACTCTACAGGCCCTCTCCATAGCAGTTATCCACTTGTGGATATCATCCCCACTCTGGTAGGGAGGAACAACCTTGCTCAGGTTCCTATGGTCTGGAATAGATTCTCTGCCTCTAGGGACACTGTTGCTGCCACCAAGGGGTTCTAACCCTCTCTTCTAGAAGCTCTCTGGATCTCCAGGGCTTCTCTATCCAGTGCCAACTGCTTGGTTCTGAGGGCAACTCTTGCTTCCTCATACTGCAGCAGTTTGCACATTCTTTCAGAGGAGGTCTCTGTTATGGGAAAGTATGAGTTCCTCTGGTGGACAAATTCTCTGCCAGAGTGATAAGAGTGCTCAGATTCCCTGGAGGGGACCTATGCCTCTCCTCCACTCTGTCAGCTCTCTTAGGGAGAATTCCTCTGTCCTTTTCAGGCCCCTTGAGGCCTGGCCCTTCAATCACAGAGTCCTGGTCATTCTGATTTTCATCATCTGACCCACATACTGTAATTGACCCACCCACTGATTCAGACCCATTAGCTCCTAGAGCCAATCTAAGATCATCTGCTGTCAGCAGATCTATCAGGTGTAGGGTTGAGGGACTCTGTCCTAGCCTCAGGTGTCTTTCAACACACATGGCTCTCAAGTCAGAGAAAGCCATGTCCTTATACTGAGGCTGAGTGGATCCACTGGTTCCACCCTTTAAGGACATTCTAGTGTTGTGCAGTGTTGTACTACCTACACTAGTTTGTGGCCTACTGATACTAGCTTGAGCTGTGGAAAGGGTGTGCTATCCCTTGGCACACAGCTCTAAGTTCAGTAGAACTTATTGATACTAAGCTTGACTTTATATGTACCTTAAGTACCTATAGTGGTTTTCAGTTAGTAATTCAAATAGAGATTTTCTGGTAAAACAATAGCAAGCTGGAATCCCACACGCTGCCCACCAATGTGAGAAGTTGGCCTGATATATGCTGTTCACTAATTAAAGTGGACACCTTGCACCAGAACAATTCGACTCTTATGGTAGATAGGTTTAAGACAACCTTTATAGAAAGCTATCCTAGTGGTAGCTGTGGAGAGCAGCCTTCAGGCTAAGTCTTGAAGGAATGTAAAGCAGCTTGTTTTACCACACAATCTCTTGAATCACCAAATGAAAAGACACCACACAGGTGTATATATATCAAATATATATGTATTTATTAATAAACAACTCTCTACTAATCTCTTTATGAGATTAGAAGTCAGGAACATATGTACAAGTCAAATGTTATCAAAATAAGTTTAGCACAATCGAATATCACAATCTTAGTTTGCTAGACCTAGGTCTAGGGCATCTAGAATCGAGGGACCCCCAAGAACCACCCCAGGTAGTTGTAGGAGACCCACAGGGGACGGACGCGGTGACCTGGCACCGGTGCGAGTCCTGTGCGAGTCTATGCGCTCAGACGCGATTGAGATTTCAATGTTAAAGGTCCCTTGCGTGTTCGAGGCGAACACACCGATCGGTCCTTGTACGAGTCGAAGGACGCGGTCACAGATAGAGTTGCAAGGGAGATGGACGTGCTGTGTCTAACACAGACGCGAACCTGGTGCGAGTCAGTGCAGTGGAGATCTCAGAGTTACAGGCCCTTTGTGTGTTCGAGGCGAACACCGATCGGACTCAGTACGAGTCGAAGGATACAGTTTTAGATAGTGTTACAAAGGAGATGGACGCGGTGTGTCTAACACAGACGCGAACCCTGTACGAGTCAGCGCAATTGTCGCATTTAGAAAGTTAAAGTTTTAGGACACTTCTAGGGAAGCTACAAGCAAGTCACTTACAGGGTAAGTAGTTCTAGGGCCCACACCCACAGGAGCACCATAGTGCTGAAGTTACCTCACCCAAGGGAGCCGGGTGCATAGGTGTTCTTTGGTGTCGGGTCGCGGCGTCGTTTTCAATGGGAGCCAGTGAAGACTTGCTGCTTGCGGCGACAGGAGAAGTGTCCGGAGGAATCCAAGCCTGGATTTGGAAGATGTAAGACCTGAAAGCAGAGGGGACAGTGTTCAAAGTCACTTGGTAGTGACTCAGGGCAAGGAAGATGGATGCCCACCGTCGTCGCAAGATTCAGGTCGTTCGTGGTTGCCTTGACTCTTCAGCCACGAGATCTAAGAGGCATCGACGACAACCAGGAGCTGGATTCGGCGTGTACCACGATGTCTGCAGCTTACTGCGGTGTCAGCGACTCGATCGGAGTCAACATGCCTTGGTAACAGCAAGTCTTTGGGAAAGTGTGAAGAGGCAATGACGCAGACCAGCAAGGTCTGTGGGACTCACCCAGCAAGGGTAAGTCAGGGCAGGCCTAGAGCAACCGGGGAGCCCTTCGGTTTCTTTAGTAAGTCTTCTGGGGACCCACAAGCTGGCTGGCAAGGGATCGTGAAGACGCCTTGGGAGGATTAGCTCACAGGGGCCCACGGTCACTCAGGACGTGGTAAGCCTCTGATCTTCAGAGGGATTCCTGCTGGAGGCTAGGACCATACGTTGTCTAAAGCACAAGTTCGTGGAATGTTGTGAAGGGGTTGCACTTGACAATAGTGCACGGTATACAGGGGTCACGGTTCCTCATTACTCTTGGGGTCCACTGGCCTCAGCTTCGCTGGAGACTCACGATGGCCTTTGATAAGTCAGGAAATCCACTTCTTGGGCTGCAGGGACTTCGGACACCGGCGGGAGCAGTGTAGTTTGCGATTGTCGTTTGCAGTTTTTGGTGCCTGCCAAGCAGGGGAGTCACTCCTTGACTCCAAGGGAGATTCTTCAGTCTTCCAAAGGTAGGGGAATGTCGAAAGTCCAGGATTCGTCTTCAGAGCATCGTCCAGGGAAATCTAGGGTGCTATGCACAGGTTCCCCTCTTATACTAAAAGAAAGGGAGGGACTAGCTCTATGACCCTACCTATGGGAGGGTCAGGGGAGTGGGTGGCTACACCCACTTCCCTTTGTCCAGTTTCGCACCAGAGCAGGGGCAGGTAGCCCCTGAGCCGGTTTGAACTGGCATATGCACAGAGGAGCCTTCTGCTCCCCCAGTGCAGGACTTCAAAGCACTCTAAGAGTGCACCCACCCAGCCCCAATACACTAAACCCTGTCTGGAAGGTGGTCACACCCCTTGGGACAGGATATCTATTGTTGGGCTTCCTCCACTGCGAGTGTTGGTCATCAGCAGGAGGGCAGCCCAGTGTCTGTGACTGGTGGCATCCATTTTGTGATGCCAGGGCTCTGCAGGATTCTACCGCATTTCCACAGTAGGTACATGTCTATCCCTCTAGAAGGGTGGAATGCTACCCCCGCTGCCAGGACTGGCGGGGGGTAGTATTCCAAGATGTTTGACACCAAACACGACATGTTTCGATGCAGCCATTCCAAAGTTAGCATTTTACTGCGAGGATATAATGCACTTAAAAGTATATGGTTTAACCGCATCCACAAACAGCACCAGAGAATGGACTCTGAGGGCTGCAGAGGGGCCCTGCTCAGGCAGAGGCACCCCCTCACATAGAAGCCAAGCACCCTGCCCTCAGGATTGATAGGGCCTGCCTTAGGGGTGACTGATAGGTTTATAAGTGTGTGTAGGAGAGATATAGGGGACCTATATCTCAGTGAGGGGTGCTAGCAATTCCTCACCCAGCCTGCAGTAGCAGGCCTGTGGTGTCAGATTTAGTCTGCTTCCCAGGGGTGGCATAATACATGCTGCAGCCCCTGGTAGGCCTGTGGAGTACCTATGCCCTTGGTACCTAAGGTACCATATACAAGGGACTCATAAGGTACCACAGTATCCAATCACTAGTGCACCTAGAGTGCACTCCAAATCGTTTAGAGAGAACAGAGAGGCTGGGGCCCTGATTAGCAGGGTCCCAGCCAGACTATAGCCAGAAACCAGTGTAAACATCAGAAAAAAAGTGGGGGCAACATAAGAGGCAGATCCTACTCTCCTACATATAGACACAAGTGTTCCAGCTGTGGTGGGGGACATCCGCTTACCCAATATTTTGGGCAAATCCCAGCAGGTGAACGGGGGAGGTTTTTTAGAGGTAGGGGGCAACAAAACCAGTCTTTATACAAGGGCAGCTACACCGTTTAACATATACAAGATGACTTGGTGGTTGGGACAATATCCTGACAGAGATGTTACTAAGAGATTGAGAAGGAGTTTTGAGTTTGGTTTCGGATTGGGTTTTCAAGCCCCAAGGCAACAATGTTGGGCAGATAATTTGAAATCAGTCCTCTTCTGTCTCTCCACTTTCTTAGTACTCCCCAAACAATCAGGGTATCACCCCAAAGTCAAAGAATCCTGTGACACTTTGAGCAACTGGAGTCGTAAACACTAGGGTTCTTTGTAAATTGGTTTGGACTCCAAATTGCCACATTTGAATTGTATTTCATGGGTGCAATAAATCCAGTAGGCATTCCAGCAGCCGCTCTGGAAACTACAGGTATCGGGGTCATGGCTGTCAGGGCAGTTACAGCGGGAACAGTCATCGTCTGGGCCATTACAACAGGGGTCATCGCTCTAAGAGCATGCACAGCAGGTGCAATAAACGGAGTTGGGGCAGTTGCCGCTAGGGTCATTGAAGAAGATCCTAATGTCTGAGTCGGAGGAGAGTCAGCGGGTGCAGTTTAGACTAAGGAAAGTCTGATAACTTCAGATGCTCAACACTAAGTGCATATGCATTTATACAAGTAAGCCAAAGACATCACTAGAACACACAATAGCGACACAACACTGCAAGCTTGATATAGACAATTGCAACTCGCATCCCTATTTATACTCACTTCTCAGCTGATACGACCACGTTCAGAACCACCAAAACACTGCCACGCTTCCAAATTGGGCCATGGATTTTAGGGGTATGGACTGGACTTGGGCAAGCTCTCGATCATTTCTAGAGTATTTTACCTCCCTACACTTCAATAACAAACCATCCTCATTTTGCTATCAACTGATAGAGCGGAGATCCTTGTATATCAATTGCTTAGTAAAATCATCAAATGGGACTCTCCACTAGTAGTATGGACTTTTGAGTGTCGATTTGAAGTGTAAGATAGGAGCTAGCATCAGCAATACATTTTAAGTACAGTGAAATCAATGGGGCTCCACAGAAATGACAGAGAGGATGATGTCCAAACCATAGGGGCTTTAGTATCAGATTTGTCAAAACAAAGTCCAAATCAGTTAGCAAAGGTTCCATAAAAATATTATAAGAGCATACATATTAAAATTATCATACGATCTAAATGTGTATATTATGAGGAAAAGGACGCAAAATATAATCACATATGAGAGGCAAAATACCAAATATAAATGTTCCATAAAGGAGCTTCCCTATTCTAAATAAAGCATCGAAAGTGGCCAGGGGATTTCTATGAGGAAGGTGTCAGCATCAGTTGAACCAAATGTAAGGTTCAGGGCGAAACAAAAGTGCTTGAGCATGTAGTTCAACAATCTGGACAGTGAAAATCAGCAGAGTTGAGAAGAGGGTCTTTTCTCAGTGAAGTCAAGACAGGATCTGCTAAACTATTCTAAGGAACACATAATTAATGAAGGGAAGAAACTTTTAGAAGACTCTTCATATCAGTTCACACTAAACGGACCAATCAGGAATTGTTGTTCTCCGGAAGCAGGTATTCTCCTCAGTTTTCCAGCACTGGACAATGCGATATACATCTGTGCAACCTTGGATGTAACATTACTCCAATCTGCCTTGCACAGGGGGCTCTCTCTCACCATCACGGTGTCCACGTCCAAAGCCAAATTCCAATTAAGTTTGAGTTACCTATCAGTCTAGTACAGTAAACATAAGCCTACTCTAGCTAACGAGACACACGATAAGACACCTGCAGAGGAGAGAAAAACAAGACTGGCAAAGCATTCAATAAAATTAAAATTCACATTATTCGGGCCTGGTTACAAGTTAGGCCAATGTTAAATTCAAAATGGCTTCCAAGCAAATACAGATAGCATAAACAAATACAATGATTGCATTTAAAGAAGGTATACATTGTTCCATTTAATATGGATACATTGATTATAGTTCAACTAGATACATGGGTGGTTTCGTATTAAGATAAATATAACCATCTACTACACTTGGTTAAAATAAGGCATATGGATTAATATTGTTGAACACATGATGGGTATATATGTTGCATATAAAGGGTGGAACTCTAAATTACGCTGCTCCAAGTGCTTACTTTTTCCTGGTCTCCATTTTACCAAGTAGCTCCAAAAGTTCTGAATATGCTGACCCACTTGAGATATCTAGAGGTTGAATTATTTGTACTCTCGAAACAGCCCATAATAGAATAAAGATTTCAGTGTTAAGACAAGCACTAGACCGCAAAACAGAAGGTGCTGGCCATGTGTGTAAATGTTTTAAAGTTAACCTCAGTCCTAATATGAGACTCACACACATGCTCATTTTCCTTTCAGAGATGTTGGCACCATTTCAAACAAGCAAGAGACAACCTATGTATAGCAAAAACAGTGCCAAGTATTGGATATGACTAAAAACTTGCTGTGCCAGCATCAATTTCATCAGTTGTACTTCACCACATGATCATATCTGAATGTTTTCTCCCGTCCATTCTCGTCAGTAGTGAGCCTATTCTCCGGTACCATCCCAATAACAAGCATTAGCAAAACTTTGTTGTTGAGGGGGGCACTCGCTGATATATTTTTAAAAAACATCGGCTAAAAGCAAAAATATTTTTTTATCTCAAAAAGTATACATTTGCCTTAGTAGTCCCTGGATTTGAATTGAACTACTGTGTGTTCAGATGTGCTCCTTGTGAAAGAGCAGAATGGTGTCAATCACAGTGAAGTCTAACCAATGGTCTTATACTGCATACTGTAGTGGGTGGAAGAAAAATGTGAACAGCACAGCAGCCCAAAAGTCAAATGATTGAAGAGGGTTGGCTGGAAGCTGCTATGAGCATGTGTATTACATATTTCAGTAAAACTGAAAGGTCGTGGTCAAGATCTTTTCTATCCTGTTCACTGGTAGGGTTGAAAGCAGGTTCTTCCTCTGCACGTTACACGGTTTTCCGTTCATAGCACACCGGACAGCAGCTTTATGAGCTCTGGCTGCCTCAATCCAGCTGCCCATAGCTACAGGGGTCCAGTTCATACTAGAGGTAGAAAACAGTGCCTGATTGATAAGCCCAGCCCCACCCTTATTGCCTCTCTTTCTCTGGTAAGCCAGGAGGAGCTGCTGAGGCTATGGTAGCCTCCTTTAGGCTGTACTGTGAACTGTCTATATTTAACTGACACTGACATAAAGGTGCAATTAACCCCTTCGCTGCTAGGCCTTTTCCCCCCCTGTGCTAAGCCTTTTTTTGACTATTTGGGGTAGTGCGGGCTTAGGCCCCTGTAACTTTTTGACCACATAAGGTATCCACGCCACATTTGCGTCCTTTTTTTCTAACATCATGGGGATTGTAAAGGTACCCAGGGTTTGTGGATTCCCTGGAGGGGACCCAGAAATTAGCCAAAATACAGCAAAATTTTGTTTTTGGGGGAAAAATGCGAAAAAGGGCTACAGATGAAAGCGTCTTGTTTTTCCCTGCAAATGGCATCAAAAAGGGGGTTGTGGTGCTGAAATCACCATCTTCCCAGCTTTCAGGGACAAGCAGACTTTTGTCAGAAAACCAACTTTTTTACACAGTTTTGGCATTTTCTGGGACATAGCCTATTTTTGCTATTTTCTGTGCTTTCAACCTCCTTCCAGTTAATGGTAGAAATGGGTATGAAACCAATAATGGATCCTGAAAAGCCATACATTTCTGAAAAGTAGACAACATTCTGATTTCAGCAAGGGGTCATTTGTGTAGATCCTTAAAGTTTTCCTTATAGAAACTAACAGTTAAATGAAGGAAAAATTGAAAATTAGTTGAAAAAAACAGCCATTTGTGGCAACGTTTTCACCTGTAACTTCTTCTAATTATGACAGCTATTTGAAAGCAATATACCGTTATATCCGCTGGACCTTTCTGGTTGTGGGGATATATAGGACTTGTAGGTTCACCAAGAACCCGACGAACCCAGAGCCAATAACTGAGCAGCATCTTGCAATGGTTTTTTATTATGTACCGGGTATATAGCAATTATTTTGGGAAAATGTATACATGGAAAAATTGTTATGAAAGACACCTATGTATTTCTGAAATGGGAACAAAATGTAGATTTTAGAAACAGTAGATATTTGCACATTTCCCAAATTGGGAGTACCCATACTAGCATGAGAATTATAGGTCATTTTTCAAAATGACTTATTTTTTTACACATTGTCTTTCATTTGGAAGGCAGAAATGCATCGAAAGTCAATAGGTAATAACAGTTGCTCTACAATTCTGTGTTACCCTAAGTCTCCCGATAAAAATGGTACCTCACTTGTGTGGGTAGCCCTTGTGCCCACAACAGGAAATGGCTCAAAATGAATGAATGAATGAATGAAGCAACATTTATAAAGCGCATAGCTACCCGTATGCATCCCAGCGCTGGAGGATAACTGAAGCTTCACAGAATCATTTAGGGAAGAGCCATGTTTTCAACAGTCTGCGGAAGACAAGGTGATTAAGTTCCCCACGTAGCTGAAGAGGAAGAGAGTTCCAAAGTTTGGCAGCATTGTATGAAAAAAGCCGACCACCGCTTCTAACTCTCTGAATTCGGGGGACGACTGCCAGGTGTTGCTCATCTGATCGTAGTCGCCTGTTAGCTCGATAGGGCTTGACCAAGGAGGAAATGATCTCTGGTCCCTTTCCTCCTATAAGTTTGTGGGTAATGCATAAGGCCTTAAAATGGACTCTCTCCCGGATGGGGAGCCAGTGGAGAGCCTTCATATCTGGTTTGGCCGACTGCCGGTTCTGAGTCCCCATGAGGATTCTTGCGGCGCAGTTCTGCACTATTTGCAGTTTGACAAGGACCACGTGGACGTACCACATTTTCACAATGAAAAATTACCCTTTTTTTGCAAAGTGCCTAGCTGTAGTTTTTGAACCCTAGCTCTGCGGGCACTTAGGGAAACCTAGCAAACCTATACATTTTTGAAAACTAGACACCCAGGGGAATTCAGGACGGGGTGACTTGACTGGCTCTCACCAGGTTCTGTTACCCAGAATCCCTTGCAAACCTAAACAATTGGTAAAAAAAACACATTTTCCTCACTTTTCTGTGGTGGAAAGTTCTGGAATCTGCGCGGATCCACAAAACTCTACCCACCCCGCGTTCCCCAAGGTCTTCCGAAAACAATGGTACCTCACTTGTGTGGGTAGGCCTAGTGCCCGCGACAGGAAGCAGCGCAAAACGCAACGTGGACGCACCACATTTTCACAGTGAAAAATGACCCTTTTTTGCAAAGTGCCTAGCTGTAGTTTTTGAACCCTAGCTCTGCCGGCACCTAGGGAAACCTAGCAAACCTATACATTTTTGGAAACTAGACACCCAGGGGAATCCAGGTTGGGGTGACTTGACTGCCTCCCACCAGGTTCCGTTACCCAGAATTCCTCGCAAACCTAAACAATTGTCAAAAAAAACACATTTTCCCCACATTTCTGTGGTGGAAAGTTCTGTAATCTGCGTGGATCCACAAATTTCCACCCACCCCGCGTTCCCCAAAGTCTTACGAGAAAAATGGTACCTCAATTGTGTGGGTCGGCCTAGTGCCTGCGACAGGAAACGGCGCAAAACGCAACGTGGTCACACCTCAATTTCGCAGTGAAAAATGACCCTTTTTTGGCAAAGTGCCTAGCTGTAGTTTTTGAACCCTAGCTCTGCCGGCACCTAGGGAAACGTAGAAAACCTATACATTTTTTAAAACTGGACACCCAGGGGAATCCAGGATGGGGTGACTTGACTGCCTCCCACCAGGTTCTGTTACCCAGAATCCCTCGCAAACCTAAAAAATTATCAAAAAAAACACATTTCCCCCACATTTCTGTGGTGGAAAGTTCTGGAATCTGCGTGGATCCACAAATTTCCACCCACCCCGTGTTCCCCAAAGTCTCATGAGAAAAATGGTACCTCACTTGTGTGGGTCGGCCTAGTGCCTGCGACCGGAAACGACGCAAACGCAAGGTGGTCACACTTCAATTTCGCAGTGAAAAATGACCCTTTTTTGGCAAAGTGCCTAGGTGTAGTTTTGAACCCTAGCTCTGCCGGCACCTAGGAAACCTAGCAAACCTATACATATTTGAAAACTAGACACCCAGGGGAATCCAGGATGGGGTGACTTGACTGCCTCCCACCAGGTTCTGTTACCCAGAATCCCTTGCAAACCTAAATAATTGTAAAAAAAACACATTTTCCCCACATTTCTGTGGTGGAAAGTTCTGGAATCTGCGTGGATCCACAAATTTCCTGCACACCCGCGTTCCCCAAAGTCTTACGAGAAAAATGGTACCTCACTTGTGTGGGTCGGCCTAGTGCCTGCGACAGGAAACGGCGCAAAACGCAACGTGGTCACACCTCAATTTCGCAGTGAAAAATGACCCTTTTTGGCAAAGTGCCTAGCTGTAGTTTTTGAACCCTACCTCTGCCGGCACCTAGGGAAACCTAGCAAACCTATACATTTTTGAAAACTAGACACCCAGGGGAATCCAGGATGGGGTGACTTAACTGCCTCCCACCAGGTTCTGTTACCCAGAATCCCTTGCAAACCTAAACAATTGTCCAAAAAAACACATTTTCCCCACATTTCTGTGGTGGAAAGTTCTGTAATCTGCGTGGATCCACAAATTTCCACACACCCCGCGTTCCCCAAAGTCTTACGAGAAAAATGGTACCTCACTTGTGTGGGTCGGCCTAGTGCCTGTGACAGGAAACGGCGCAAAACGCAACGTGGTCACACCTCAATTTCGCAGTGAAAAATGACCCTTTTTGGCAAAGTGCCTAGCTGTAGTTTTTAACCCTAGCTCTGCCGGCACCTAGGAAACCTAGCAAACCTATACATTTTTGAAAACTAGACTCCCAGGGGAATCCAGGATGGGGTGACTGGACTGCCTCCCACCAGGTTCTGTTACCCAGAATCCCTTGCAAACCTAAAACATTTCCAAAAAAACCACATTTTCCCCACATTTCTGTGGTGGAAAGTTCTGGAATCTGCGTGGATCCACAAATTTCCACCCACCCCGTGTTCCCCAAAGTCTTATGAGAAAAATGGTACCTCACTTGTGTGGGTCGGCCTAGTGCCTCCGACAGGAAACGACGCAAAACGCAACGTGGTCACACCTCAATTTCGCAGTGAAAAATGACCCTTTTTTTGCAAAGTGCCTAGCTGTAGTTTTTGAACCCTACCTCTGCCGGCACCTAGGGAAACCTAGCAAACCTATACATTTTTGAAAACTAGACACCCAGGGGAATCCAGGATGGGGTGACTTGACTGCCTCCCACCAGGTTCTGTTACCCAGAATCCCTTGCAAACCTAAATAATTGTCAAAAAAAAACACATTTTCCCCACATTTCTGTGGTGGAAAGTTCTGGAATCTGCGTGGATCCACAAATTTCCACCCACCCCGCGTTCCCCAAAGTCTTACGAGAAAAATGGTACCTCACTTGTGTGGGTCGGCTTAGTGCCTGCGACAGGAAACTGCGCAAAACGCAACGTGGTCACACCTCAATTTCGCAGTGAAAAATGACCCTTTTTGGCAAAGTGCCTAGCTGTAGTTTTGAACCCTACCTCTGCCGGCACCTGGGGAAACCTAGCAAACCTATACATTTTTTAAAACTAGACACCCAGGGGAATCCAGGATGGGGTGACTTGACTGCCTCCCACCAGGTTCTGTTACCCAGAATCCCTTGCAAACCTAAATAATTGTCCAAAAAACACATTTTCCCCACATTTCTGTGGTGGAAAGTTCTGGAATCTGCGTGGATCCACAAATTTCCACCCACCCCGCGTTCCCCAAAGTCTTACGAGAAAAATGGTACCTCACTTGTGTGGGTCGGCCTAGTGCCTGCGACAGGAAACAGCGCAAAACGCAACGTGGTCACACCTCAATTTCGCAGTGAAAAATTACCCTTTTTTGGCAAAGTGCCTAGCTGTAGTTTTTGAACCCTAGCTCTGCCGGCACCTAGGGAAACCTAGCAAACCTATACATTTTTTAAAACTAGACACCCAGGGGAATCCAGGATGGGGTGACTTGACTGCCTCCCACCAGGTTCTGTTACCCAGAATCCCTTGCAAACCTAAACAATTGTCAAAAAAACCAAATTTTCCCCACCTTTCTGTGGTGGAAAGTTCTGGAATCTGTGTGGATCCACAAATTTCCACCCACCCCACGTTCCCAAGAGTCTTACGAGAAAAATGGTACCTCACTTGTGTGGGTCGGCCTAGTGCCTACGACAGGAAACGGCGCAAAACACAACGTGGTCACACCTCAATTTCGCAGTGAAAAATGACCCTTTTGGCAAAGTGCCTAGCTGTAGTTTTTGAACCCTAGCTCTGCCGGCACATAGGGAAACCTAGCAAACCTATACATTTTTGAAAACTAGACACCCAGGGAATCCAGGATGGGGTGACTGGACTGCCTCCCACCAGGTTCTGTTACCCAGAATCCCTTGCAAACCTAAACAATTGTCCAAAAAACACATTTTCCCACATTTCTGTGGTGGAAAGTTCTGGAATCTGCGTGGATCCACAAATTTCCACCCACCCTGCGTTCCCCAAAGTCTTCCGAGAAAAATGGTACCTCACTTGTGTGGGTCGGCCTAGTGCCCGCGACAGGAAACGGCGCAAAGCGCAACGTGGTCACACCTCAATTTCGCAGTGAAAAATGACCCTTTTTTTGCAAAGTGCCTAGCTGTAGTTTTTGAACCCTACCTCTGCCGGCACCTAGGGAAACCTAGCAAACCTATACATTTTGAAAACTAGACACCCAGGGGAATCCAGGATGGGGTGACTCGACTGCCTCCCACCAGGTTCTGTTACCCAGAATCCCTTGCAAACCTAACAAATTGTCAAAAAAAACACATTTTCCCCACATTTCTGTGGTGGAAAGTTCTGGAATCTGCGTGGATCCACAAATTTCTGCCCACCCCGCGTTCCCCAAAGTCTTACAAGAAAAATGGTACCTCACTTGTGTGGCTCGGCCTAGTGTCCGCGACAGGAAACGGCGCAAAACGCAACGTGTTCACACCTCAATTTCGCAGTGAAAAATGACCCTTTTTTGGCAAAGTGCCTAGCTGTAGTTTGTGAAACCTAGCTCTGCCGGCACCTAGTGAAACCTACCAAACACACACATTTCTGAAAAGTAGACACCCGGGGGCTTCCAGGGAGGTATGGCTTGCATGGATCCCCCAACCTTTCCTTACCCAGAATCCCCTGCAAACCTCAATTTTAGCTGAAAAAATCACTTTTTTCACACATTTTTGTGTGGGAAAGTGTGGCATCACTGGCCTCACACAAATTTCCTACCACCCAGCGTTCCCCCAGGTCTCCCGATAAAAATGGTGCCTCACTTGTGTGGGAGGCCCAAGTACCCGCGACAGGCAAGGGCCCAAAACGTAGTGAGGCGACATCAAAATTGCCTATCTCAAAACCACCTGGTTTTGCAAGGGGCGTCACCTGGGTTTTTGGCCCCGTGCTCGGCGTCCATCTAGGGAAACCTACCAAACCCACACATTTCTGAAAAGTAGACACCTGGGGGATTCCAGGGAGGCATGGCTTGCGTGGATCCCCCAACGTTTTCTTACCCAGAATCCCCTGCAAACCTGACATTTTGCTGATAGAAATCCCTTTTTTCACACATTTTTGTGTGGTAAAGTTGTGGCATCACCGGGCTGACACAAATTTCCTACCACCCAGCGTCCCCCCAGGTCTCCCAATAAAAATGGTGCCTCACTCGGGTGGGAGGCCCAAGTACCCGCGACAGGCAAGGGCCCACAACGTATTGAGGCGACCTCAAAATGGCCTATCACAAAACGACCTGGTTTTGCAAGGGGGTCCCATGACGTTTTGGCCCGGGGCTCGCGGCCACCTAGGGAAACCTACCAAACCCACACATTTCTGAAAAGTAGACACCCGGGGCTTCCAGGGAGGTATGGCTTGCGTGGATCCCCCAACGTTTCCTTACCCAGAATCCCCTGCAAACCTCACTTTTAGCTGAAAAAAATCACTTTTTCACACATTTTTGTGTGGTAAAGTTGTGGCATCACCTTGCTGACACAAATTTCCTACCACCCAGCGTTCCCCAGGTCTCCCGATAAAAATGGTGCCTCACTCGGGTGGGAGGCCCAAGTACCCGCGACAGGCAAGGGCCCATAACGTATTGAGGCGACCTCAAAATGGCCTATCACTAAACGACCTGGTTTTGCAAGGGGGTCCCATGACGTTTTGGCCCGGGCTCGGCGGCCACCTAGGGAAACCTACCAAACCCACACATTTCTGAAAAGTAGACACCCGGGGGATTCCAGGGAGGTATGGCTTGCGTGGATCCCCCAACGTTTTCTTACCCAGAATCCCCTGCAAACCTGACATTTTGCTGAAAAAATCCCTTTTTCACACATTTTTGTGTGGTAAAGTTGTGGCATCACCGGGCTGACACAAATTTCCTATCACCCAGCGTCCCCCCAGGTCTCCCGATAAAAATGGTGCCTCACTCGGGTGGGAGGCCCAAGTACCCGCGACAGGCAAGGGCCCACAACGTATTGAGGCGACATCAATTGGTAGGTTTCCCTAGGTGGCCGCCGAGCCCCGGGCCAAAACGTCATGGGACCCCCCCTTGCAAAACCAGGTCGTTTAGTGATAGGCCATTTTGAGGTCGCCTCAATACGTTGTGGGCCCTTGCCTGTCGCGGGTACTTGGGCTTCCCACCCGAGTGAGGCACCATTTTTATCGGGAGACCTGGGGGACGCTGGGTGGTAGGAAATTTGTGTCAGCCCGGTGATGCCACAGCTTTACCACACAAAAATGTGTGAAAAAGGGATTTTTCAGCAAAATGTCAGGTTTGCAGGGGATTCTGGGTAAGAAAACGTTGGGGGATCCACGCAAGCCATACCTCCCTGGAATACCCCAGGTGTCTACTTTTCAGAAATGTGTGGGTTTGGTAGGTTTCCCTAGGTGGCTGCCGAGCTCCGGGTCAAAACGTCATGGGACCCCCTTGCAAAACCAGGTTGTTTTGTGGTAGGCCATTTTGAGGTTGCCTCAATACGTTGTGGGCACTTGCCTGTCGCGGGTACTTGGGCCTCCCACCCGAGTGAGGCACCATTTTTATCGGGAGACCTGGGGGAATGCTGGGTGGTAGGAAATTTGTGTCAGCAAGGTGATGCCACAACTTTACCACACAAAAATGTGTGAAAAAGGGATTTTTTCAGCAAAATGTCAGGTTTGCAGGGGATTCTGGGTAAGAAAACGTTGGGGGATCCACGCAAGCCATACCTCCCTGGAATCCCGGGTGTCTACTTTTCAGAAATGTGTGGGTTTGGTAGGTTTCCCTAGGTGGCCGCCGAGCCCCGGGCCAAAACGTCATGGGACCTCCTTGCAAAACCAGGTCGTTTTGTGATAGGCCATTTTGAGGTTGCCTCAATACGTTGTGGGCCCTTGCCTGTCGTGGGTACTTGGGCCTCCCACCCGAGTGAGGCACCATTTTTATCGGGAGACCTGAGGGACGCTGGGTGGTAGGAAATTTGTGTCAGCCCGGTGATGCCACAACTTTACTACACAAAAATGTGTGAAAAAGGGATTTTTTCAGCAAAATGTCAGGTTTGCAGGGGATTCTGGGTAAGAAAATGTTGGGGGATCCACGCAAGCCATACCTCCCTGGAATCCCCCGGGTGTCTACTTTTCAGAAATGTGTGGGTTTGGTAGGTTTCCTAGGTGGTCGCCGAGCCCCGGGCCAAAGCCCAGGTGACCCCCTTGCAAAACCAGGTCATTTTGAGATAATGTGTTGTTTATTTCTGCAGCGTAGAAAATTTTGGCACAATATTGCAATGAAAATGTGACAGACATTTTGAGGTTTGCAGGACATTGTGGGTACCATAACTTGTTGGGATCCACAAGAGAGATATCACCATGTACTCCCATGGGTGTTTCGTTTACGACAATATCTACAGTTGGTAGGTTATTCTTAGACGGAATGTACACCTTGGCAGACAGACTAAAAAGACAAAGATTACTGCACAGCCATCTATTCCTCAAGCACACACACATACTGGTTGGATTTGGCACGAGGGCAAGTGATGGTTCAGTATATACAATTTTATTAACAAGAGATTTCACAAAAATGAAATGCACTGTCAATAATTGAAAGGACAAAAAACTGAACCAGTGACTCGCAGCTCGTGAGCTGTAAAGCCACGTCAAGGCCCCAACCGCTTTACAGGCCATTCACACACCTTTCATACGTGATACACACAAGACCATTCACACCACCAGACACGAAACAAACACATTACAACAGTCACAAAAAGGGATAAGGTACACCCTGCTTGAGAAAGACAAAAAAAATATTACTGCACAGCCATCTAATCCTCCACACACACATACTGGTTGGATTTGGCACGAGGGTGAGTGATGGTTCAGTATATACAATTGTATTAACAAGTGATTTCACAAAAATGAAATGCACTGTTAATAATTGAAAGGACGAGAAACTGAACCATTGACTCACAGCTCGTGAGCTGTAAAGCCACGACAAGGCACCAACCTCTTTACAGGCCATTCATACACCTTTCATACATGTGACAAATACAAAACCATTCACACCACCCGCGCGGGCCCATCACATTACAACACTCACACCAGCAGACAGCGCCATTCAAGGGCCCATCACTTTCACACGCCCACATTCCTAACACAGCAACCACACCAGCTGATGGATTGCGTGGAGTGTCGCTCGGCTAGCAGTGTGTGTAGTGACCAGCAGCAAGTCACTACTCACACACTGCCAGCCAAGCGCCACTCCACGCACACCGCCAGCCAAGTGCCACTCCACGCACACCGCCAGCCAAGCGCCACTCCACGCACACCGCCAGCCAAGCGCCACTCCACGCACACCGCCAGCCAAGTGCCACTCCACGCACACCGCCAGCCAAGCGCCACTCCACGCACACCGCCAGCCTAGTGCCACTCTACGCACACTGCCAGCCAAGCGCCACTACACACACACCGCCAGCCAAGAGCCACTCCACGCACACCGGTAGCCAAGCGCCACTCCACTCACACCGCCAGCCAAGCGCCACTCCACGCACACCGCCAGCCAAGCGCCACTCCACGCACACCGCCAGCCAAGCGCCACTCCACGCACACCGCCAGCCAAGAGCCACTCCACACACACCGCCAGCCAAGCGCCACTCCACGCACACCACCAGCCAAGCGCCACTCCACGCACACCGCCAGCCAAGCACCAGCCTACACACACCACCATCACATTTAGGATTTTTTATACAAAAAAGAAAACACAAACAAATTGCAAATAGATACAAATCTACTAACACAAAATCAGAAACTAAATACATACTAATGCCAACCTTGAAACAGAACAACAATTCTTAAACATTACAGACCAGGCAGTTCACTTTACCACTCATGGTTGCTCCCAATAATTCTTTTTGCTTGTGGTACGCTCTATAACAAGCAGGCACACACAGCCCAGGGTTAGAAGGACACTCAGGGCAGTACATACGAGTCTCCTTCCGCGTACCTCTTCGCCAACAGACTCTACATCTCCTAGTGGGAAAGTCTTTTGAGGGTGTAGGAGGAATGTGATCAGGAAAGTGGCGATCTTTCAATCGAGCCACATCCTCCACCACTCCAACTCTAGGAACACTTGCCTGTTCCACAACAACAAGGCTGCCTATGACAGACTGCTGAAACTGAACAAAAGTCAACTTTGACGCAGGAGAACACTCCTTGAACACAACAAAAGCATTGAAAGTTGCTAAATTGAAGAGATGGATGGCCAACTTCTTATACCAAATGTAAGCCATACGAATAGCAGTGTAAGGTTCCAACCTCTGATCTACTCTATCAACACCACCCATGTGCTTATTGTAGTCTAAAATGCACACAGGTTTGCGCACTTCAGCAATCTGACCCCAAACAGCCACAGGTGAAGTACTCTCATCATGGATGGTAGTCAGCATGTACACATCCCTCCTGTCCACAAATTTCACAGCTAGCAGTTCCTCACTACGCAAGGCACTGCACTGTCCCCTCTGAAGTTTTTGCAAACAAGCTCTTTTGGATAACCTTTACGGTTAGAGCGGATTGTGCCACAAGCAAAAGTGTCCACTTTGAACAATTCCTTAAACAATTGCACAGCAGTGTAGAAGTTATCAAGGTACAAATGGTGGCCTCTGTTAAACAGTCCTCTAGCAAGATCCCACACAATTTTCTCTGAAACTCCAAAAGTGGACGGACAACCAGGGGGTCAATAGTGGAGTCCCTACCAGTGTACACACGCAAATTAAAAACATATCCTGTCCTACTCTCAGACAACATATACAGCTTAATTCCATAGCCTGCCCTCTTGCTAGGAATGTACTGCCTAAAAACCAAACGGCCCTTGAACAGGACCAAAGACTCATCAATAGATATTTCTTTCCCTGGAGTATAGATCTCTGAAAATCGATCTACAAAGTGATCAAGAACAGGCCGAATCTTAAAAGACGGTCACATTCAGAGTGATCTCGTGGCAACGCCAAACCATTATCAACAAAATGCAGCATCCGAAGCAAAAGTAAATACCGATCACGAGTCATAACTGCAGGAAATATGGCCATTGCCATCAAGGGACTGGTAGACCAATATGAACCATGGACGGCTTCCTTATCAAACCCATCAAAAAAGTCAAACCCAAAAACTTCTTCATCTCTTCCAGATTTGTGGGACTCCACCGGGTAGCTCTAGAATGGGGCCTAAGTCTGGCACTGTTGTCCCTCAAAACTGTTCAGCATACAAATTAGTCTGCTCAACAATCTCACCCAAAATACATCATCCATAAACAACTGAAAATACTGTATAGGCAAATAATGTTCACAATCCACTCTACACCCTGCATAACCACTAAAGGCAGGCAACACCTGACTGCACCATGTTTGGATCAACCCAGAGTCCAGCACTTCCAGTAGGAAGCCTAGCAGCCCCAGGCTGCAATCCAGATGCCTCTTGCACCATTGGTACAGTAGTATCCTCCTCTAAAACAGGCACTTCATCTGCACTGAGAGTACCTTCATCATCCGATGATTCCATGTGGAGAGAAAACTCACTGCCTGAATCTTCCCCTCCCTCCTCTCCCTCAGACGCACTGTCAGTCTCATAATCCTGCTCAGAGGAAGATTCAAGAAGCAAACCAACCACCTGCTGAGCAGTAATTCTACGGCTAGCCATAATGCTTACTAATAAAGGTTACTTGTCAAACAAGTCAACAACAACAAACCCTTTGTAAAAAAAAGAAATAAACAAAATGTAGCTTTATCACAAAGACCTATATACTCCAACACTATACCACTCATGTGACAGAAGCAGCTAGACTCACCACCACCTACTCTGCACAGACACAGTAAGGATCAACAATATCCCACTAAAAAAAAAAGAAAAGAAAAATTACACATAAGACAATGCAAAACAGCGCAAAGAATTTCATGCTCTGAACACTAACAAATATGCTGCCATTATGACACCACTTACAAAAAATTCATTCATGCATGACAATAATACTCATTTGGAGTACACACAACAAAAATATTTTTCTTACCAAATAAATGCAATTACGCAAAACTGCAGAACAACCACTGCCGAAACCGCAAACAGGAATCAAAAGCTTTACACTAGAATAAAAAGGAGAAAAAACATTACAATCACATATGCAAATAATGCACCAGTCCACACACAATCCACCAGCCAAGCTAAGGGGTAGGTGAGCCAAAGAGTATAAATAAAATATTCACCCCGTAAAAGGGGAGCAACCCTTGCCCTTTTGGCCACTCCCCAACACAAAAATTAAAAAAACCCTGGTGTCTAGTGGCTTCTGCCCTCCTTGGGGGCAGATGGGCCTAAAACATACTGCTATTCTGCCACCCAAGGGTCACTCTCCACAAATAAATGCCTGGTGGACTAGTGGGAAGATACCTTTATCTTCCGCACACGATCTCTCACTACTCAACTCTACTCTCAACTCTATTCACAACTGGATGTTAGCTCACCAACTCATTCTGAATCCCGCCAAAACTGAACTCCTCCTCCTCTCTACCTCTCTCTCACCTCCTCCTGTTCAATCTTGGATGGATCAGCTGAACCTACTCAACAACAAACCCATCATTGTCGACAGCGCTAAATCCCTAGGTGTCATTCTTGACAAAAGACTCAACCTAATCTCCCACATCAACTCTATTGCTAAGAACGCACGTTACCAGTTGCGCCTTCTATGGGGATCCGTCGGTTCTTCCCGGAGAAAGACTTAAAAACCTTGGTACAATCTCTGGTTCTCTCAAGATTGGATTATTGCAATTCTCTTCTGACGGGCCTACCCAAATCCCAACTCTCCCTCTCAAATCCATCCTCCATTCAGCAGCTCGCTTCATTTCAGGGTCTAAACGAAGCGACCACGTCACTCCTATCCTGTCCTCTCTTCGATGGCTTCCGATCGAGGAAAGATCTATTTACA